>PYHX02000494.1:59623628-60223628 GCA_004302925.2 Cochliomyia hominivorax | reverse complement strand
CATAAAATTAAAAACAGAATCGATTTAGCTGTGACCGTCTGTCTGTCCGTCTGTCTCTCTGATGTTGGCACACTCACATCCATAATAATTGACAGAGCTCAATGAAATTTGGTCGGAGTATTTATTATAGTCCTAAGAAGTTTCCTATTTAAAATCAGAAATTCGGTTCAGTATATTAATAAATATATACCGATATCTAAGTGATCCTCTAAGTTGAATCATTAATAAAATTTTCAATTATAAATCGGAAAATAAGAATGAAATTTTGTCATAATATTTACTTTATTCACGTTCCGAAAATTATCAAAATCGGTTCAGTAAAAAATAATGATATAGCCAAAAATATAACTAATTTTATGACTCATTAGATATTTCTAAGTTATATTTAAGATAAACTTTTATATATTGTACACGTCTGTGAGTGTGTATGTACGAAACATAACATATTTAACTCACAAGTCTTTTTGGTAAAGGGTATTAAAGATTGGGAATAGCTGAATATTGTATTCTTACAATGTTTTCAAAACGATTTTTTTGAGAACATAAAAAAACCTTTGGTCGGTTAGAGATATTTTAATGAAATTTCACATGTAGGTCCCTATCTGGTCAGGGGCAAAGTCAAAGATCCTTCAAAATTGACAATTTCGAGTATGTTGATTTGTTTTTGTTAAACTCAGAAATTGTGTAAAAGAAATTGAATAGAAAAATGGAAAATTCAAACAAAAGTAATTGGTATCAATGGAAGCGTTATAAGTTGAAAATTTCTTAAATACATTAAAAAATTTTTTAAATTTTTGTCATAAATTTATGAAGAACTTAATATTTCGATTTTTTTCTTTTTGAAAAATAAAATTTAAAAGTGAGATCGAAAAATTCTTAACATACATATTAATTATAAACGAAATAACTTAACTTACAGTTTTAAGTTTTTTGATTAAAATTGTTATTAAAATTTATAAATAAAAATATTTTTTATACTTTTAATAAGTAGTGAGAGGGATTCTCAACTTTTTTCGGAAACTCATCCATTAAGTTATTTATAAAGCTTCTGTTACTTTGCTTGAACAGCTGGTTTAGCTCCGTTTAAAATCTCCCACACTTTTGAATACCTTTTTTTGTTGCTATTTAATTCTCTTGTTACCAATATCCCTTTACTGACCTTAACACCGGACAATTTGGGAGATTTTCCGGCTTTGGTGCAAATACTAAATTATTGTTTTTGTACCACACAAGGGATTGTTTACCACAGCGACACAGGATGCCAAGTCATGCCAAAAATAAGTGGACACATTATGAAGTCTTGTGAATAGGAGAAGCCTTTTTTTGTAAACACTCCTTAATATAAATTTCGGTATCTATGGAGCTCATTGTAATAAATGAATAAATTAATTTTTCATTAATTTAAATATGATTACAGCTTTGTGATTTGAGAACTTAATATTTTTTGTTAAAACAAAAAATAATATTGACCAATATTGCATATCGCTTGCAGGTTGATCTTTGTCCTTTGTTTATCCGATTTCTTTTTGAACAAACAATAAATTGTAAAGCTCTGAGCGAAAAAAATGTTTTATTATCGAATATAATAAATTCAACCAATCTTAGGTCCCCTAATTAAAAAAATTATAATAAAGACAATGGGTGAAAATGGGTTAAACATTTATTTCAACTTGAATATCTCTAAAACTATAAGAGATAACTAAGACTTGAGATATTAACAAAGACTTTCTATATACAAAATATCATTTTTCTAAAGTCATAAGTGAATTTTAGTAAATTTTTGAAAAAATCAACGTACCCGATGTCGCCATATTTGGAGGGTTACAGATTACGTCACTGAACGGATGGTATTGGTGGCATAAGAACTCGAAATTAAGTCAGCCTTAAACGTTTGCATTTTCTTTTGGAAATCTTTAACGGTATAAAAGATACATAATTATTTTGTAAGAAAAAATCGATTTGGACACACATTATGTTGCGTAGGGTATTATATTGTTTGTTTTGATCGAGTATAACTTTCTTAATTGTTTTGATTTTATATTTATATATATTTTTCATTTTAGTTGCATTTTAGTTTTATTTGTTAATGATTTTTTTGTTTTTGTATGTATTTTTACGTATGTTCATCTATTCATACACCTGCATACATTCACAAACACATTTCGCTTATTTTATTCTTGCTCACCTTGATTACAAAGAATATTACGAAATTTTTATTTTAAAAAAATCTTGAATATATTTTTTATTTAATTTTATTAAAATGTTTTTATTAATTCATTATTATTTTATTATTTTTAATTTCTTAAAAATAAAAATAAAAAAAATGTAAATTGCTTTCGTTTTTATTTCAGAAAAAGTGAGTGTAAAAAACCAAATGAAAACATTTTACATTAAATTATAAATTGATGTAATTTTTATTAAACCTATTAAAAAGGTTATTCATTTTATTTTATAATACCCTCCACCACCACAAGTGGTGGTGAAGAGGTTATATATTAACTTTTCATTCCGTGTGTAACGCTAAGAATGAATCATCTTAGATTTCATAATGTATATAATTTCTTGCATCAAATAAGTATCTGAATCGATTTAGCTATGTATCTCTGTTTGTTGTTGGTCCTCTCACATCCACAAGAATTGACAGAGCTCAATGAAATTGAGCCAATAACATGAATCATGACCGTCAAATTAATTTTTTCTCGTCAAAGAAACTTATCTTTTTCCACTTCTCTTCCCATTTCATGTATTTTCTTGAGAATTTTTGATGACTTTGTACTTTGGGCATTGGCTTACACTTTGGCTTCTCCCATTTTATTCTTTAAAAAAGTCTTAACATACATTTATGTTAATAAAATTTAAATCTACCACACTTTTGGACACCTTTTTTGCGCCTTCAAATTGTCTTTTAACAAGAGCACAATATCTCTCCACTAGCCTTACTTCCGAGCAGTTTGGAGGATTTTCTCTCTTGGTATAAATTGATACAGAATACCAAGTCAGGCCAAACATAAGTGGACACATTATGAAGTGTTAGGAATTGAAGCAGACTTGTTTTAAACATTTCTTGATGTAAAATTTTGTAATAATTAATTCCCTTTGTTAAAAATTATTGGCTTCTTTTGCCACAACTGCATATTGTTTGAACTTTTTGGGAAATTTTAACTGCTTTTGAGTCCTAAACTTTTCATCAATATTCCCTTTTTTTCAATATTCCCTCGGGCATGAGCAACATAAATCTGCCAGAACTACATTTTGTGATTCATTATGCAGTTTGCTTGATATTGGCTCCTTAATTTTTCGTACCAAATATTCCTAGTACTGATCTAACCAGGCTGCTTTCCTACCGGATATGTTGAAAGCTCTTTTGAAATTGCAAATTTTTTTTTGGCTTTAGGAACATCATTTGGACCATTTCTTCTACCTGAACTAGGTTTTCTATCAACAGACAAGTTCTCTCTTTAGCGGCAGATCATTGAATTTTTTGCCAACTTTTTGTAGGACCAATTTAATAGTTTTAGAATGTACTTTTTCTGATCACGTATTTTAATCAGTTAAACGACATATTCAGTTTTTTGACATTAAACATAATAATACTTTGGTTAAGACTTTTAATGAAATACGTGTGTTTCGAACTTTTCGATCTCACTTCTTATGTTAACTTAATAAAATATCTATAAAGGTGGAAAATTTAAATAAGAAAAATCGTTTAGGTCTACTAAATGAAAATTTAATAAAAACTGGCAGAACCGGCAAACATCGTTTTGCCAAAGCAAATTTTTAGGGCGTTACTGGCCCAAAGCAATCGTTTCTCTTGTATTATTATACGATTTAAATAAATTAGAAATAATTTAAAATTGCTTTGCCTGATCCTATAAGTCCAATACTTTATCCAGTGATGGTGTTTCACAGTAGCAAAATTGATGCAAAATTTTAAAATTTTTACAGTTAAAGCTCTTTTGATATTCAATAATTAATATTTGCTTTGTATGAGTCCTACCATACAGTTCCTTGAGGAAGTTGTTAAGAGTAAATGTGAGAGTTCCCGCTGTTGTAGTCCTTTAGATAATCGAAAATCAATATTTGCTTTGTAAAGAGGGGACTTTTCCTCCTGGTCCTATCCGTTCTACGTTTTGTACAGTAATGCAGTTAATTGAAGCAGACAATTTTAAAACTCTCGCTGTTATAGTTCTTTAGGTATTCGATAACTAATATTTGCTTTAAATGCGGGGTAACCCTCCACCTGATTCTATAGGAACTTTCGGGTATATAAGATTAATCTGTGAAAATTTCATCAAAAATGGTCCAGTTATTTTGGAGTTTATACGTTACGTTATACATACATACATACATACATACATACATACATACATACATACATACATACATACATAAATAAATAAATACATACATATATACACACTTCCTATTTCATATATATTGATATATTATGCAAACTGAATTCTATGAAAGATTTTAGGGTAACGATTCATATTAATAATGAAATTATAAATTTAAAGTTCTAAAAACACACAAGTTACGAATTTAATCTCTCAATTATTGAGTTTCTTTTTTTTTGTTGGTTGGTATCAAGAAAGGAAAACCGGCAGCAAATACAACTACAAACCCAATGAACAAAAAGCGAATGCAATTTAAAAAAAGCAGACATTAAATGCAATTCTCGTTTTGTGTATTGCTTTTGAACACACCAACAAACAAACAAACAGACAAACAAACAGGCAGACTCACTTACTCACTCACCAGACGATGTCGGTATATATATATCCGTTTGTATAGTAGATTTTATATTTGTATAAGTTGTGGGGACAGACTATCAATCAGGTCGTTGGCATTGAGGCAAGTCATTGAGTCAAGGTTGCTTCCGCAAACTATAATTTTACAAAAAGTAAAAAAAATAAATACATATACACCCATACATTCAATTATATCGTCGCTTTTATATTTTGAAAGCTTTTTTAATGAACGTTCTGATTTTGCGTTTACTGCAAAAGAAAAAAAAAGATTGTTGAATGATAAGAAATTAACGTTTCTTTTTTTTGTTTTTGTTTTTGGTTTATTCTAGATGGCAGTCCCATGTTACGACAAGGTGATACCGGCGATTGGGTTGGTACCTTTGAGGGTCACAAAGGTGCTGTTTGGGGTGTAGCTCTTAATAAAAATGCCACTTTGGCAGCTTCAGGTGCTGCTGATTTTACCGGAAAAGTATGGAACGCCATAACGGGTGGTGAATTACATAGTTTCCAGCATAAACATATTGTCAAATCGGTTGCATTTGATACCAATTCTGAGAATATAGTAACAGGCAGCAATGAGAAATTGGTACGAGTTTTTAATCTCGAACAACCGCAAGCTGAACCCGAAATGTATAGTGGTCATGGTGGTGCCATAAAAAGGGCATTATTCTGTCGCAATGACAAATGCATTCTCTCAGCAGCTGATGATAAGACAGTGCGTTTATGGGATCGTTTAAGTGGTAATGAAATTCAACGTCTTACATTTCCCAATAATCCCAATAGTTTAGAAATCTCTTCGGACAATCATATACTCACTATAACTCATGGTTCCAGTATTAGTTTTTGGGAAGTGGATACATTGAAAAAACTCAAAGAGGTTAAAGTACCCACTAATGTGTCATCGGCCAGTTTACATCCGGATAAGCATGTGTTTGTGTGCGGTGGTGAAGATTTTAAAATGTATAAATTTGATTATATAACTGGCAATGAAATAGGTGAGAGTTAAACTGATCCATAATTTTATATAATTTTGTATTAAATTTATATTTTCTTTATAGAATCTTTTAAAGGACACTTTGGTCCTGTACACTCTGTAAAATTCTCACCAGATGGTGAACTTTATGCCAGTGGTTCCGAGGATGGTACTCTACGTTTGTGGCAAACTACTGTGGGCAAAACTTATGGTCTCTGGAAATGTACTGAACCCAATGAATTGAATAATTCTTTAAATTCTCCCCGTGAAGTACATGCAAATTAATTTTTAGTTTATTTTTATAAAATTTTTTCTATTTTTATAAACTTTTTTTGTTGTCATTTTTCCTACAAAAATCCTATTTTTTTTAAATGTAAATTTCATGTTTTATGGTTAAATTATTATTTAACATAAACAGTGAACATCAAATCAAGAAAAAAATTGTAAATCAAGTTTTTTTGCAAAATTCCTATAAATACTGTTGCTATTTTTCATATTATTTAAGATTTGTATTTGAAAAAAAAAAATAAAATAAAAATAAATCAGAAATATTTCCCCTTAAAATATTTAAAGATAAAGAAAAACAAAAATTGGAATCAAAAACTATAAAGAGAAATTGTTTTTTATTATTTGGAATTTTCTGGGAAAATGTGAACAACATTTATACCATCCAGCACAGAATCATCTTAAATCCCATAATGTCTATATATATTCTTGCATCAAATCAAAATCTAAGGCGTTTTGCTAAATTTGTCTGTCAATAACAATAACTGATGGAACTCAATGAAATTTGGCCTGAATATTTATTAAAGTCCTTAGAAGTTTCCTATTTCCAAAAAAGTAAAATAGGTGCGGTATATTTAGAGATATAGATCGATATCTGAGACAACCTCTAAATAGCTAGAATGCCTTCCAGAAATTATCAAAAATCGGTTATAGAACTAATTTTTTGTCTCATTAAGTGTTCCCGTGTTATTTGCAAGAAAAACTTCGCTTTTGTGGTGGAAGGTGCTGAAGACTGTTTTCTAACATTCTTTAAGTATGCATCCACTAAAATTTATAAGTCACCATAAGTGGGTTATTATGCGTTTGTGCTGATGTTTGTTACATAAAATCACACTCTTTTTGTCGATTTAATGATGTCCGTCAGTCTGTCTGCCCATGTTAACGTTTTGAACTCTGTACAGGACGCAATTTTAGAGATTTCTTAATGAAATTTTGTACATGGACAAAGTTTACTTGAGTGTGTTATGTTTGGTCTGGTATCTCCCATACAAATGTCTTTCCGCATTAGGCTCAAGTCTTAATATTAAAGGAAAATTTGTAAAAATATACTCCATGCAAGCTCCTCTTCCAAATATCACTTTGAAGGGGATAAGTCTCGCATATACGTTGGTATTATATGAATGGTTGGTCAAATTAAGATACAAAAAAACAAAAAATCTTGTAGCACCCGATCAAATTTAAACGTTTTTAAATAAGTTTATGAAATGACTTATTTAAAAACGTTTAAATTTCACATGAATGTTAGTTTTACAATAATCTATTGGACACTTAAGAATAAATAAGAAAATAAAATTATACGAGGGCCGGTCATTAATTTTTCACAACTACTATTTACAACCAACATTGCGGTGTAGGGTATTACATAGAGTTTGAGTTGTTTAAATATTAAATTGACCTCAATATTTCATAAATGGAAATATATCTTGATCTTTCGACTGGCTGGTCCGATTTTGAAATTTCATATAGGGATGGCAGAGATGTAGACGAGTTTAAGTTTTGAGCTTGTGACTTTATGAACATAATGGGAATTGTTCCAAAGGGTCGGAAATTTGAGTATGTCATATCTCAAAATATAAAATGATTCAGATTCTTTAATTTTAATAGTGAAAACCTAGAAAAAACCTCATCGTATGGGTAGTTAGTTCTTACAGTTACCTCTTATATTTTAAGAAATATTTAAGAAGTGAAATCGAAAAACTCTTAACATACATATATGTAAATAAAAGGGAAACCAATTATGTTTTTATGGAAATTGTTAATAATAAAATTTTTAATCATTTCGAAAATCCTTTCATTAGCATTTATATAGTGTTTTCTGTTACTTTGCTCGAACTGGTAGTCCATCTCCGTATAAAATCTACCACACTTTCGGACACCTTTTTGTGCTCTTAAATTTATGAGCTGTAAACATGAAATGAATTGAACAATTAGTTCCTGAATTGTAAGTAAAAACACTTAACCACATAGTTTGGTGTTCCTATACATCGGTTAACTCTGGTTATGGCTCTGATTGATTACAAATGTTTGTCTTTTTTCATTCTTTTTCAAAATTAGTTCATAAAGAACCGAGAAATAGGGAATTTCTTAAATATTTTATTGGTTGTTCTATAAACTTTATTTTTTCCGTTATTTGTTTTATGTATAAAAATTGAAAATACGACAGTATGTTAATTAGACTGTAAAGTAAACGAGGAGCACCTGGATATCGCTTTATATTTAGCTATAATCAATAAGTTATGTAACTGGTATATTTTTTTCCGAATCTGACATATAAATTCGTTAACAAAAATATGTCGGTTAAGCAGACAGTTTTGTTGTGGGAATAATTCTCTAACTTTTGACAAAATTTTTAAAAATCGGCTCACTACGTCTCCGACCAAATCGAGGTCTGTTCTCCACCAAATCAATTGGAAACTCCTCAACTTCAAGTGAAATTTTATTAAGATTTCTCTAATACTACAAATATTATAGCATTATCGTTTGATACCAATGTGTGCTCAAGTCAAGTCTCAAGTCGCGCTGTTTGAGTAGAAATTGCATTATCTATAAACGTTTTAAATTTCAAGCAATTTCTTTTTAAATTTAAAATTTTATTTTAACGATTTCTTAAAATCTTTTTTTGAAGATTTAAATTTTAACTTAATCATGTAATAAATGCCTTATGTATCAATTTTATATAAATAAGAAAAGTAATAAATATTGCTTTAATTTAAGAACTTTGAAATAAAATGTTTGATAAAAACATAACTACAATTTAGACATGAGTACCCGTAGCCCAACCGTGCAAATAGATGGTAGTAAAGTTTAACAAATCTGTGCCTTGACGTACTTCCGGTAATTGTTGTAAATGATCAAACCAGCGGGATAAATTCAAATAATTTTCTTTTTCCACAGGTGATAGAGATTTCTGAAAGCATGAAGGACCTATAAATGAATAAATCCATTAATTTGTTATAATTCCAACTTACCACCAAATCAGAAATGGCATAGAATACCGCCAAATCGGCCAAAGTTAAAAAGTAACCCACTAAATAGGATTGTTTCAAGAACAACTTATCAAAATCTCTTAATAATTGTTGGGCAATGTGTTTATCTTTGGAACCAGGTGCCACGTAAAGTACAGCAAATTCAATCCATTGATAAACTTGAGCTTCCACTTCACGTGTCTGATGGCTATTGGTGGCTATATTCGATTTTGACTCTTTGGCCAAACTATTCAAGATGGTAGCAAATCCCGATACTGATTTATTGTTGAGAGTGCGTGTCACCACCTTTTGTTATGAACAAGTTGATGTCGCATGCACATATATAGTAACAAGGTCAGGGAAAAATCAATTAATAAAAATAGACTAAAGAAGATTTTATATTTATAAATGAAGAAACACAGACCTGTTCTTCATTGAGTTGAATTTTACCCAAAGGAACTTGTAAACACTTTGCAATTTTTGAAACTGTTTCCACTTCACACATCATCAAGTGATTTTTTTTTTAAATCAAATAACAAAAATTGTTTCAATAATCTACGCAAAAAAATACACGCTTTTCCTCTGGTATTGTATCATTACCCACAACAAGTGATGGGAGAATCAAATTCGATTAGATTTAAGAATCGATTTTTTATGTAACAAAATTAAATCGATTACTTTAAGGGAGTATTTATTATATGGTGTGAATACAACTGCAATAAAATAACATGTCAAAACAGAAAACATATGTACAAACATCTATTAAAATATTACATATACAAACATAAAATAAAATTTGAACATGTATTGTGAAGAGTACTAAAAGAGCAGTCAGCTGCCGTTAGATGAACACTCTACCAGCAATGTCAAAACATGTATGTGTCAATCATTTACTGTAGAACAGAGTTGCAATGTATTAAAATAATAATGCTAAAACGGCATTTAGCCGCTGCAATTTAAAAAACAATAAATAAAATACATTTTAAATAAAAAGGAAATTAATAATTGGCTTTGAATAAACGACTAAAATGACAGAATTTAAAATGTGATAACGTTTGTAAAAAATATATCTTTGAATCATAATGTCGATATAACAAGATAAATTGTTTTTAATTAGGTAAAAAGAACAAAACAAAAATAATCCTAATTTAGAATCACTTTTGGAAAAGTTTTTGAACTTTTAAAAAGGGTTAAAATTGCTTATTATTCGGTAATTACTACGTTTTTGAGCAAAAAAAAACCTTAAGTGGAGTCATTTTTGAAAAAAATCATAAATTTATTAAAAAAAGTTAAATTTGCTTAAAACTCAGTTAAAACTGCGATTTTGGCAAGATATGCATAAAATGGACTCTTTTTTGAAAAAATTCAAAAATTAAAAAAAAAAATTAAAAAAGATTTTCAAAAGAAGTTAAAATTACTTATAACTCTGTAAATACTGCGTTTTTGATCAAAATAAGTTTAATTTGAAATCACGCTTGAAAAAATAAAAAATTTTTTAAGAACGTTAAACTTGCTTATAATTCGGTAAATACTGACTTTTTGACCAAAATATGTGTAAAATGGAATTACTTTTGAAACAATTCAAAAATTGATAAAAAAAATAATAAAAAGTGTTTATATATCGGAAAATATTGAGTTTTTATTCAAAATAAGCTTAATTTGGAATCACTTTTGGAAAAATTCAAAAATTGTTAAAAAAGCAAAAATTGCTTATAACTCGGTAAATACTGTTTTTTTACCAAAATACAATTAGTTTTGTATCGCTTTCGATATAATAGAATCCCTAGTGAAAAAATCGAATTTTTTACTTTCAAATCAGATTTTTAAATTTATTTATTCAGTTTGTTTTGGTCTGCCGGAATTGTGGGTTTTCGTTAGGGCTTCAAAGGTGATATCGTATTGTACCAAGAATATAAATAATGTTGATATGGCCACCAGAAGCTAAAGAAAATTAATATTTTTTAAATATATTTTCATGTACTCAAATCAAAAATTCTACGCACCGAAGTTACAAAGTTCATATTAAGAGCTGCCAGACCACAAACATAATTGCTCCGAGTATCGGATGTAAGTTGGTATATTAAAAGACGGAACTAAAAAGTAAAAATTGGATGAAAAAATAAAGGACATTAATTATATAGTGCTAAAGAATCAAGAAATATATTTCAAGTGCAGACACAGGAAGAGGGGACATTTTAAATTGGTTCCACAAATCATAAAATTATTACACTCATTTTAGTTTAGATATCCATCGGATTTGTTCTATGAAAAGTTTGCTTGGATAAATTGAAGATTAACTTACAGTGGACTCAACTCCCTGATGTTCGAACTTGTAGGAACTGATTAATACAGCAGCATTACTTTTCTGAAATTATGAATAAAATTATTTTTAAAGAAGATTAACTTACAGTGGACTCAACTCCCTGATGTTCGAACTTGTAGGAACTGATTAATACAGCAGCATTACTTTTCTGAAATTATGAATAAAATTATTTTTAAAGAAGATTTTCGATACCGAAAATATTGTTAAAAGAAAAAGTATGATCGAATTAAAACTAGAGATAAATAAGGAGTGAGATCGAAAAATTTTTAACACACACATGTATTATTCGATTTTTTGATCAAGTTACTTTTGTAAAACATTTAAATTATTATATTATGATTGAAATGAGTGACCAGACCAAAAAGCCTATTTAATCGGTTATGATAATTTTTTGAATACCAATAAACTTGATATAATGGGGAAATTTTATTCTAATCTTTTGTTATATAAAAAACTTTACGAAAGTTCTTTGCTTGAATTTAGAGGTTGCCTCAGATATCGGTCTATATCTTTTAATATTGGTTTTAAATAGAAAACTTCTGAGGACTATGTATTTCTTATAATCCTGAGGAGTTTTAAAATTTTTCAAAAATTTTATTGAGTTCTGTCAATTGTTGTTGGTGCAAGAATATATATTATATTATGGGGTCTTAGATGATTCCTTCTTAGTGTTAAACACGTAATGACAAAGTTTATATACCCTATCCACCACTTGTGGTGGTGGAGAGTATACAAATAGAAAGCATTTTCAAAAGAACTCCCAACACGTCCGGTAGGAAAGCAACCCGGTTAGCTCTCTGCTCGGACTATTTGGTACAAAAAAAGTTAAAGCTAATGCAGGATTTAAAACATACAAGGCTTAAAATGTTCCTGATAGGAATGCAACCAGACATTTAGAGGCCAAAAACAGAGCACGGAAATTGGAGTTCAGTTTTCTAAAAAAATATTCTTGATGTATAATAGATGACAAAACGTATGTTCTGGCAGATTTTTCGCAACCAGGAAGGTCAAAAATTTTATGATGTTAATGCTCGATGAAAAGAATTCAAAAGCAGTCAAGATTTCCCAAAAAGATTTTGATATGACAATTAATATGCAGTTGTGCCAAAAGAGGCCAATCATTTGTTACCAGGAAGTCTATACTGTCCGGAGCTAAGGTCAGTGGAGAGATATTGGCCTCTTGTTAAAGAAGAATTGAAGAGCACGAAAAAGTATCCAAAAGTGTCGTAGGTTTTACACGGAGATGGACAACCTATACGAGTAAATTGACAGAAAGCGCTCTATAAACGTTAATGGAGGGCTACCGAAAAAGGTTCAAAATTTTATCACATGTGATTAAAACGGTATATTTGTTTTGTAAATTGTAATAATAATTTCAGTCAAATAAGAAAAATTCCAACTTCAAGTTTCTTGTTTTCATTTTTATTAATATATATGTATGTTTAGAATATTTCGATCTCACTCCTTAAGAGCAATAATTGTGTAGTATTATATAGTAAATCTTCACTAGCCATTTCACTCTTACTTTTTTATAATATAACTAAATCACTTACGATAACAGTAACAAATCGTGTGATAAGATTTTTTCATTCTCACTCTTTATTATGGTTCCACAAAAAATTGAGTCTCAATAAGAAATTCTTTACTCACCATATTCAATATAATTTGATTGTAGTACAATATCAAAAACATTTTTCCAATATGCATTATAGTCCAGGCCACCGAATATATAGTCCAAGCCAGATTGGCATTATCCCAAGAATTTAAATATTTATATAATAAGAATATATTAACACTGATATTGATGAAGGAACCAAAATACACCAACAATATAGAAATCGAAAAATGATCATTAACAATTTTAGTGAATTCTTCCAATTTCGCCAATAAACTGCGTAACAAATGCAACTGATGACGAAAATTCCATATATCATTTGCACTGGAGGTCTTTAACAAATTCTCCAATAGATGATATATAATTTCACCACGTTTTCCAATAAAATACAAAAGAGCATAATAATGGACCAGAGAAATATGTATTATAACATTCGGTAATATATAAACCGTATTGGTTCTGAGGAAATTGATTATAATGCCTTCATTATAAAAATAACCGATTATAATACAACATATTAAATGGACTAATACCAGGGACAAATGGAAACGTAAAAAACGATTTAATTTTTCATATTTTATGCGAATATTCATATTATTTAGAATGCGATCGAAATCCAAGATAAAAATATGAAAATTCCAAAACATTTCACGGCGAAAATTTATCAAACGTATGAGTTCCATTAAGTGGATCAGATAGACTAAATATTCACTAAAATATAGAGGTTTCTGTAAAGTCGGCAATTCAATATTCGATAACGTGTATTCGTCATGAACACAAAATGCCAAAAATACATAAACACTTAAACACCAAATGACATGTAAACGATAGAGTATTAAATCCCTTTGTTGTATTATCTTCCGGGGCTTGTGTATACCCATGGGGGCACTTAGAAAAATTTGCGCAACGATTAAAAAATCTCGAGTAGTTTTAAAAAATAACTCCTCTAATTTTTGGAATTCTTCTTCATCCTCTATTTGTAGTTTTCCTTTCGATTTTAAAGATTTGATTTTATTTTTATGCGATTTTCTAAATAGTTCCATGTTTGCGAGACCTCGTTTAAAAGAGTACTAAATAGGAGTTACTTTGAAGAGGTGTTGTAAGTTCTTTTTAACACTTTATTTTATTTAATTAACGTTTTTTTTCTTATAATAAATCAAATGTTATTAATTATAATTTATAATTGAAGAGGGAGGGGGGAGGGGTTCCAAAGTTAACATGCAAACCGAAAATAATAATTAATGGTTTCAATACTTTGCGAGTGAAATGATAATTGTCCAATCCACCTTCCAGAGCAACAAGTTAAGGAGTTATAATTATTTTTGAAATGTTTTAGAGAAAATAATATAATTTCAATATTAACAACACTGTTTAAGAACGGAGGAGCTGTTTTTTTCAAACAGCCCGGATTTAAGAACAAATGGTGAGATATTGGAGTCTTGTTAATAGAGAATTAAAGAGCACAAAAAGTTATTCAAAAGTGTGGTAGATTTTAAACGGAGATGGACAACCCATTCGGGCAAAGTGACAGAAAGCGCTATAAAGCGGTAATGGAAGGATTTCCGAAAACGTTCAAAATTTCATTACGAGTGATAAAAACTATAAAAATATTTTGTTTTTGCAAATGATTTCGTTTTTATGAAAATAAATGTATGTTAAGAATTTTTCAGTCTCACTCCTTAACATTGTAAATAATTAATATAATAATTTATTAATTATAACTTCAAAGTTTTTGTAAAGTTAATAAAAACAAAAGTGAAAATATAATTTTCTTTAATTCAATTAATTCCTTCTTGGTCTTCTATTAAAATGTCCCTCCAAATACTGGAGCGGAAATTTCATCCACAAAATGAATTAAATGAAAATATTCAAGATAGAAATTCTTTATTTAAAATATTGAAATTCTTACGTTCAATACTACAATTCCTGGGCATAATGCCAGTTATAAAGAAATCACAAATTTTATCTCTTTTCCAAATAAGTTGGTGTTCGCTAGTGTTATTCGTGATTTGGTTAAAATGCTTTCAAATGTTGCAAAATGTGCGGGACACTTTTACTCTCATTGAAAAAGGATTCTATTTGAGTGAATTGATATTTTGTTCCGCCATACCTTTAGATATCTATTATATAACATTCTTCAAGAAATCGAAATTTCTGAAAATCTATCAAAATTATATCAAATTATTTGAACAATTGAGAATGTGTCGTGGTCTAGGATTTCAATCTCGTACTCTGGTATATCGTCAGCTGAGGAAAGAAGTTTTACTTTTAACTCTTCTGATTGTAACAATTTATATTTTTTGTATCTCAATAATAATTTTTCGTACTTCCGGTTTCAATAATTCGACTGTAGACATATTATTGGCGTTTATTATACCCAACATTTTAATAAGCTCCAATTTATGCCTCTATTGGTTGTCTTTACGTTTTATATCTTTGTCGTATTCTCATTTGAATGCAATTTTGAAAGGTTTTCAAGATCATAGAGAATCTGGATCCTGCTCTATTTCATCTCGATCATATTCTCTTTGGTATCAAAAAGAATTTGGCGATTTTAATTTGAAGAAGTCTTTCAAATTCCCCGATATTTTTATAACTCTCACGGAAATTAGTCGTAATTTGGATGAATTAATGCATAAAGTTGTTCAAATATTTTATATCGTTTTAATTATGGAATTTTGTAATTCATTTGCTATTTTTACTGTACAAATATTTTCCACCTATAAATATTTCGATAATCCCGATGTTCGTGTTATTTGGAATTTTTTAATCAAATTTGCTCGTCTCTTGCTGCACACATTTGATATCATTTTAATTTTATGGTCCAATAATACCATAATTAATGAGGTAAGTTGCTAAAAGGCTATAATTTATATAACAGATAAAAAGTTATGGACTCAGTTTTTTTTTCAGAAATGTCGTACAATATTTGTACTGAACAGCTTATCGGCGGAAAATTTGGATATGGAACATAATATTTGCGATTTTCTTTTACAGTTAAGTGTTCGAAAACATTCCGCTTCAGTTTTCGATATGTTTGATCTGGATATCTCGTTTCTACTTTCGGTAACTTCAAGATAATGTTCTATTTGCAAACTTGTTTAGAACCTAGTGGCAGGACTAAATTATTAACTGGTCTAAAGACTAGATTATAAACTTGTTTATTAACTGGTCTAAAAACTAGATTATAAACTTGTTTATTAACTGGTCTAAAGACTAGATTATAAACTTGTTTATTAACTGGTCTAAAGACTAGATTATAAGCTTGTTTATTAACTGGTCTAAAGACTAGATTATAAACTTGTTTATTAACTGGTCTAAAGACTAGATTATAAACTTGTTTATTAACTGGTCTAAAGACTAGATTATAAACTTGTTTATTAACTGGTCTAAAGACTAGATTATAAACTTGTTTATTAACTGGTCTAAAGACTAGATTATAAACTTGTTTATTAACTGGTCTAAAGACTAGATTATAAACTTGTTTATTAACTGGTCTAAAGACTAGATTATAAACTTGTTTATTAACTGGTCTAAATACTAGATTATAAACTTGTTTATTAACTGGTCTAAAGACTAGATTATAAACTGTTTATTACTGGTCTAAAGACTAGATTATAAACTTGTTTATAAGCTAGTCTAAAGACTAGATTATAAACTTGTTTATTAAGTGGTCTAAAGACTAGATTATATTAACTGGTCTAAAGACTAGATTATAAACTTGTTTGTAAGCTAGTCTAAAGACTAGATTATAAACTTGTTTATTACTGGTCTAAGGACTAGATTATACTCTGTTTGTAAGCTAGTCTAAAGACTAGATTATAAACTTGTTTATTAACTGGTCTAAAGACTAGATTATAAACTTGTCTATTAACTGGTCTAAAGACTAGATTATAAACTATATAATAATTCAATGTCTTGCGTATCATTAAATTTTATTTAACCTAAAATTGTTGGTATTTTATTCTTGTATTTCTAGATTATCAGTGCTCTATCAACTTATGTGATATTTCTAATACAAATTGACCTGGGAGCAGTTTCGATAGAAGAAAGGAAAACAACGGTTTATTAAGAACCAGTGAACCAGTGTAGTGTTGTGCTAGAAAGTTAACCCTTTTCTGTAGGTGGAGTATTCATATAAATTTAACATAATAAATTATTAAAAAAATAATTAAGAAATAATTATTAATTAATTATACCCAAATAAAGTGTTTTTCACTTAATTCACCTTTTCTAGTACTAAAGAAAAAGAGTTTATTTATAGTTGTTTCTATGTTAAGAAGCAAATAACAGAATTCTAATATCTTAAATTAAATTTATTTAATTGTTAAAATGTCATTTGGAATATTGCAACGGAAATTGATTCCCCAAAATAAAGTGAAATCAGATGTTAAAGATAAAAAATCTCTATTCAAAATATTAAAATTTTTACGTTTAATACTACAATTTCTGGGCATAATGCCAATTATAAAGAAATCTAAAGTTTTAAATATTCTTCAGTTAATTTGGTGTTTTATAGTGTTAATTGTGATTTGGTTTAATTGTTATCAAATCTCCAAAAAACTACCAGATACTTATACAGTTATTGAAAAGGGATTTTATTTAAGTGAAATATTTTTTAATTCCATAATTTCTCTTAATATTTATTATATAACATTTTTTAAAAAATCGAAATTTCTGAAAATCTATCAAAATTATATCAAATTATTTGAACAATTGAGAATGTGTCGTGATCTAGGATTTCAATTTCGAAGTCGGCTATATTGTCAGCTAAGAAAAGAAGTTTTAGTTTTATCTCTTCTGATATTAACTATATATAGTTTTTGTATCTCAATAACAATCTTACGGAGTTATAGGTTTAATTATTTTATTATCGAAATATTATTGGCCTTTGTTTTACCAAATATTTTAATAAGTTTAAATTTATGTCTTTTTTGGTTAACGTTACGTTTTATATCTCTCTCGTATGCTCATTTGAATGCTATTTTGGAAGAGTTAAAAGATCGTAATAATTCCAATAGCTTGATCTTCAATATCTCATTCCATTCCTCTTCATTGTGGTATCAAAAAGAATTTGGTAATTTTGAGTTTAAGAAATTCTTCAAATTCCCCGATATTTTTATAACTCTTAGGGAAATTAGTTATAATTTGGATCAATTAATTCTAGAGGTTGTTAATATATTCCAGTTCGTTATAATAATTGAATTTGTCAATACAATTGCGATTTTGACTATTCACATTTTTTCTACCTATAAATATTTGGATAATCCAGATATTCATGATATTATATCATTTTTATTAAAAATTGGACGTCTTACGCTTCATACGTTTAATATTATTTTAGTCTTGTGGCCGAATAATACGGTAATTAAGGAAGTAAGTGTGATCTTTATATTATAGTTTTATAATGCGATAATGCTTTATTTTTGTTTTTATTTTCAGAAATGTCATACAATAATTAAGCTGAATAGTTTACCGGTTGGAACTTTAGATATGGAGCATAATATTTGTCGTTTCCTTTTACAGTTAATTGTTCGAAAGCATTCCGCATCTGTTTGTGATATATTTGATCTGGATTTTTCATTCTTACTTTCGGTATGTTAAAAAATAAATACATTTCTATGGCTATATGAGCTATATAGCAAAATAGCCAACAAACTAGACTAAAAAATAAAACTATAAACTAAAAATCCTATAAGTTTTACATCTAAACTATAAAATAGTTGCGACAAGTCTCAGTATTAAGAAAATAGTTCGCAATTATTCTATGAAATATTATCGAAACTAAATAATAGAAAAATTCGGAAATTAAAGTTTAAAATAATTTTGAAAGCATATGAAAAATAAGTGTTGAAATAGGACTATAAAAATTTCTTTAAACTTAATTATAAAACACTTCACTTAGTAAACTATTAAAATATCTGAAGTTTAAAATATAAAATAGTGTCAACAATTGACTATAGTATAGTTTGAAATTAGACTATAATATAGTTACCAAACTACTCAAAGGAATAATTCCGATAATAGATTTTAAATGATCTCCATAAGCTGACCATAAAACAAAGCTAAAACTTCACTCAAAACGTGTTACTAAGCTAAAATTGTGGAGTCCATTTTTTATATATATAAACTGTAAAAAAAGTATTGTAAACTAGACTCAAAAATCTAAGCTATTAACTAGTTAAGAATTTGAACTATTAAATAGTTAATAGAATAGACTATTAAATAATCTAGGACATTGACTATAAAGTTAAATTAATAAAACATAGAATCTGGACTATAAAATAGTTTATACAGTTTAGAATCTGGACTTCTAAATATTTTAACATTTGAACTATAAAATGCTTTGAAATCTGGTATTTGAAATGGTCTTGATTCTGACTTATGAAACTGTTTAAAGTATGGACTAACAAATAGTCTATATTATGGTATTTTAAATAGTCTAGAGTCTGGACTATAAAATTGCCTAAAATAAGACCTAAAAAATAGTCTAGATTTTGGCCAGTAACATATTCTAGAATCTAGAATGTAAAATACTGCAAATAATTTGATTTTAAATTCTAGATTATAAAATAGTTTATAATATAGACTAAAAATAGTTTAGAATATAGTCTAGAAAGTTTGTCAGAAAAAGGAATTACAATATTTTCTTTAGTCTACAAAAAAGCCTATTGGTTTAGATCACAAAAAAAATTTTGACTATAAAATTATCTTGAGATTTGATTATAAAATTGATTATGCTGTTAACAGCTATTAAAATATAAACTATTTTACTTAAACTAGTCTAAATTATAGTTCATAAAATATCTTATAAATTTTACCGAAATATATTCTATATTCCTTTTAATAAAAAGTTTATATATTCGTAGTTTATATATTCGTTTTAACTACAGTTAAGACGAATATATATACTGTTGACTATAAATAGTCAACAATGATTTAGTTTGTTAACTACGAAATAGTCTACAGTCTCAGACGTCTTAACCATAAAATATAATTTATGTTTTAGTAAGAAATTTACTTAAGTCTTGCCATCGCAAATGGCTATAAACTGGTTTATAGTTTTCATCTTTTCCTCTTCTATTTTTTCAGATAATCAGTGCTCTATCAACTTGTGTAATATTTCTAATACAAATTGACCTGGGAGCAGTTACGATTGTAGAAAGAAAAAATGCAATTTAAATTCATAAAAAAAATTAGTCCAACATTTTCAGTAGTTCAACATTTTAAGATTTAGATTTTACTTGAAACTCTCCTCCCTTTACCATCATGTCGCTGCAAATGATATATCAATGGAAACACTATCAAAAAAAAAAATAAAACGAAATCGGAATATTAATAAAGAAAGAAATTTATTATTAAGAATATTGAAAATTTTTTTAATACTTCTGATCTTTGTTCGATATTGTGGTATGAAAAGGAATTTTATAGTTTCATTTTGAAAAACGATCCTATAAATGTTATCGTATATTCAAATCAATTACCGAATTTAGTTCCAAGTTCTTTTTTTCAAATAATTTTAATATTAAATTTTACAAAATCCTTTTTTTTGTTTTTGTCGTACAATCTTATTCGGTATATAAATATATCTATCGGTCAGATATTGAAATTTTAGTATTTATAATGAAATTATGTCGTCTTCTATTGCACACATTTAACATCATTTTTATTTTGTCTTCAAATAATTTCATATCAAAAGAGGTAAGTTTGAAAAGTCTTTTGAAAAAAATGGTTTTAAAATTAAATGTTATATATCGTTCTTCAGAATATTCCCCTAGAAATGTCGCACAATTTGTATATTGAACAGTTTACCCGTGGAGAATAATGTCATTGATTTTCTTTTTTTTGCAGTTGTATGCTATAAAGCACTCAAAATTGGTTTGTAATTTATTCTAGTCTAGAAACCAGTCTATAGACTAGTCCAGAGAATATCCTGTAGATTAGTCTAGAGACTAGCTTATAAACTAGCCTAGAGACTAGCTAACAAACTAATCTAGAGACTAGCTAACAAACTAGTCTAGAGACTAGCTAACAAACTAGTCTAGAGACTAGCTAACAAACTAGTCTAGAGACTAGCTAACAAACTAGTCTAGAGACTAGCTAACAAACTAGTCTAGAGACTAGCTAACAAACTAGTCTAGAGACTAGCTAACAAACTAGTCTAGAGACTAGCTAACAAACTAGTCTAGAGACTAGCTAACAAACTAGTCTAGAGATTAGCTAACAAACTAGTCTAGAGACTAGCTAACAAACTAGTCTAGAGATTAACTTTTAAACAAGTCCAGAAATTAGTATATAGACTGCTCTAGAGAATAGAACTTGATTGCAAATTTGTTAATAGAACAGATGTATACTAGACGAGTGTAGATACTAGATTTTAAAGTTGTCTAAACGCTAAGCGTAAAACTAGTATATGCACTAATATATAAGCTTAATACTAAATTATTAAATAGCAAGAATTTTTAACTATTCCAGATACTAGATAATGAACTAGTATAGAGAATAGATAATAAACTTGTCTAAACACTAGGATTAGAACTAGTTTGTATACTTAATTATCAACTGGTTTAGATACTAGATTATTAACAATACTGCTGATCATGCTATAAACTACTTAAGGCATCAAATTATAAACAGGTTTAGAGACTTTACTGTAAACTGGTCTTGATACTAGATTATACACTTTTATAGAGAGATACTAGATTATAGACTAGAGATATAGTCTAGAGATTTCATTATAAACTGGTCTAGAGACAACAATACAAACTGATACAGAGAATAGATTATAAGAGAGACTCGACTAGAATATAAAATTAAGTATAAAGTGAATATTCTGAGTTTTGTGCAATATTTTCCCCTGTTAATTTGAACTTGGACATTTTCCTATTTTAAGACAAATTCTATAAGTGATTTTCTATGGTTAAACGTAATTTGTTATTGTTAATTGTTTTAGTTTAAAAATATCTACATAATAAATCATTAATAAGACATTAAATACTTAATTAATAATTAATTGCACGAGGATAAATTCTCTTTCACACCATTAACTTTTTATAATAAATTTTAATCCTCAATTATCTGAACAGTTTTACTCAACAACAACATGTCTGCACATGAAAAGCAACCGACATCGGAACAGAAAATTGAACTTCAAGCAAATAACGATGATAAAAATTCTTTATTTAAATTATTCAAAATTTTACGTATAATTTTACAATTTCTGTGTGTTTTACCGATTTTGAATAAATCGAAAATGTTATCTATAATTCAGCAAATTTGGTGTTCTGTAATCTTAATCGTCATATGGATGATGAGTGTTAAATCCACTAAACATTTACCCGAAGCATTTACAGTCATTGAAAAAGTATTATATTTTTGTGAATTAATGTTTAATTGTACGATTCCCTTAACAATCTATTACATCAGTTTTATGCATAAAGAGAAATTACTTCAAATCTATGAAAAATTTAATTGTTTATTTCTACAATTAAGAATGTGTCGGGGATTGGATCTACAATCTGGTGCATTGATTTATCGTCAACTTAGGAGGGAAATATTATTTTTAACAATTTTAATTATTCTATTTTATATTTATTGTCTTGTAATTATGGTCTTACATAATAATGGTTCCGAATTTGCTGTTCTACGGACATTTTGGTCACTTCATGTTCCGAATCTTTTGATAAATTGTAATTTGGGTATCATTTGGTTGGTGTTGCGGGTTATATCTCTTTCGTATGCATATTTGAATGAAATATTAAGAGAATTTAAAACTAATGATCCATGGACAATTTTACCAAATAATTTCGCAGTCAATATATCGCATATTTCATCTTCTTTATGGTATCAAAAGGAATTTTATAGTTGCAATTTGAAGAGATCTTTAAAGTCCCATAGTATTTTTATTACTCTCACCGATATCAGTTTTAAATTGGATCAATTAATTAATGATGTTATCGATATCTATTATGTCGCTTTGATAATGAATTTCGTCAATTCCTTTATAATTTTAACTATACAAACATTTTCGGTCTACAAGTATTTTGATAGTTCCGATGTTCGTAAACTTTTAGTGTTTTTATTGAAATTTGCCAGACATCTGTTGCATTCGTTTTATATAATTTTGATTTTATGGCCGAATAATGCTATAATTAATGAGGTAAGTTGAAGTCCATATATATCAAATCATGGTATCAATTCGATTGATCAAAAATATTGGATGTAACCTCAAATTCATTTCCTTTCATTTTTTCAGAAATGTCAAACTCTGTATACACTTAATAGTATACCTGTGGACACTTTAGATATGGAAAAGAATGTGAATACTTTTCTCTTACAATTAATTGTACGAAAAAATACTTCATCGGTTTATAACCTATTCGATTTGGATCTATCATTTATACCATCGGTATGTTAATATTGTTACTATTGTTTAATCTAATTTTAAAATTGAAAGAACCAAAAAATTGTAGTCGGCCAAAAAGTTATTAAAATTGTAAACCCACCCTCGTAGATTTTAGTAGGAGAAGAATTTCGTATAAAACCATCCGAAGGCATTGATAAGGTGGGCATTTCGTCTTATGTAAATGTCACGAAGATCTGTCTATCAAAATAGAATTCCACACAGTGATAACTGAGTTTAAAGTACGAAGACGATGTCTAGAGAGGCCAATGATAAATTCTGTCTATAACTGCCCAGAGATGTAACATCATTCGTTTGTCAAACCTAGAAAATATGGATAGATCTGTACAATACGAGCTTATATATAAACTGGTCGAGATACTAGATTATAGAATAGTCTAGAGATTACATTATGAACTGGTCTAGAGACAAAAATACAATTTGGTCCAGAGAATAGGTTAGAATAGAATAGGTGAGGCACTTTATTAAAAACTAAGGTAAAGACTCGACTAAAATACAAAATTAAGTGTATGATAAGACCATAAGTGTCCAGGGATATAGCATTAACATTTCTGTGCCAAACCTATATGTCTTGATCTGTACTATACGAGCAATGAACCGAGCAATGATCTATATTCCCAAGAATGAGGGCAGTACCAAGTTTAATCGATATTTTCCCATAAAAATTTCTATAGAAATTTTCGTCGAAATTTTCCCATAGAAATTTCTATAGAAATTTTCATCGAAATTTTTCCATAGAAATTTCTATAGAAATTTTCGTCGAAATTTTTCCATAGAAATTTCTATAGAAATTTTCGTCGAAATTTTTCCATAGAAATTTCTATAGAAATTTTCGTCGAAATTTTTCCATAGAAATTTCTATAGAAATTTTCGTCGAAATTCTCCCATAGAAATTTCTATAGAAATTTTCGTCGAAATTTTCCCATAGAAATTTCTATAGAAATTTTCGTCGAAATTTTCCCATAGAAATTTTCGTCGAAATTTTCCCATAAAAATTTCTATAGAAATTTTCGTCGAAATTTTCCCATAAAAATTTCTATAGAAATTTTCGTCGAAATTTTCCCATAGAAATTTCTATAGAAATTTTCGTCGAAATTTTCCCATAGAAATTTCTATAGAAATTTTCGTCGAAATTTTCCCATAGAAATTTCTATAGAAATTTTCGTCGAAATTTTCCCATAGAAATTTCTATAGAAATTTTCGTCGAAATTTTCCCATAGAAATTTCTATAGAAATTTTCGTCGAAATTTTCCCATAGAAATTTTCGTCGAAATTTTCCCATAGAAATTTTCCCATAGAAATTTTCGTCGAAATTTTCCCATAGAAATTTTCGTCGAATTTTCCCATAGAAATTTTCGTCGAAATTTTCCCATAGAAATTTTCGTCGAAATTTTCCCACAGAAATTTTCGTCGAAATTTTCCCACAGAAATTTTCGTCGAAATTTTCCCATAGAAATTTTCGTCGAAATTTTCCCATAAAAATTTTCGTCGAAATTTTCCCATAAAAATTTTCGTCGAAATTTTCCCATAAAAATTTTCGTCGAAATTTTCCCATAAAAATTTTCGTCGAAATTTTCCCATAAAAATTTTCGTCGAAATTTTCCCATAGAAATTTCGGTAGAAATTTTCGTCGAAATTTTCCCATAGAAATTTTCGTCAAAATTTTCCCATAGAAATTTCTATAGAAAATTTCGTCGATATTTATCTTTGCAGATAATTAGCGCTTTGTCCATTTATGTGATATTTCTAATACAAATTGATTTGGGTGCCGTAACGATTGTGGAACGAAGTGCTACTAATAATGAAAGCTAAACGCCAACCGTTTCCTCTGAACACACAAATTTAATTATAACAAAAGAACAAAATGGACAAATTATTAAACAATGATGTCAATTAGTGAAACTAATAAAAGAAATCACGCTTTAAATGAAAAGAAATAAATATTGTTTTATTTATTTATTTATTTATCATCACAAAAGATCTCTTAAAAGGGTTTTTGGGGGCAAAATAAAAATGTGATATTTTTTATTCGTCCTTTTCCCACTAAGAGAATCAGTATTCCATAGGATTTCTAACGGAATGTTTAACATACGGAAACCATTCAAAGTTCTAAAACAAAACTTATTAAAATTTTGAAATTATTATTCAAAATATTGAAAATGATTTGTGAAACCGTTAGGTTTACGATAATATTTCCTATGAAATTTTTAAGCAAACGCATAACCGGTTTTTTGAGAAATGTGGGCGATGAAACTGGAATATTGGCTTTAAAACTAATATTTAATCGGAATTTACATATTTTAGAAAGGTAATTCGAAATTGTTGCTAAAACTTTCTCCAAATAATTCCTTTTTAAATTTTCAGAGTTTTCTGGTTCCTCACTTTTATTGTAGCCATCTATGGTGCCCTCTTCATTACCAAGTTTCAAATTGTTCGTCATCTTAAATCACCCACAGTGATTTCAGTTGATCGTAATTATCGTGATTGGGTGGGTTATATGCCGGCCATTACTTTATGTTATTACGATCATATCGATTCATATAAGGCGAATGAATATATATTGGAAAATTGGAATGTCTCTATTGTGGATGAGGATTATTTTTATTTTATGGATTTCCTTTATGCTGTGGTCAATGCAAGTGCTACGAATTATGCCGATTTAGCGAAATTTGCCGAAGATGAGAGATTTGATGAAGTAGATTTGTACGATATAGTTCAAGCGATCGATAAACCATTTGAACAGGTTATAAATACATTCGAGGGCAATTTTGATATATCAGTTAATACGGCCATGACCGAGAGAGGTTCGTGTTATATTATTAATTCGGCAATGGGTGAAGTATTGGGAGCCAAGTAAGTATTTTAGGAAAAGTAAAAAAAGAAACGATTTCATACTAAATTTGATGGTTTTGAAATTTAGTTTCAAATTTAGTTTTCAAACTTTTGAGGACTTAAAACAGCCTCTGAAATGCAAATTCGGCAAACAACAATGTTTTATAAAAATCGATTTATTGGAAAGTACAGGAGTGGTAAGTCCAAGATTACCAAGATAAAATTGATGACGTTAGGAAATAGAATTTCCCATAGGAAATTTTTCTATAAGAAATTATTGTTAATTATCCCAAATTTCCTTTGGGAAATGTTTCGATAATTGTCCAAAATTTTCTATAAAAAAATGTATCGATATATTTCAAATTTCCCTTTCCTTTTTTTGAATATCCTAGATCGATGTCCATTCTCCTTTTGAAATATCATCCACGGATTCAAGTGTTATAGCTTTGCAGAAATCGGATGAAATTATAGCGTCTTATAAAGTTTTGGAAACACTGTAAGTATATATTTCGATTTTCTATGAATGATATCATCACGATTTGATTTGAAATTTTTTTAGGGAATCGCCCAATTTGCGTGATCTTAGTTTTGAGCAAAGGAAATGTGTTTTTAATGATGAAGAAACATCGGATCTGAAGGTATGTATCCACAAAACATCTATTCCGAATATGTTTAAATACTATCAAAATTTCCAGATTTACAGCAAAACTTTGTGTTTGGCCAAATGTCGGGCAATGATGGCCATGGAAATGTGCAATTGTGTACCCTTTTTTTATTCATTTGTGGGTGAGTTTATGGTTCCAATTAAATCCTCATACTCTTTTAATTTATTAATTTTTCTTTGTAAAGATGGCCCATCGTGTAATCCGGCAGGCTTCGAATGTCTACTCGATTTTAAATGGCCCGTTTGGGCCTTACACATTTGTAAATGTCCCAATACCTGCATTGAAATGGAATATACTTTGCAAACGGTTAAGAAAAGTTCTTGGGGTGTTAGTAATTTAGACGATTCTGGAAAATCCGATGTGGTCACTTCAAGTTTCCGTTGGGAGCTGATACCCCCCAAAGTGCGTATGCGTCGTGATGTCGTTTTTAGTTTTGAGGACTTATTGGGTAAAATTTTGCTTTGAATCTGAAATTATTAAATCATTTTTGATCATTCTTAATTTTCAGTATCTTTCGGTGGCACTTTAGCTTTGTTTCTTGGTGTCAGTATTCTTTCTCTCATTCATCTGATTTATGTTTTAGCCGAACGCATTCTTAAGGACGTTTATGAGTTGTTCCATTTAATATTTGTTTTCAGTTATCGTCTAAAAACGAAGTACGTAAATCGTCGAAAGCTTAAGAAAGAATCAATTGTGATAAGAAATGACGGAAAAGATGATTCCTTTTTAGTGCGTATTAAAGTAAAACGTGAGAAATTTTTGAAAATGAGTATGAAGTCTTCAGAGGATATAGTGGATGTGGAAAATAATGCTACGAAAGGAGACTTGTTGGAGAAGACCTATGATGGTTCTGTATTTGAATTTGTTAATTGAGAATAAAAAAAAAATAGTTTTTATTAAAAAAATATTGAGCGAATTAAAAATTTTTGAAATTCAAAAGATGAAAAATATCTAATTTTTTTTCTATATAGAAAAATTGATCTTCGATCGATGAATTTTTCTATATAGAAAAAAATTTATCTTCGATCTATGAATTTTTCTATATAAAAAAAATTAATCTTCGATCGAAAAATTTTTCTATATAAAAAATTAATCTTCGATCGATAAATTTTTCTATATAGAAAAAAATTGATCTTCGATCGATGATTTTTTCTATATAGAAAAAATTTATCTTCGATCGATGATTTTTTCTATATAGAAAAAATTTATCTTCGATCCATGAAATTTTCTATATAGAAAACATTGATCTTCGATTGATGATGAATTTTCTATATAGAAAAAATTGATCTTCGAACCATGAAATTTTCTATATAGAAAAAATTGATCTTCGAACCATGAAATTTTCTATATAGAAAAAATTAATCTTCGATTAATGAATTTTTCTATATAGAAAAAATTGATCTTCGATCCATGAAATTTTCTATATAATTTTTTCTATATAAAAAAAATTGATCTTCGATCGATGAATTTTTCTATATAGAAAATTGATCTTCGATCGATGAATTTTTATAGAAAAATTGATCTTCGATCGATGATTTTTTCTATATAGAAAAAATTGATCTTCGATCGATGATTTTTTCTATATAGAAAAAATTGATCTTCGATCGATGATTTTTTTCTATATAGAAAAAATTGATCTTCGATCGATGATTTTTTCTATATAGAAAAAATTGATCTTCGATCGATGATTTTTTTCTATATAGAAAAAAATTGATCTTCGATCGATGAATTTTTTCTATATAGAAAAAATTGATCTTCGATCGATAAATTTTTTCTATATAGAAAAAATTGATCTTCGATCGATAAATTTTTTCTATATAGAAAAAATTGATCTTCGATCGATGAATTTTTTCTTTTATAGAAAAAATTGATCTTCGATCGATGAATTTTTTCTATATAGAAAAAATTGATCTTCGATCGATGAATTTTTTCTATATAGAAAAAATTGATCTCCGATCGATGATTTTTTTCTATATAGAAAAAATTGATCTTCGATCGATGAAAAATTGATCCTCGATCGATGAATTTTTCTATATAGAAAAAATTGGTCTTCGATCGATGAATTTTTTCTATATAGAAAAAATTGGTCTTCGATCGATGATTTTTAGAAAATTGTCTTCGATGAATTTTTCTATATAGAAAAAATTGATCTTCGATCGATGGACTTTTTTTATATAGGAAAATTGATCTTCGATCGATGGACTTTTTCTATAGAGAAAAAATTGATCTTCGATCGATGGACTTTTTTTATATAGGAAAATTGATCTTCGATCGATGGACTTTTTCTATATAGAAAAAATTGATCTTCGATCGATGGACTTTTTCTATAGAGAAAAAATTGATCTTCGATCGATGAATTTTTCTATATAGAAAAAATTGATCCATGAAGACCAAAGAATTTTTCTATATAGAAAAATTGATCTTTTATTTGATTTTGAATTTCCTAAAATTTTCGGTTGGACATCTCTGATATACTTTTCAATATGTTTATGTTAATCTAACAGTTAAGATATTTTTTTTTTTAATTTAAAAACCTTTGTGGTTGATTTAAATCGTTACACTTGTTTTAGTTAGTTAATAAGTATCTTTGCAGCGAAAAGGTTCTCTAACTTCTCATCTTCAAACATATTTTATCTAATAATCAGTTAGTCTAGAGCGAGACTCTTAACTAAGTAGTTGCAACGTGTGAATTAGTTGCATTGAATTAAAAAAAAATAAATAAAGGAAAAAAACAACAACAATAAATATAAACTAAATATAATTCATATCATTCTGTCATTATTTTTATTTGACCAAGTTAACTTTGTATTCAGATAATTTAACGGGAATTTGATAAGAAGATCAGTGTTTCCTTCTCATTAACTAGATCACAGAGTCGTACCAAAAGAAAGTGATAAAAAATAGATGGTTGATGATAAGATTATAGAAATTTTTACTTAAATTCCGTTGAAATTTTTATCGGGTAGTTTTGGATGTAAACTGAAATTTGAATGGTGTTGAACGCACGTGTTCCAAATATTTTTAAGGAAAAAATTATAAAAAGTTAAAATATTAAAAATAATAATAATAAATTAGTAAAAATAAATATACAAAAAATGAAAAATATTTCAAATCCTGGTTTATGTTTGGAGTGGAAACATTTAAATTATTATGTGCCTGCGAAAGAACAAAATAATTATAGTTTTTGGCAATCGTGTCAAACTCAAAAGGAGCTACAAATCTTAAATGATGGTAAATAATTTCATTTTTACAAAAAGAGAAAAACTTTAATTCTAAAATATATTTTAGTATTTAGTTTAAAGCAAATAGTTCATTGTATTTCTTTTCGTTAATATTCACATTTTGTAGACCAGACCGAAACTGTGAAGAGAGCACTAATACGATTTCTTTGGTGGTACTTCTAACATTTAAAGCAAATTGACAAATACGTGGCTAGAGGTGCCACCTGTGGCACTTGCATTTCAATATTGTGCAAATATTATGAATGTTTTATTTGCATTAATAAAACATTTTCGAATTTCTACAATTTTAGATATTTTTTTATCTAAATCACTTTTATTTGGAGTTAACAACTGGCATAAATTTCAGAATGTTTTTAACCCTACGCCACCATAGGTGGTTGGGTTATTATGCGTTTGTGCTGATGTTTGTAACATACAGAAAAATGTGGCATAACATCCATCTTTAAGTATACCGTTTGACGCAAAATCACTTTATAAGTAAATTTAGCGATGTCCTTCCGACTAGCTGGCTGTGAACACTCTATAGATTGCAATTTTTGGGATCTTGATCTTGATAAAAATTGCTACATAATATTATTTTGGTCCAAGGATGAAGACTATTGAAATTGGCCATGTTCGGTAAAATATTTCGTTTACCTCTCATACAAATTTCCTCCAGGAATATCGAAATTTGACAGAAATAAGTCTCATGATATTCTAAAATTACTTTTAGGAAACTCTCATATAAGTTGGTGTTTTCGTAATAATTGGTCAAATTAAGATAAATATAAACAAAAATCGATGTAGAAAATTATACGTGTATGTCGGTCCATAATTTCTTGTAGCTCCCGATCAAACCATCTTAAAAATTAATTTAAAAACGCATAAATTTCATAAAAAATCTACTGCACATTTGAGAATAAAAAAGAAAATAAAAGTATCCTCGTATACTTTTTCGTAACTACCATTCATAATCAATATTGTGGTGTTGGGTATTACAAAGTCGACTTAAACATTCTTATTTGTTTTTATCTAAATTACTATTTTTTTTTGAACAGGTGGCATAAATTAATTTATTTAAATAAATAAAATTAAGTACCAAAATTAAGAATTAAATAATAAATAAAATGTATTTTTAAAGTTGTTCCTTAAAATAAAATTCTAGTGGAATCTTTCCCCTTGGTTTCATCATTTTAGCTGGAACTAATTTTTTACACTCTCACGACATTAGTTTAATATACACACGTGGACAAAAGTCACTGTCAGGTAAAGTTAATTGAAAACTAAAAGTTTATTTCAATTGGCGGTATATTGACAATTATAGCTTTTTTATATCACGAGGGGTTTTATCTAAGAATAATCGAACAATTTCCGGCGGGTCATGTTTGTAGAAGTATTGGGAGTCAATGTCAAGATTTTGATTTATTTTATTCAAATTATCCTTAAGAATATTCAAATAAATATTGATATAATTTATTTCATAAATAAATCAATAACTACTAGTTGCCAAACCCCAGTCGCCATTAATACAAATTCATAGCTTGACACCAGTACCACCAAATTTAACAGATGTCAAAAAACGCTTTATATGTGACTTTTTTTAATAGAGAATATTACCTTATCCCAAAGGGGTACTCCTTTATGGATGAGCTCTTTTGAGAAAGAAGGGAGTTACATTTGATTCACCTTATATAGTGTTATACCCAGCACAATTTAGCCCTCGACGTACAGTACAACGATGTGTTTTACTTTAATATTGCAGCAATTTCGGACGTAAAGTATTAGACTCATTTTTAATTATCTGTACTATTTCCCTCTTTTCCCGAACAGATAGTGCTTCTTATATTTTATTCACATGTTGGGTCGTCTTTTAAACATTTTATAATTTCAGTTGAGGGATAAAATGAGGGTTAAGGAATTTGTATTTCTCCCGGATAATTTTAATTTGTTTGCACGCACTTTAATTTAATTTTCTTTATATTTTTATATATCATTTGTTTTATATGCCCTTCAAATTTACATAAATGCAAATGACGGTGACTTTTGTTCATCTGTGTATATTCCCGTAAGATCCCACCTGCATAGGACTCGCTGCTATTGTCTATGTCCGCTTGTCTGTCTGTTGTTTACATTCTCACGTCCAAACTAATTCTTACAATTCAATGAATTGACATTTTTAATTGTCCTACTGACTTTTCTATTTAAATCCAATTATATTGGTTCAATAACAAAATATATATACACCTATATCCGAGAAAACCTATCAATCAAAATTCCGATTCTAATTTGTTTCTGTAGGAATGGTCCTGCCTACATGTTATTTCAGTATACTGAACGATTCGAAATCGTTTAAAGATGTCTGTCCGTCTGTCTATGGTTGGGCCATTATGCGTAAAAAAATGGACCTATGCCAATTTTTAAGTATACATTGACTAGAATTCTATTCAAATATCACTTTAAAGGGTATAAATCTCTATAAAAATTTAGTTTAATTATATTATTATGAACAGGAGAATTTATAGTAAATTTTTATGGTGTTACAAAAGGTCTATAAATCTCATATAACACCAATTTCCGAAAGGCGCCTCATATATATATCATGATAATAATTTTCGTTCTATAATTTTAAGAAAGTAAAACTCATAGAATCTATATGAAGGTCGGTACATAATATTAAATGCCTCAGATATGGTGTAAGGTATTAGGTAGTTGGTCCTGGTCGACTTTTACAACCTTACTTTTTTGCATCTTTATCTAGAACCCATTAATGTCATGTCCCCCTTATTTGTTGCGGTTTTTAAGAATTAATCTTTTTTATTGTTTAAATTTATTTCATTCTCATAAAAAAAAATGTATTAAATCAGGAAAAGAAAATACAAATACAAAATTACAACATTTTTTTTAAATGCGGCAGCTTATTATTACACCGTTTAACAGCATTTTTCACACCTGATCAATTTCGTATAAAAAAAGGAAAACGTATCAATAAAATCATACACTTTTTTATAAATAAATTATTTCTATATGTTTGTTGATATGTGATGTCTATAAATAATTCACACAATATCATTGTCATATTTTCCATTGGAGTAGAACTCCAGAATTAGTAGCGGTTAGTAACATTTTTTGAAGAGAATCTGAAAATATGACATACATATTCAGAAGATGTAAAAGTACTACAAAATTTTATTTTTATATCCTACACCATCATAGGAGGTGCGTTCCAAAAATATTCTACTACCACTTTTAAATTTACCGTTCAAATCTGGATCATTTTCTGAGTCGATTTAACAATGACCAATTTACAGATATCGTAATGAAATTTGGCATGTGTCATTATTTTGGCCCAATGACGCCTGTTGAAATTGCTAATTTTGGGTGCATTATTTCACTTAGCCCACCCGGAGTAGGGATTTAAGGTTACAGAAGTTCTAAATATAAAGCGATTTAAATTAAATTTGGAACGAGTTACTTCTATAATATTTTTAAGGAATATGGTAAATTATACGATGATCGGTCTATTATTTAAGTCCCCTTCAACCCTTCTTTCAACTATGACTTTGAAGGGCATTGTAAAAACAATTGGTCAAATCAGTGTGCAAAATTTTACAGAGTTGAACCATTATTTCTTCTGGCTCCCATATAATGCACACAGAAAAAAATCCTTTTAGAACGCACTAATACCACAATAACCATAAATTAAAAAATACCTTTATATTAGGGTAGTTAAATAATTCGGTCGTACTTGACCGACTAGAACTTCTAATATTAAGAAATATATATACTAAACCAATTTGGCTGGTTTTAAATGGAAAACTTGTCAGGTTAATAAAAAATACTTAGGCCCATTTTCATTGAGTTCTGTCAATAATTGTGGATGTGAGAGTGTTAATAACAGACAAACAAACAGACAGACATACATAGCTTAATGTAAGCAGATTTTGATTTAATGCAAAAATATATACATTATGGGGTCTAAGACACTTCCTTCTTAGTGTTAAATGTGGAATGAGAAAGTTCTTTACCACTTGTGCAGATGGAGGGTATAAAAACCTATGAACCTATGAAAGTTTTTAAATTACCATGTCGTTTCAAAATTCTCGATTTGAGATTTTAAAACATTCATAATTATGATTCGTTACGTATATAAATTTTCATAAATTTTGTTTGGTAACTAAGAAAAATTTATGAACAACGCTCGTATAATGTATTTTCTTGTTGGGAATCATATGGAAACTGGAAGATCCTCGACCGAACCTCTTAAAATGTCTAATATTTACTTTTGCTTATATTAATTTATTTATATTAGACCAAATATTATTACTAAATCAAATTATTGAAGAGATATATACTTCAAAACTATATTCGTAAGGGGATCGTATCACACACATACAATAAATAATCTACCGATGCCCATATAAACTCACATGAACAACCAGCCAATCTCCCAGCAAATATCGACATTTTTAGAATTTCGATTTTGATTTTTTTTTATTTTTTGGACTGGGCAGAGAAATTGATCTCAATCTTTTTAGAAATAACTTACTTTTGTATTAAAAAAATTCTGTTTTTAAAATTTTGATTTAATTTTTATCGATTTTTTATGCTTTTGGCTCAATTTTCACATAAATCCATACAAAATCTATTTTGCACCACTGTGCAATTGACAGAAGAAAAGACGGAGGCTGAAATTTATGAGAAATTTTCATTTCAATCGACTTTTACACTTTGCGACTCAAGTTTCTAATAATTAAAGTTTAAAATCGATCGTAAGATCGATCGAGTGTTACTATGCTATCGATATATTCATTAAGGTCTTATTATTTATTAGACCTGTCATCTATGATCAAACTCCAATCCCTACAAATATGTTTCGCAGAATCTGTTATTGAATTCAAAAATACTTTGTCTGTCAATTAATCTCTCCAGGCTCCAACCTTTTTATAGCACCAAAATAATTAATCCTTGTCAACTAATTAAATAATTAAAACTTTAATGAAATTAGAGATTTTTTTTGCTTAATTGTTTAACGATCATAATAAATTATTTAAATTGTTAACATTTTACATTTACATCAATATAAATTACAAATGACACATGTAATTATTTCAATATTAAGTTTACACTACAACATTATACCTACACATACATATGAAATACATAAACATAATCGAGATAATTTCCGTCCTTAAGAAAAATTGGAATTCACAAGTATTTTGATATCAATGTTATTAATTCACATATTTATTATTAATAAAATTATTAAATATTAAATATTTAATTTAAATAAAAAACAATAATAATAATAAAATAAAACATAATAACATTTTATCCATTGACCTTTGTGGTTAAAGAAAACATAATTGTTTAATCTTTCCATACATCTACCACTTATTCAGTTGGCTCTGGCCCCCTTTATAGTACTTAGTATTAAAACAGTGGGAAGAAAGGTAAAAATTATGAAATTGCCTTTTTAGAGGAAATTTTCATAAAATTGCCTTTTTAAGAGGACATTTTCATAAAATTGCCTTTTTAAGAGGACATTTTCATAAAATTGCCTTTTTAAGAGGACATTTTCATAAAATTGCTTTTTTTAAAAGGAAATTTTCATAAAATTGCCTTTTTACAGGAAATTTTCATAAAATTGCCTTTTTACAGGAAATTTTCATAAAATTGCCTTTTTACAGGAAATTTTCATAAAATTGCCTTTTTACAGGAAATTTTCATAAAATTGCCATTTTACAGGAAATTTTCATAAAATTACCTTTTTAGAGGAAAATTTCATAAAATTGTCTTTTTTAGAGAAAATTTTTATAAAATTGCATTTTTAGGGGAAATTTTCATAAAATTGATTTTTGAGGGAAAATTTTAATAAAATTGCCTTTTCAGAGGAAATTTTCAAAAAATTGCCTTTTCAGAGGAAATTTTCAAAAAATTGCCTTTTCAGAGGAAATTTACATAAAATTGCCTTTTCAGAGGAAATTTTCATAAAATTGCCTTTTTAGAGGACATTTTCATAAAATTGCCTTTTTAGAGGAAATTTTCATAAAATTGCCTTTTTAGAGGAAATTTTCATAAAATTGCCTTTTTAGAGGAAATTTTCATAAAATTGCATTTTTAAGGTAAATTTTCATAAAATTGCATTTTTAGGGGAAATTTTCATAAAATTGCATTTTTAGGGGAAATTTTCATAAAATTGCATTTTTAGGGGAAATTTTCATAAGATTGCAAATTCATTAAATATTCATTAAATTGCCTTTTTAGGGGAAATTTTCAATAAATTGCCTTTTTAGGGGTAATTTTCATAAAATTGCCTTTTTAGAGGTAATTTTCATAAAATTGCCTTTTTAGAGGAAATTTTCATAAAATTGCCTTTTTAGAGGAAATTTTCGATAAATTTCCGTTTTGGAGGAAATTTTCGATTTAGAGGAAATTTTTTACAAATTATCATTTTATAGGAAATTTTCATTTTAGAAGTAATTTTCAATAAATTTTTATTTTAGAAGTAATTTTCGATAAATTTTCATTTAGAGGAAATTTTCGATAAATTTTCATTTTAGAGGAAATTTTCAAACAACTTCGAAAAATTTAGAGGAAAATTTCCTTTTTTTGAATTTCTTATTTATATGAACTTTTTTATAAATTTCTTTTTATAGGAAATTTTACCCTAATTTTCTTTTGAATAGAAAATTTTCTCTTAATAACCCTTTTAAAGGACAATTTTTTTATGAGAAAATTCTATCTAAATTTCTTTTTTCCTTTTTAAAGGGAATTTTCTCTAAAAATTATTTTAAAAGCGCATTTTCCCTAAATTTCCTTTTTATATGAAATTTTCGCTAAATTTCCTTATTATAGAAAATTTTTATAGGAATCTTTTTTTTAATTTCTTATTTAAAGATAAATTATCGATTCTGTCCCACTGTGCTTATGTTATTCTTATAATTGTTGTTTATATTTGCAGTTAGCGGTCATATGAAAACGGGAGATTTGGTGGCAATATTGGGATGCAGTGGCGCCGGTAAAACCACATTGCTGGCAGCAATATCACAACGTTTACGAGGGAATTTAAGCGGTGAGATTGTTGTAAATGGTGTCGTTACAGAACGACCAGACATGATACGCATCTCAAGTTTTTTGCCACAATTTGAAATTAATGTACAGACATTTACTGCCTACGAACATTTATATTTTATGGTGAGTGAATGAGTGAGTGAGTGAGTGAGTGAATAATAAATATTGGCATTGAGATAAAGATTTCACTAAATATTTTATTTGTTTGCGATCTATTTAATGATCGTTCTCTCCTTAATTGGATTATTTATTTCTTTTTTATTTTAAATTTCTCAATTTTTTGTTTTTGTATTAAGTCCCATTTTAAAATGCATCGTAAAACAACAAAATTGCAAAAACATGAAAGAGTTAATGATCTCTTATTGGCGGTGGGTCTTAAAGATGTCGCCCATACACGCATACAACAACTATCCGGTGGTGAACGGAAGAGGCTGAGTTTGGCAGAAGAGGTATGTCAAGAACTCATAATGATCGAATATAAATTGTATCTCTATAATATTTCTAGCTGATCACTGATCCTCCTTTTTTATTTTGTGATGAGCCCACCACTGGTCTGGATAGCTATAATGCCTATACTGTAGTCAAAACCTTAAGACATCTCTGTACCCGGCATCGTGTTATGGCTCCCTCGTTAACTGCCCTCTATGGTGAAGATTCATATACATCACCTAGTGATAGTAGTAGTTCTCGTAATAGTCCTCATAGCTCTATAGAAATGGATACCTTCGATTCCGATTTACCCAGTCTGAAAGCTTTGAATAAAAGTCCTAATGGTCGTTATAAGAAAGCCATAATATGTTCGATTCATCAGCCGACTTCCGATATATTTGAATTATTTACGCACATTATTTTAATGGATGCAGGTCGTATTATCTATCAGGGTCGCACAGAGGAGGCTTTGGAGTTTTTTACCAGGTTTGTTTTTAGTAATTTTCCGATTTTTCTAAATTTTTTATAATGTTTTTCTGGTTCCAGATTAGGTTTTTCTGTTCCACAAAATTGTAATCCCGCCGATTTTTATTTGAAAACTATATCCGATAGTCATACGAAACGTAATGATGGTGAATTAATTAAAGCAAAATATAGTTTACAAATATCGGGTTTATATAGCAACAGTTGGTTATTGCCGAAGCCTTATAGTGGTGAATACTTAACGAATATGAAGAATTTGTAAGTTAGAAAAATTTTTAGAAGAATTTTCCCCAAAACTCTTTATCATAAAATTCCCCATTTATAGGAAATTTTCATAAAATTCCCCATTTATAAAAAATTTTCATAAAATTCTCCATTTATAGGAAATTTTCATAAAATTCCCCATTTATAGGAAATTTTCATAAATTTCCCTTTATAGGAAATTTCATAAATTGCCTTTTATAGGAAATTTTCATAAATTTTCCCATTATAGGAAATTTTCATAAAATTTCCCATTTATAGGAATTTTCATAAAATTTCCCTTTTATAGGAATTCCCCTTTATAAGAAATTTCATAAAATTGGCCTTTTATAGGAAATTTTCATAAAATTTCCCTTTTATAGGAATTCCCCTTTATAAGAAATTTTCATAAAATTTGCCTTTTATAGGAAATTTTCATAAAATTTCCCTTTTATAGAAATTTTTATGAAATTTCCTTTTTATAAGAATTTTATCAATTATTTCAATTTATTTTAGTAAAAAAATCTGGTGGCCTTTTTCAAGTCTATTTATTGCTTAAGCGTTTTGTCATGGAAGATACTCGCAATATGAAACAGGGTTTATACTCTTTAGGCTTCTTTATGGTAAATAAAACATTTTTGTAGTAAATCCAAATTTGTTAATAATTCCTTATTTCAGATCACTTCCCTGACTTTAGCCATTATGTATTCCGGTGTTGAAGGTCTCACTCAAACGTCAATACAGGATATAGGTGGTTCCATATTTATGTTAAGCACTGAAATGATTTTTACTTTTTCCTATGGCGTCACCTATGTCTTCCCCTCGGCTTTACCGATTATGCGCCGCGAAGTGGGTGAGGGAACTTATAGTTTATCTGCGTATTATGTGGCCGTTGTACTCTCTTTTATACCCATGGCTTTCTTTAAGAGTTTCGTATTCTTTGGTGTGGTTTATAGCTCGATTTATATAGATCGGGGTTTTATGTTATACCTAACAATGGGTTTAGTATTGAGTCTATCCGCGGTGGCCGCTACCGGTTATGGTTTATTTTTATCAACAATTTTTGAAACCGAAAAAATGGCTTCAGAATGTGCAGCCCCATTTGATTTATTATTTTTGATATTTGGAGGAGCCTATTATAATGTGGATTCGATACCTTTTTTAAAATATTTCTCATTGTTCTTCTATTCCAATGAGGCTTTGATGTATAATTTTTGGATAGATGTGGATAAAATAGGTGAGTATGGGAAATGGGATTAATGAGTACAGAATTGATTTTCTTTTCGTTCTCTTACAGACTGTTCCCAAAATCAAGATCATCCTTGTATTAAAAATGGTTATGAGGTCTTGACCCGTGGCTCTTTTCGCATTGCCGATGATACCTATTGGATAGATTGTTTGGGTTTAATATTTGTAGCCATTGTTTTCAATATCATTGCATATTTTTTTGTTCGTAAATATGTGAAACGTAGCGGTTACTATTAAATTTCAGAACAGCTTTAATAATTTCAGAATCAATTTTAGTTATATTTTTATTTTTATTTTTGTATCATAATTAAATCGCACATTTTTGTTATTTTCATTAAAAAATTTATAATAAATAAAGATTTGTAATATTTTTTTTGTATTGTTAAATTAGCTTTTTTTTGGACCTGGGTGGTCTATATATTATATATTATTAAATTCCCCCCTTAAAATTCCTTTAATTCATCTATAATTTAACACTTGATTTCTTCTCTTTATTTTTATTTTATATTTTTTTTGTTTTATCGAATAAATTCCCATTTCCATTTGAATCAAACTTTACACATGTTTCCTTTTAATTTCTCGTACAATCGACTTATTCCACCGCTTCGCTCTGCTCCGCACCAAAACCACTCTGTTTACAATTCATTCTCTGACTGTGTGGAATGCCATGAATGATTGTTCACCTACATACAAGTTCGTAGTTGTTGTCAGAATCAATTGTTAAGTTTTTTTTTTTTGGTTGTATTCAAGTAAAAAATATCTCTTTTGTTTTTGTTTCTTTTTTTGGATTGTGTGCACTCAACTCTCGACTCAAACCATGTCACACACTGACAAGGCGGCAATAGTTATATCAAGAGTTTTTAAGTGTAAATTCTGTTCGTTTTTTTAACTTTATATTTCATTAATTTTTTTATTATTTAACAAGAGGCAACCGAAAAATTACTAGAACAAGAATTTCGGCGAAGTAAATACTGAATCTTGTGGCCTAAGAGGGTTACAACTGAAGTCCACTGTTGCATGCCAATTAAAGTCTTTAACCAACAACCCTATTAAAGATGTTCGGGTGATCTTCAATCATTGAGATAAATTGACATCTCCTTTGCCTCATTGACAATCTTAGGACGTTTGTGAATCGGTTCGTTCACAAACGGAGATCCAATTGTCGTGGGAATCCAGCAGCAGAAAGCAGCATTCATTATTGTTTTTAGTAATCCAACACAGTTCCAAAATCCCAGGATTATTATTAACAAATTTCGCTGCCAAATTTCCTATTACCTTTCCAGAGTTACGTTTGCCACACACAGCAACATCTTGCTGTGAATGCAGGAGGAAAATTGAATTTAAGGTTTTAGCTGGACCATAACATATAAAGGCAACATCTTGCATGTTCTTTATATAAAATTTCCGAGAATAAAATATAATTTTAAAGATTTTCGTGTTTTACAAATGATATTATGGGATTCTTAAATAAAACTCTATTTGGAATGTTATGGAGACTTTGAATGAATAACCGAAGATAAGATTGCCAATGCAGCTTATCTGGGGATTCTCCTCAAGATTCAAGTATATTCGGTATAACATGTCGAATGTTAGTAACACTTTCTCTTAGTCTCTTTTTTAGTATTTTTTCCTTAGTAACTCTGCTGCATAAGAGGAAGGTCTCAATAGAACTTTGTATTAGGTTCGACCTTAAAGGATTCAATATAAAGGATTTTTAAATCACTTCAGTGAAGTGTAATACTTATAGGGTGGACGATTCAGAAACATTAATAGAAATATCGAAATAATGTCACCTAAGTTACGTTTTATAAGTGTGAGTGTAAAAACTAAATGATTTTTATATACCGATAGAAATCTAATGCCGAAACTGCAAATAACAATCTTCTATGTCTGACTAAAATCTGGTAATAATAGAAGTTGCAAATAGTGTGAAAGGAAATCGGCATAAAACCGTAAGATATAAGGGACTTTATACTTTATACCGTGAAATAGAAAGAATTTTATAAAAAATTATCTCAGCTTTTTCTGTTAAGGCCGCCAAGAGTTTTGACCATCAGTTCGACATGTGGTCTTATTGAGCCATCTTGTCTGCGCTGTTCCGTATAAATCTGTTCCAACGTGCATCTTTAAGGCAGTTTATGCATAATGTCATTCCTGTTCCTCCAATGTCTCGCTATCTCATTCAAAGACATACACCATTCGGTTGTTAGCATTGTGCCATGTAGACATTTTCTAAAAAGGCCTGTTTGCTGATACCTTTTTAATAATAAAAATTTTTCGGATGCATCACTCGTTCCGTAATTTAAAGTAGACTGTAATATCAATAATCTCAATGCAGTATTCCTCACTCAATTTCCTGCAACGTTGCAATGCCTGCTATCGAAAAAGGTCTCGAAATGTAATTGTCGTTCCATAACCTAATGGTAACAGCAAAACTATAACTCTCAATGAAGTAACCGCCTGGTTATTAGCAGCAAAGTTTGGAACTATTCTTATAGCAGCATAAAACCTTGCCGTTGAGTTGACACATCAGTTCAATAGGAAGCCAATTCGCTAACGTGAAGTTAACTTAGTTCACAGCTTAATAACATTAACAAAATTCTAACTGTAGGATTCCTTCTCCACCGTATGCGATCATACCACAACCGCAGTAGAGATCCAACTCATATTTCGCCAAATCAAATATTGGAAATGGAACTCAATTAAGTACATATATGGGGATAGAATTAAGTCAGATTGACGTTAAGACTACAGCAGTCACTCACATTCTGTAGTGCAGACTCCACGCTGAGAGAAATCGCCACAGCCACATCATCAACCTACGCCACCAAAAAAGAATCCATAGCGTTCAGTTTGCGTAGAAATTCATTTAAAACCAATTTGCCAAGGGAAAGCGCCAATACCATTCTCTATGGGAAACCAACCTACGAGCCTATTTTAAAGCCTATATCAATCTTAAGACACTCTAAGGCTGCCACTTGGAGGATTTTAAATACTTAAACGAGTTTTGAATAAGTGAAGGAGGTTAATTTTTCGCAAAGACATTTAAGGGGAGATCTTGAATGGCAATTAGGTTCCTGTTTATAAATTACTTGGGAAATTGTATCTCTGTTCATTTCTGCACATTGTCATTTTGCATTCTCTTCGATTCTAACAGATAGATCTAGGCCTTGTCACAATCCATATACTCTGCTTTAATATATAATTCCCAATGATTTTATTTCTTGAAATCTTACCAATTGTATGATCTCTTAGATAGTGTTCTCTGCACAGGAATCAATGAAAATGTTAATAAAGATCATTGATGTATTTCATGAAAGCAATCAATAGTCTTAACTCCCTCTGTGCGAGTATAAAATAAGGTTCCATTATTTTAGTGGGTTTAGGCTTTAACGATCTTGTTACGACAAACCTATTCATCTCAAAGGTAAGGAATCCACTTGAGTGTTACCATAAGTTAAAATATTTCAGTAAATGTTAAATCACTTGGATCAGTATCCAGAGCTGGGCATTCGCATAGAAGTCGGAATACCGCCTGATACACCTTCTGATACTTGGCTTACACCCAGCGACCATCTATATATACAGGAATCGATTTAAAAAAAAAAGCTGTTAAATTAATCGATTACTTTATAGCTCTGCATTTACCATTACACACACATACAGTCTGTTGCTACTGATTTCAAAAAATTTATTGTTTGCAAGAATTCTTCCTCCCCCAAATATCCTTTCCAAAATATAAAAACTATTTTACAAATATAATTCAAAACTTAAAACAAAAACTAGAAGAAGAAGAAGTAGAAAGTAGTTGCAAAAAAAAAAAAAGAAGGACCAACAAAAAATAAACTTTCTTATCAAACTTGTCTTAAAAATTCTGTGGTGGCACAAAAGTTAAGAGTGCATTTTGTTTGAAAAGTTTCTACTGTCGAGATTCATTTTTGTTGGATTTTTCCTTTTGTCTCCTTTATTTTTTACAATAATATATTTTTCGGTATGATTTCAAGATTTGTTTGGAAAACTTATAATTGAAAATTTTATGTAACATTTTACTATTTTATTTGTTTTTGTTGTTGTTGTCTTTGTTCTTATTTTATTTTCATACAGAAATGTTTTAGAGCAGAAATAAACTTTGGAAAAAAGGTTAAAAAAATTAGTTTTGTTTGTTGGACTTTTTCTTCATTTTTCTGCACTTAATCTTCTGCCTCTGCTTCTTCTTGTTCTTCACTCGAAATGCTGAAGTGGCAGTTGGACTGAAAAGAAAAACTAAGGAGTGGGATCGAAATATGATGAAAGTGATGAAATTTTGTATCTTTTTTCGGAAACTCTCTCATTTATGCTTTAATAGTGGTTTCTATCACTTTGCTCGAACAGGTAGTCCATCTTCGTATGAAATCGACCAAATTTTTGGTTACCATTGTTGTGCTTTTCAATTCTCTTTTAACAAGAGCCCAGTATCTCTCTACTGGCCTTAGATCAGGCAGTTTGGAGGATTATTCTCTTTTGGTACAAATAGCGCATTATTGTTCTCATGTCACTTAAGCGATAGTGACAGAATACCAAGCCAAGACTGCTATATTCGGCTATGCATTACTCTCCACCACAAATGCGTTATCTTTCGTACATACACACTCACAGATACACTCATAAACGTATAGAATATATAATCGTTTTTATTAAATACAACACAGGAACACTTAATGAGTCATAAAATTAGCTATAGCTTTTTCTCTACTGAACCGATTAAGATAATTTTTGGAATGTTAATGACGATCATATAACTTTATATTAAATTCTTCGCTGGATCATAGTGGTTGCCTCAGATATCGATCTATATCTTTTGATACACGGAACCGATTTTGATGGTTTTAAATAGGAATCATCTTAGGACTATAGCAAATGCTCCAGCCAAATTTCATTGAATTCTGCCAATTATTGTGGATGTGAGCGTGCTAACAACAGACAGATAGACAGACAGACATAGCTAAGTCGATTTAGGTCTTGATTTGATGCAAGATTAAATATACATTACGGGATCTAAGATGATTCCTTTCTAGCGTTACACACGAAATGACAAGTTAATACCCTCTTCACCACTTGTGCTGGTGGAGGGTTTAATAAGTGAATACATTATGAAGTTCTATGAATAATATTTCTTGACATAAATTTCGGTATTTATAGAGCCCGTTGAAAGAAATGTTTGGCTTTATGTTGTTTGCCATACCAAGAACTTTTTCGGAAATTTTGACTGCTTTTGGATCCTAAAGTTTTCCTCAATATTCTCTTGAGTTTCAGCTACATACAATTTTTGACCAGGAACTTGCGAAAATCTGGCGGAACATACGCTTTTTTATCCCTTTTTGCCGTAAGAATATTTTTTTAGAAAACTAGATTTCAGTTTCCATGCTCTGGTCTCAAAATTTAGTTCCTGTCATGAACTTTTTGAGCCTTGTATGTTTTACAACCAGTATTAGCTTTAATTTTTCGTACCAAATATTCCAAGCCTGAGCTAACCGGGCTGCTTGGCTACCGGATGAGCTGAGAGCTCTTTTGAACATGCTTTTTATGTTTTTCGCTTTGGAAACAAAATGCGGACTATGCCTTCTATCTGAACCAGGTTTTTATCAACGAATATGTTTGCCGGTACCATGTCAAACATTGGAACGGTTGACGGCAGACCTTTTGAACATAACAACTGATATATTTTACAAAGGTAATTTGATCAAAAAAGTGACAGAAAATACCTGGATGCAGTGTTTCAATGAAAAACGTGTTTAAGATTTTTTTCGATCTCACTCCTTATACCGAAGTTTTGTTGTAAAGCAGAAAAGTTTTAGTTAGAGTGTGATTCTTTTTGGGACAGGAGGCCTGAGAATGTGTTTTTTCCAGCATTTTCATACGTTTTTTTTGGAAAAACTATAAACTATTTTGTAATTTTGTCAGTTGACTAAATTTTTTGTTTCATTACATTTTGTGTTGTTGTAACAAAATTTGTAGACATTTCGAAAAATATCTTTTGTTAAATTGTTTGTACAGTTGTAGTTTATTTTTATATTTTTTTGGTCTCGGGAGAGACTTTTGCACTCCTTCAAAAGTTTCTGCATTTCATCTTTATTTTCATTCTTTTTCTATTTGTTTTAACTTCATTTTAAAATGTTTATAAATAAGAGTTCTTTTTAGTGTTTCTTATGCGTCTCGAATTCATATTATTTTTTGAATTTTGGGTAAAAATTAAGAAAAAAGGAAAAATAACTGTTGATTATTTGTCTGTAAAGTTTTGATTCAATCAATATTTAATGAATTTTAAATATTCAGATAAATGAAATCAAAATTAATATACAAAAAAAGGGGCGTGGCATTGAGAAAATCATTCCAAATACTCTTCCAATTCATAGCTCAAGGGTTCCACTAAACTACTTTCAGCTCAAAATATCCCAAAAATTCTCATCGACTCCCAAAATCCTCTTTAAACCCCCCAAATCTTAAAAAAAAAAAACATTTGCACATGAATCACATACCTCAATAAATAGTCATCGTCGGAAACCATGTGTAATAGAATTCCAAATCTTACAATTAAATAGACACAGACAGAGACGTACAGAAAGACAGACATTATGACATATGCACAGACCCACAAACCCACCAGTTGTTGGAGCACACACACACATAGTGGAACTCAAATTTGTTCACAGACACACGCAAAGTGGTCACAAGAAAAAATTCAGCCAAATAGACAAACAATTTTACATGTACTGACTGATTTTGGCAGCCCGTTAGCGAAGCTTTAGCAGTCGAAAAACCAACACGAGACAAAATATTTTACACAGAGAAAATGGGACTCTATTAGAAGTTTGGGTGTCTAGAGTCTGTATCTACAGATTAATTAAAATTTTGGACTCCAAGTAAAATCGAGGCCACTAAATTAACCAGTGTCTGGGACTCTAAATTAACCAGAGTCTTGCTTTCTACATTAATTAGAGTCTGAGACTCTAGATCAACTATATTTTTGACATCATAATAATTTTAGTCTGTATTCTAGAAGTTTGAGACAGATTAACTAGAGTCTGGACTTGGACTGACGAACTAGAATCTGGACTCTAAACTAAATAGAGTCTGGGACTCTAGATTAACTAGAGACTTGGTCTCTATATAAACTTGAGTTTGGGACTCCAGAGTCAATAACTACTTATAACTAGAGTCAATAACTAAATTAACTAGAGTCTCAGACTCTAGTTAATCTAGAGTCTGAGACTGTAGTTAATCTAGAGTTTGAGACTGTAGTTAATCTAGAGTCAGAGACTGTAGTTAATCTAGAGTCTGAGACTGTAGTTAATCTAGAGTCTGAGACTGTAGTTAATCTAGAGTCTGAGACTGTAGTTAATCTAGAGTCTGAGACTGTAGTTAATCTAGAGTCTGAGACTGTAGTTAATCTAGAGTCTGAGACTGTAGTTAATCTAGAGTCTGAGACTGTAGTTAATCTAGAGTCTGAGACTGTAGTTAATCTAGAGTCTGAGACTGTAGTTAATCTAGAGTCTGAGACTGTAGTTAATCTAGAGTCTGAGACTGTAGTTAATCTAGAGTCTGAGACTGTAGTTAATCTAGAGTCTGAGACTGTAGTTAATCTAGAGTCTGAGACTGTAGTTAATCTAGAGTCTGAGACTCTAGTTAATCTAGAGTCTGAGACTCTAGTTAATCTAGAGTCTGAGACTCTAGTTAATCTAGAGTCTGAGACTCTAGTTAATCTAGAGTCTGAGACTCTAGTTAATCTAGAGTCTGAGACTCTAGTTAATCTAGAGTCTGAGACTCTAGTTAATCTAGAGTCTGAGACTCTAGTTAATCTAGAGTCTGAGACTCTAGTTAATCTAGAGTCTGAGACTCTAGTTAATCTAGAGTCTGAGACTCTAGTTAATCTAGAGTCTGAGACTCTAGTTAATCTAGAGTCTGAGACTCTAGTTAATCTAGAGTCTGAGACTCTAGTTAATCTAGAGTCTGAGACTCTAGTTAATCTAGAGTCTGAGACTCTAGTTAATCTAGAGTCTGAGACTCTAGTTAATCTAGAGTCTGAGACTCTAGTTAATCTAGAGTCTGAGACTCTAGTTAATCTAGAGTCTGAGACTCTAGTTAATCTAGAGTCTGAGACTCTAGTTAATCTAGAGTCTGAGACTCTAGTTAATCTAGAGTCTGAGACTCTAGTTAATCTAGAGTCTGAGACTCTAGTTAATCTAGAGTCTGAGACTCTAGTTAATCTAGAGTCTGAGACTCTAGTTAATCTAGAGTCTGAGACTCTAGTTAATCTAGAGTCTGAGACTCTAGTTAATCTAGAGTCTGAGACTCTAGTTAATCTAGAGTCTGAGACTCTAGTTAATCTAGAGTCTGAGACTCTAGTTAATCTAGAGTCTGAGACTCTAGTTAATCTAGAGTCTGAGACTCTAGTTAATCTAGAGTCTGAGACTCTAGTTAATCTAGAGTCTGAGACTCTAGTTAATCTAGAGTCTGAGACTCTAGTTAATCTAGAGTCTGAGACTCTAGTTAATCTAGAGTCTGAGACTCTAGTTAATCTAGAGTCTGAGACTCTAGTTAATCTAGAGTCTGAGACTCTAGTTAATCTAGAGTCTGAGACTCTAGTCTAGTTTAATCTAGAGTCTGAGACTCTAGTTTAATCTAGAGTCTGAGACTCTAGTTAATCTAGAGTCTGAGACTCTAGTTAATCTAGAGTCTGAGACTCTAGTTAATCTAGAGTCTGAGACTCTAGTTAATCTAGAGTCTGAGACTCTAGTTAATCTAGAGTCTGAGGACTCTAGTTAATCTAGAGTCTGAGACTCTAGTTAATCTAGAGTCTGAGACTCTAGTTAATCTAGAGTCTGAGACTCTAGTTAATCTAGAGTCTGAGACTCTAGTATCTAGAGTCTGAGACTCTAATCTGAGTCTGAGACTCTAGTTAATCTAGAGTCTGAGACTCTAGTTAATCTAGAGTCTGAGACTCTAGTTAATCTAGAGTCTGAGACTCTAGTTAATCTAGAGTCTGAGACTCTAGTTAATCTAGAGTCTGAGACTCTAGTTAATCTAGAGTCTGAGATCTAGTTAATCTAGACTAGTTAATGTAGAGTCTGAGACTCTAGTTAATCTAGAGTCTGAGACTCTAGTTAATGTAGAGTCTGAGACTCTAGTTAATGTAGAGTCTTAGACTCTAGTTAATGTAGAGTCTTAGACTCTAGTTAATGTAGAGTCTGAGACTCTAGTTAATCTAGAGTCTCTGAATAACGAGAGTCTGGGACTCTGTTGTCCGGAGAAAATAATCTAATTTACACTATAATTTTTTCAGTGTATTAGCATATTATTGGTTTTACTTTATGCTCAATTGTTTAAATGTTATCGTTTTAAGCACGTGTTTGCTATCAATGTAAAGCCCTCATACTTCTCATACTTTATGTGTTAAACACAAACACATACTTACAAACTTGTAGTTTTTCTTTCATACTTTTTGCAAAAAGTTTTACTTTACTTTACTTTACTTTTTAATACAACGTATGTATGTATGTGTGTGTGTCTATGTGTATGTCTACGTGTATGTCTATGTGTGTTCAATATATTTTCAAATATTTGTAGCTGTAAAATCGCTATTGTTGCTTTTGTTTGTCAGATATAAAATTGCATATGCAAAAGTTATATGCAGCTGTAAATTAAAATATTCTGTCAGAAACGCAAGAAAAAAATGGCAAAAGAAAAAAATTGTTGGCAAAATGTAGACAAATGTTACAATAACAACAACAACAACAATAATAATAAACATTGGATTTGTAAATCTATTTGAATGAACGAATAAACACATTAGAATCTGTAGTCATAAGGAGGGCTACGTAAAAGGGAATACATAGAAGAAAAGCAGGGATTGGAGTTGAAAACGTTAGTAGAAGTGGAGTTAAGAAAAAACGGAAACGTTACATCGAGAATTAAACCAATTTATAGTCTACAGCCGACAAATAAGTAGACATGACTAAAGTCGAGTTATAATCGAAAGTATAATTAATCAATAGTCGGGATTAAAATCAATCTATAATCGAGTATAAATTTAGTCAGTGGTCGGGAATGTAAACGACTTATAGTTTACATGGTCGAAACTTTAGACAATCTATAGATTAAACTTTAATTAATCTGTAGTTTTGACTAAAGTCAATTCATGATCGAGAATATAATTTATTTGTAGTGGAAAATAATGCAGATCTTTAATCATTCTAGAGCGCCAATCCAATTCGAAACTTGTGTCAAACCATATACTTGATTATAGTCCCTATATTGCATAGACTGCAGCAAATTAATAGTCAGGACTACAACCAATTTTTAGTCGACTAAAGTTCTTTAATTGTAAAGAATATAATCAATATATAGCGGAAAATATTGCAGATCTGTGATCAATCTATAGTGGAGACTATAGCCAAACAATAGTCGTGACTAAAGTAAACCGATAGTCGAGACTAAAGTCAATCTATAGTCGGGACTAAAGTCAATCCGTAGTTGAGATTATAGTCAATATATTGTGAAGGCTACATCCATCTTATAGTTGAAACTATATCCAATTTGTAATCGAGACTCTAGTCAATTTATAGTCGACTAAAGTCCATCAATATTTGACAACATAACCAACCTTTAGTGGAAAATATTGCTAATTTGTGATTAAACTATAATCGAGACTTAAGTCAGTCTATAATCGAGATTAATGTCAATCTATAGTCGAGATTTTATTCAAATTATATTCAAGAGTACAGCTAATTTTTTTCCGAGAATAAAGTCACTATTATAGCTAATCTCATTTGCCAAACTTTAGTAGAGGTTATTGCCAATCTAAATCCGTAGCAGAGCTTTAAGCCAATATATAGTTCAGACTATGGACAATCTAATATCGCAAATAAATCTATTCTATATTGGGGATAAGACTATAACCAATTTGAATTTACAGTCCAGATCATGTTTTATCGGAATCGTTTATTTCCGTAACGGTTTCATTTAATCTCATTACTATTAATCCCTGTCTCAAATCTCCACACACACACACACACAGAATAATAACAAATGAACTTATCTATCGCCCGCTACTCCCTTTAGATTTTACACTCGACCGAATTGCAAATAATCAAGTTTTCTATAACAAAAAATCTAGAAAAACATTTTTAACTTTAAGTTAACAAAGTTATTCTTTGTTATTTTATTTTTATTATTTTCATATTATTTTTGCACTTCAGTAACTTGGTGAACTCGCTACATTCACACATATAAGTATGTTTGAACGTTTATGTGTGGTTAACAAATATTCGAGTACGTGTATCTTAATAAGCACCCTAAAAAACCATAATTCACTCAAAAAGAAAAATATGTTGTCACTCAAGTTTCGGTTTATAATCTCGTATTGTTGCAGTTGTTTTGTCTTTGAATTTCGCAGACTTAAGTTCGATCTGAGATTTGATATTTTGTTTTGAGAGAAAAATAACTACAAAAATGATGGGAGGTGTATTAGTTTTGATAAAGCGTTTGTTATGGATGAAATTTTAGCAGATTTTAGGAATACAATTTCTAATGATAAGAAACTGGAGATTCATTACAGCGGGGGCTGTACATCGGTTAGACTTTGGAATGATTATAATCTGCACTGTAGATTGATTGTTTAAAATGTGACTTACAAATTTCAGATTTTAGTCTAGAACATAGTTTTATAATCTGGACCATAAATGAACCGTAGATTGATTATGATTTATTGATTATGAGCTGAACTTTATATTGACTCTAAGATGGACTTTAGATTAATTTAATCCTTCATAATAGATAACTTATAGTCTAGGATGTAGACTGATTATAATCTAGACTTAAGATTGATTATAGTCATAGACTGGACTAAAGATGTATTATAACTTGAATCATATAGTCTGGGTTTTGGAATAACTAGAGTCTGAACTCTAGAATGACTAGAGTCTGGACTCTAGAGTGACTAGAGTCTGGACTCTAGAGTGACTAGAGTCTGGACTCTAGAGTGACTAGAGTCTGGACTTTAGAGTGACTAGAGTCTGGACTCTAAAGTGACTAGAGTCTGGACTCTAAAGTGACTAGAGTCTGGACTCTAGAGTGACTAGAGTCTGGACTCTAGAGTGACTAGAGTCTGGACTCTAGAGTGACTAGAGTCTGGACTCTAGAGTGACTAGAGTCTGGACTCTAGAGTGACTAGAGTCTGGACTCTAGAGTGACTAGAGTCTGGACTCTAGAGTGACTAGAGTCTGGACTCTAGAGTGACTAGAGTCTGGACTCTAGAGTGACTAGAGTCTGGACTCTAGAGTGACTAGAGTCTGGACTCTAGAGTGACTAGAGTCTGGACTCTAGAGTGACTAGAGTCTGGACTCTAGAGTGACTAGAGTCTGGACTCTAGAGTGACTAGAGTCTGGACTCTAGAGTGACTAGAGTCTGGACTCTAGAGTGACTAGAGTCTGGACTCTAGAGTGACTAGAGTCTGGACTCTAGAGTGACTAGAGTCTGGACTCTAGAGTGACTAGAGTCTGGACTCTAGAGTGACTAGAGTCTGGACTCTAGAGTGACTAGAGTCTGGACTCTAGAATGACTAGAGTCTGGACTCTAGAATGACTAGAGTCTGGACTCTAGAATGACTAGAGTCTGGACTCTAGAATGACTAGAGTCTGGACTCTAGAATGACTAGAGTCTGGACTCTAGAATGACTAGAGTCTGGACTCTAGAATGAGTAGAGTCTGGACTCTAGAATGACTAGAGTCTGGACTCTAGAATGAGTAGAGTCTGGACTCTAGAATGACTAGAGTCTGGACTCTAGAACGACTAGAGTCTGGACTCTAGAATGACTAGAGTCTGGACTCTAGAATGACTAGAGTCTGGACTCTAGAATGACTAGAGTCTGGACTCTAGAATGACTAGAGTCTGGACTCTAGAGTGACTAGAGTCTGGACTCTAGAGTGACTAGAGTCTGGACTCTAGAGTGACTAGAGTCTGGACTCTAAAGTGACTAGAGTCTGGACTCTAGAGTGACTAGAGTCTGGACTCTAGAGTGACTAGAGTCTGGACTCTAGAGTGACTAGAGTCTGGACTCTAGAGTGACTAGAGTCTGGACTCTAGAGTGACTAGAGTCTGGACTCTAGAGTGACTAGAGTCTGGACTCTAGAGTGACTAGAGTTTGGACTCTAGAATGACTAGAGTCTGGACTCTAGAATGACTAGAGTCTGGACTCTAGAATGACTAGAGTCTGGACTCTAGAATGACTAGAGTCTGGACTCTAGAATGACTAGAGTCTGGACTCTAGAATGACTAGAGTCTGGACTCTAGAATGACTAGAGTCTGGACTCTAGAATGACTAGAGTCTGGACTCTAGAATGACTAGAGTCTGGACTCTAGAATGACTAGAGTCTGGACTCTAGAATGACTAGAGTCTGGACTCTAGAATGACTAGAGTCTGGACTCTAGAATGACTAGAGTCTGGACTCTAGAATGACTAGAGTCTGGACTCTAGAATGACTAGAGTCTGGGACTCTAGAATGACTAGAGTCTGGACTCTAGAATGACTAGAGTCTGGACTCTAGAATGACTAGAGTCTGGACTCTAGAATGACTAGAGTCTGGACTCTAGAATGACTAGAGTCTGGACTCTAGAATGACTAGAGTCTGGACTCTAGAATGACTAGAGTCTGGACTCTAGAATGACTAAAGTCTGGACTCTAGAATGACTGGAGTCTGGACTCTACAATAACTAGGGTCGTGACTCTAGAATGACTAGAGTTTGGACTCTACAATGACTAGAGTCTGGACTCTAGAATGACTAGAGTCTGGACTCTAGAATGACTAGAGTCTGGACTCTACAATGACTAGAGTCTGGACTCTACAATGACTAGAGTCTGGACTCTACAATGACTAGAGTCTGGACTCTACAATGACTAGAGTCTGGACTCTACAATGACTAGAGTCTGGACTCTACAATGACTAGAGTCTGGACTCTACAATGACTAGAGTCTGGACTCTACAATGACTAGAGTCTGGACTCTACAATGACTAGAGTCTGGACTCTAGAATGACTAGAGTCTGGACTCTACAATGACTGAGTCTGGACTCTACAATGACTAGAGTCTGGACTCTAGAATGACTAGAGTCTGGACTCTACAATGACTAGAGTCTGGACTCTAGAATGACTAGAGTCTGGACTCTACAATGACTAGAGTCTGGACTCTACAATGACTGGAGTCTGGACTCTAGAATGACTGGAGTCTGGACTCTAGAATGACTGGAGTCTGGACTCTAGAATGACTAGAGTCTGGACTCTAGAATGACTAGAGTCTGGACTCTAGAATGACTAGAGTCTGGACTCTAGAATGACTAGAGTCTGGACTCTAGAATGACTAGAGTCTGGACTCTAGAATGACTAGAGTCTGGACTCTAGAATGACTAGAGTCTGGACTCTAGAATGACTAGAGTCTGGACTCTAGAATGGACTAGAGTCTGGACTCTAGAATGACTAGAGTCTGGACTCTAGAATGACTAGAGTCTGGACTCTAGAATGACTAGAGTCTGGACTCTAGAATGACTAGAGTCTGGACTCTAGAATGACTAGAGTCTGGACTCTAGAATGACTAGAGTCTGGACTCTAGAATGACTAGAGTCTGGACTCTAGAATGACTAGAGTCTGGACTCTAGAATGACTAGAGTCTGGACTCTAGAATGACTAGAGTCTGGACTCTAGAATGACTAGAGTCTGGACTCTAGAATGACTAGAGTCTGGACTCTAGAATGACTAGAGTCTGGACTCTAGAATGACTAGAGTCTGGACTCTAGAATGACTAGAGTCTGGACTCTAGAATGACTAGAGTCTGGACTCTAGAATGACTAGAGTCTGGACTCTAGAATGACTAGAGTCTGGACTCTAGAATGACTAGAGTCTGGACTCTAGAATGACTAGAGTCTGGATTCTAGAATGACTAGAGTCTGGACTCTAGAATGACTAGAGTCTGGATTCTAGAATGACTAGAGTCTGGACTCTAGAATGACTAGAGTCTGGACTCTAGAATGACTAGAGTCTAGTCTGGACTCTAGAATGACTAGAGTCTGGACTCTAGAATGACTAGAGTCTGGACTCTAGAATGACTAGAGTCTGGACTCTAGAATGACTAGAGTCTGGACTCTAGAATGACTAGAGTCTGGACTCTAGAATGACTAGAGTCTGGACTCTAGAATGACTAGAGTCTGGACTCTAGAATGACTAGAGTCTGGACTCTAGAATGACTAGAGTCTGGACTATAGAATGACTAGAGTCTGGACTCTAGAATGACTAGAGAGCTCTACATATTTTTCATAATAATTTGTTGTAGGTCAACTCATAATCCATTCGATCGTCTTAAAATTTGTATCACTAACATTTAATCTTACATCTGTATCGTTTGTAATTTTAAACAACTGAAATCGTAATCAGTTGTTTGTGGTTGTTGTGCTGCTCTGTTGGTGTGATTTTTGAACATTTTGGCTAAACAACAACAACAACTGCAAATTTTAAGAAAAAAGTTTGATGCAAATGCAAACAAACATATCGTAACAAATACAACAAATACTTCGACCTAAAGTAAACAAAACAATTGAATTAAACTACAATAAGAAGCACGCGACGCCTATTGTTCGATACTCCAAAAAAAGGAGTGATGCCACATAATTTTCTATGAAAGGGAATTATCATTAAAGATTTCGTATCTAGAGAAATTCGATCAAAATTCCATAATAAAATTAAATTCCTGAAGAATGGAAACTTAACGAAAATTTCTAAAAAGAAGAATATTTATCTTAAGAACTTAATTTGATCTGGTAACTCTGTTTTAGCCGCATAACAGTTATATTAATGTTGGTATCCAAGTTTGTGAATATATGTGTGTGTGTGTGTGCGTTACTATGTTTCTATGTATGTGGGTTGACAATTGATTTGACATTTGCTTAATGTATTAATACGTCCGTCCGTCTATCTAATCTTTTTGTTGGGCTTTTTTCGTTTTTGTTTTTTGTCTTCTCTTCTGTTTTCCATTTTCATTTCAATAGGCCGTTGATTAGTTGGTATTTTTCCCTGTACTTTATTTCCTCTGATCTGTCTGTCTGTCTGTTAATGCAAAAAAAGTTTTTAAATTACATTTTTTTGTTTTCTCGGTTGTTGTTGTTGTTGTTGTTAATTTTTCATTTTTAGTTCCAAAATCCAGTTTATTCTAAATTATTTTTATATAATTTTTTGAAACACGTGTATAATATATTTGATTATGACTAATGATTCCGAACGGAACGAAAATGAAAAAAAAATAATAATACAAATTCCTTTTTCGCATAGAGGTGGAACACAATTGGTGTTATTGTTGCCATTGTTTTTGTTGTTACCGTGTGTTTCGTGAGATAATCGAAAATGACATAACATGCGTGTTTTTCTTAAAAAACCTTTTTTTTCTTCTCAAAGTTCAGATGCAAAAAAACGCACACATAGCCACACACAATTATGTGTTATGTGTTATATTCGAATATTCGAAAATCATTTTGAAATTTATTTGAATGCATTTAAGTGGAAATAAATTTTAGATTATTATTTTTGTTGTTGTAAATAATTTATAGCATTTTAAAGGTGTTGAAAAATTCTTAAAGAATTTATTTGAAAATTTATAGAAAATGTCTGCAAATCGAGACCTTATCGAAAATTGGCTTTAAACTGGGAATTTATATAACATTTTCTTGAAATCAATATTTTATTGGATAATTTTTCTAAATCAAGAATTTATTGCAAATTTACGATTTTATTGAAAATTTTCTTTAAGTTCAGATTTTTCCGAAAAATTTCTTCTAAATCGAGACTATCGAAATTTTTCTATAAATCGAGATTTTATCGAAAATATTTTTCTTAATCAAGATTTTATCATCAATCTTCTCTAAATTGAGATTTGACTGAAAATTTTCTCTAAATCGATTTTTTATATAAAATTTCCTATACCGAGATTTTATCGAAAATTTTCTCTAAATCTTATCGAAAATGTTTTTCTTATTCAAGATTTTATCCAAAGATTTAGCGCAAATTTTTTTTTAATCAAAAATTTATTGAAAATTCTCTAAAACTATCTTTTATCGAAAAATTTCCTTTAAATCGTGAATTTTATTGAAAATATTTTTTTCAATCAAGATTTTATAATTTTTTTACAAAATCGAGATTTTTCCGAAATTTTTTAGTATTTTTTTTAATTTTAGTTTGGACTATAGATTAACTATAGTCGGGAGAATAATTTACGATTTGCATTATAGATTAACTACATTTTGGAGATTAACTATAATTGGGGCTATTAATTAGCTATAGTCTAGACTATGAATTAACTATATAGTCGGGACTTTAGATTAACTATAATCGGGATTAAGTTTGGACTATATATTAACTACAGCTTGAGCTGTAGTTTGACTATAGTCTGCAGTATGGATTAAGAACAGTCTATACTACAGATTAAGTTTGGACTATATATTGACTACAGCTTGAGCTGTAGTTTGACTATAGTCTGCAGTATGTATTAAGAACAGTCTGTACTACAGATTAAATACAGTCTGGACTTTTGTTTAACTACAGTCTGGACTATATATTTACTGTAGTCTGGACTTTAGATTTATTATAGCCTATAATATAGGTTATATATAGCCTGAGCTATAGTTTAAATTAAGTCTGGGCTAATTATAAACTATAGTTTGAACTATGAATTAAATATAGTGTGGACTATGAATTGGATATGATATTGACTATTGATTAACCATAGTCTGGACTAGAGATTACCTATAGCCTGGATTATAGATTTAAAGTCTGTAGTCTGCACTATAGATAAACTGTAGTTGGTCCATATAGATTTTACCATAGGCTGGACTACAGATTTACTGTAATATGGATTAAATTAACCAAAGTCTGGTCTATATTCAGTATGTATTCGGATTATAGAATAACATTAGTGTAATTACAGATTGGTGATGGTCTGGATTAATGTTTTACTAAAGTATGGACTATAAATATACTATAGCATGGATTTAGATTTATAGACTGACAACAGGTATCATTTTCTGGACAAGTAGTCTGTACTATAAGTTAACTACCGTCTGGACAATAGATTGACTATAGTCTTATTAAGATAATAACTAAATTCTAATGATTTACTATAATATAAACTATAGATTAACTATAATCTAAACTTACAATAAGCTAAAGTTAAAACTACATTTAAACTATAGTCTTGTTTATAAATTGCCTATTTATTAATTTTAGTCTCTCATATATTCTAATATTTATATTAATATCTCTATTAATGCTTTAAGTTTAGTTTCGCTATTATGACTCATATGTGTGATTAAATTCATATTTTTTTCTAAAATCGAACTTAAAATATATGAAAACTAATATTTAGACAATAACAATAGATAAGAAAATGTAATATTGAAAAGAAACCCTGAATATAGTAAGAAATAATAATAATAAATAAATTCTAATTAAATAAACAAAAGTCAAAACCAAGTCAGAGACTAATTGTAAAATGACTCAAATTTAAAACGACTAACAATAAGACGAATTTTAAAATAAGTTAAAGTAGACTTTGGAGAGAACTACAGTGGCAGATGTAAACAAAACTAATACAAACATTTAAGAGCTCAATATCCGGTTGTTGAATTTGCTAAGTGATTGAGGAAAATTTTCACCAGAGATGATTTTTGATATTTTGAATTTCTAATATTGAAATTTAATCTTAAATCGATCTGTGTTTCAATCTCAGTCTTCCAATTGTTTACATTTTCCAAATCTCTCAACAACAACTGAAGGGTATTCGAATTATGAAAACAAAGACTCTCCTCTTTTTTCAATAAATAAATTTATGAATATTTACTTACACCAACCAACACAACTCGATACGATAATTTTAAAAAATAATAAAAATAATGAAAATAGAAAAAAATCTACATTAAATTAAATGAAAATGAAAACTAAACAATTGTTCTAATATGACTCTGTGACAGTCAGTCAGTCCCTCTCTTTATCCGTCCGTCTGTCAGTCCGTCCTCCTCCATTCATATTCATATGTTCACGAATGTGTTTTATGGCAAAAAAGAGTAAAATAGAAAAAAATCTATTCCACATTTGAACTTCTATTTAATTTGATCGATTCAGCTAATTGCAAACGAACTCACAAATATTAAATTTGTAATGAAAAGAAAAAAATGAAACTTATTTTAAATACAAAACGTTTTGCAAAAAAAAAAAAAATTATTTCAATACATTTTTGCTCGTACAAATGAAAATCTTTATTCATAAGTTGCTAACTAAGTAAATGACTGAAATGTGTGAGTTAGTTTGTCGTTTAAAATCTAAATAAGTTTTTTAAAGCAAAAATAACAACAAAATGTATGGAACGTCTGGAGGGAAAAGTATCTAAGAAGAACTGTAACTAAAAAGAGGAGCCAGACTAAACACATTTTCAAGAAAAGTTCCTACAAATTCCTAATTAATCGAAAAAAAGAGAAAAACTCTTTATATGAGATTTAGCGGAAATTTCCTTTCAATACGAGATTTAGCGAAAATTTCCTCTAAATACGAGATTTAACGAAAATTTCCTCTAAATACAATATTTAGCGAAAATTTCCTCTAAATACAAGATTTAGGGGAAATTTCCTCTTAATATGAGATTTAGCGGAAATTTCCTCTATATACGAGATTTAGCGAAAATTTCCTCTAAATACGAGATTTAGCGGAAATTTCCTCTATATACGAGATTTAGCGAACATTTCCTCAAAATACGAGATTTAGCGAAAATATCCTCTAAATGCGAGATTAAGTGAAAATTTCCTCTTAATACGAGATTTAACGGAAATTTCCTCTTAATACGAGATTTAACGAAAATTTCCTCTTAATACGAGATTTAACGAAAATTTCCTCTAAATACGAGAATTAGAAAAAATATCCTCAGAATACGAGATTTAGTGAAAATTTCCTCTAAATACGAGATTTAGCGGAAATTTCCTCTATATACGAGATTTAGCGAACATTTCCTCAAAATACGAGATTTAGCGAAAATATCCTCTAAATGCGAGATTAAGTGAAAATTTCCTCTTAATACGAGATTTAACGGAAATTTCCTCTTAATACGAGATTTAACGGAAATTTCCTCTTAATACGAGATTTAACGAAAATTTCCTCTAAATACGAGAATTAGAAAAAATATCCTCAGAATACGAGATTTAGTGAAAATTTCCTCTAAATACGAGATAAAGCGAAAATTTCCTCTTAATACGAGATTTAGCGAAAATTTCCTCTTAATACGAGATTTAACGAAAATTTCCTCTAAATACGAGATTTAACGAAAATTTCCTCTAAATACGAGATTTAACGAAAATTTCCTCTTAATACGAGATTTAACGAAAATTTCCTCTTAATACGAGATTTAACGAAAATTTCCTCTAAATACGAGAATTAGAGAAAATATCCTCAGAATATGTGATTTAGTGAAAATTTCCCCAAAATACGAGATTTAACGAAAATTTGATCTAAATACGAGATTTAACGAAAATTTTCTCTAAATACGAGAATTAGAGAAAATATCCTCAAAATTCGAAATTTAGTGAAAATTTCCTCTAAATATGAGATTTAGCGAATATTTCCTCTAAATACGGGAATTAGAGAAAATATCCTCTAAATACGAGATTTAACGAAAATTTCCTCTAAATACGAGATAAAGCGAAAATTTCCTCTTAATACGAGATTTAGCGAAAATTTCCTCTTAATACGAGATTTAACGAAAATTTCCTCTAAATACGAGATTTAACGAAAATTTCCTCTAAATACGAGATTTAACGAAAATTTCCTCTTAATACGAGATTTAACGAAAATTTCCTCTTAATACGAGATTTAACGAAAATTTCCTCTAAATACGAGAATTAGAGAAAATATCCTCAGAATATGTGATTTAGTGAAAATTTCCCCAAAATACGAGATTTAACGAAAATTTGATCTAAATACGAGATTTAACGAAAATTTTCTCTAAATACGAGAATTAGAGAAAATATCCTCAAAATTCGAAATTTAGTGAAAATTTCCTCTAAATATGAGATTTAGCGAATATTTCCTCTAAATACGGGAATTAGAGAAAATATCCTCTAAATACGAGATTTAACGAAAATTTCCTCTAAATACGAGATTAAGAGAAAATTTCCTTTAAATCCGAGATTTAGCGGAAATTTCCTCTATATACGAGATTTAGCGAAAATTTCCTCTAAATATGAGATTAAGCGAAAATTTCCTCTAAATACGAGATTTAGCGAATATTTCCTCTAAATACGGGAATTAGAGAAAATATCCTCTAAATACGGGATTTAATGAAAATTTCCTCTAAATACGAGATTAAGAGAAAATTTCCTTTAAATCCGAGATTTAGCGAAATTTTACTCAAAATATGAGATTTAACGAAAATTTTATCTAAATACGGGATTTAACGAAAGTTTCCTCTAAATACGAGATGTAGCGAAAATTTCCTCAAAATACAAGATTTAGCGAAAATTTCCTCTAAATACGAGATTTAGAGAATATACGACTTTTAATGAAAATTTCCTCTAAATACGAGATTTAACAAAAATTTCCTCTAAATACGACATTTAGAAAAATTTTTCTTTAAATACGGGATTTAGCGAAAATTTTATCTAAATACGAGACTCAACGAAAATTTTATCTAAATACGAGATTTAACGAAAATTTCCTCTAAATACGAGATTTAGAAAAAATTTCCTTTAAATACGAGATTTAGAGAAAATTTTCTCTAGATCGTTATAAAAAATCACTTTTATAGGAAATTTTCTTCTTTTCTTTCTATTCAAAATATCTTTTAAAATTTCCTTTTTAGAGAAAATTTTCAATAAATTTAATTTTTTAGAGCAATTTTCTATAAATTTCCATTTTTTGAGGAAACTTTCTACTTTTTACCTTTTTTAGGAAAATTTCCGTTTTTATACGAAATTTTTCTTAAAATTTCTTTTTATTGGATTGGAAAATTTAAAAAAAACCGAAGTGAAATGTAGTATTGGTCTATATTTTCAATGAAATCGGTCCATATTATGGAACCTTTCAAGTTATAACTCCGAGAGAGTTTTAACCGAATATTGCGCGATAATTTGCAAATTAGATACATGTATTAATTACGATCAACTTTATTTTAATTTTATAGTGTTATAAGCTTAAAACCCCTTTTCCGGGTAGGGGTCGTATATGAAAGTTATAGCAAAATAAGGGCCGATATTCATCTAATTTATCAATTAACTTTAATTGTTTCGTTTTCTAATTGTTTCTTTAAAATAACTTTTGATTAAAAAACTTTTTTCGGAATTTCAAGGTTTCCTCAGATATCTGCCTATAACTCTCATTTTTAATAGTAAACTACTAAGGACAATCACAAATAAACAAATTTCATCGAATTCGTTAAATTATTCTAGGTATACACACGGACAAATGGACTTAACACAATTGGCACAGTTTTTGATTTGCTGCAGGAATATATATACACTAGACCCCCGACTTGCGTCGTTAATGAGAACCATAGAAACGCGATTCAAATCTAATCACCTTTTTCTTTTCGAATGTACTGAAATTTAATTTATTATGGAAAATATTATAAATTGACCTGATAAATGAATGCTGCTACGCCCGTGGTAGGTTTTCGTGAGAATTATTTCCAGAAAATATTTCCCTAAACTACTGGACCGATTTTGCCGAAATTTTCATTTATTTGGCTTTCATTTATTTGGAGCAGAGGGAGAGGTACCCCTCATACGAAGCAAATATTGATTATCGAATATCTAAAGAACTATAGACTCGGTGAGAGAAAACTTCCATACAAAGAAACTGTTGATAAACGAATATCAAAAAAACACTTCACCGAGAATTTCCAAATTCAGTCCCAGTCAAAATGTAGGACGAGTAGGATCAAGGGGAAAAGAACTAACTTTAAAATCGGGAGTATTCAAATCGATTCTAATTACTTTGCCAATGATGTTTCTTACAGGCCAAAATGTAGGATCGATAGGACCATGGAAAGGGGTACCACAAACTTTATAAGAACGGCAAAGCGCACCGGGTCTTCAAGTTCTTCATCATGAGACAACAATTCATTATTATCACTTTCCTCCATTCCGTCAAATTCTGCTTCCATAGCTATATACGTTCTTAATGTACTTTGGTGAATTACGCGCTACATTCTTATCGTAACCAGACACCTGTTCTTTGCACCACTTGTACAACATAGAAAACGGAATTCCCCTAATTTCACGCAATTTCAAAACTTAATGTTGAATATACAATGAGGCAAATTGGTAATATTCAATCGGGACGATGTAAGTCAGGGCTTTGTACTTTATGGGGTCTTAGATAATTCCTTCTTAGTGTTATACACGTAATGATAAAATTAATATCACCAGTTGCAGTGGTGGAGAGTATTAAAATTGGTGAAAACAATATGTCAACTTTATGAGGTCTTAGATGATTCCTTCTTAATTTTACACATGGAATGACAAAGTCAATATACCTGGTGGTAATGAAGGGTATAAGATTTACTATTTTTTTTATGCAAATAATATGGCAACTCTTTGTATTATAAGATCGACTATATTTGAATGTCTGAAATCTTTTAGTTGTCGAATGAGTGCAACTTAAACGAACAGTTTTGTATATTTTTTTAATATTGATGATTATTAGTTCTGGCTGTTGTTTTTATTGTTATTGTTATTTTTATTTTTATTAGAATATTTGCAATTTTCAAATATGGTTTAAATAATTAAATAAATAAATAAATAAATAAAATTTGATATGAACAGACGACTAAACAACCATATGGTCGATTGGTCGGTGGTGGCATGATTCTGATGATGGAATAATCGCTTAAAGTTTAAATTTAAAACGGCGACTAAAATTAATACATTTAAAAATATTACAATATAATGCTAATCATTAATGTTAATATAATGTTAATTATTACCCCCCCCCCTCCCCCCTCTTTCTTACCCTTTTCCATAATTAGTAAAATTATTTAAATTTAGTTTCTCACTTTTCAAAACATAAATTCCCCGTAGGACTTTGTGATATTTTAATCATTGATTTTTTCTTCGAAAACATTTCTTTTTCCATTGACTCATGTTTTCGTAGTTTTGAATAAAATTTAATTATTGATAAATTTAAAACTTTTTTTGATTCGATTTTAAATTTACTTTTTTTGAATTAAACGCTTTTCGCATACAAATGAGGCAAAATTGATGTGTTTTTTGAGTTACGCATTCGTTTCTTTTCATTTAAATGTGTTTTCGGGTTTTTTTACTTTTTTTTTCAATTTCGAAAAATCTATAAAAATATTAACCATAATTTATTAATCATTTCGATAATAATTTTAATTGAAATTTCGGTGATAATAACGCAATTGAAAGCGTTTTATTGGTTCTGAGAAGAATAGAGGGGAAATTAAGTTGATGGGTGAGTATGAAATATATTTTAAATAAAATGCGCAAATTTCTGATACTCAGGAAGGGAATGTGGTTATAGCAGAGGTCGACTTAATTTGGAGGATAATAGGCACTAATGTGGTCAGGGGCGTAGTGACCTCAAGTTTGTTGATTTTTTTTTTAAATTGCTAAAATTTCATTAATGAACTAAAGCGAAATATGCTACATGTATAGGTTATCTCATATAGTTTCAGAGATATTCAAGTCAAACTCAATTTTAAACCTATTTTTACGCCTTTTTTAAGCTTGTCATAGTTAATATTGTGCATTATGGTTGGACCGCTCTATACAAACAACTTAAAAATTCTTATTTCTTTATCATCATCTCAGCTATTTAACTAAATTTTACCGGTTTAAATTAAACAAAGGTTAATCCGAGGAAAACTCATTCTCTACATTCATTCTACATTTTCTCGGTTTAACGATCGCTATCTGAAGTATCATCTCAATCTCTTATATTTGCATTCTCCAATATAAATACTTGTTTTATTCGTCGTTTCTAAAAGACGCATAGGTCTTCAACAAATGTCGCTATTGGTGTTAATTGAGTTGTCTTAAACAACGCCCTCTATATGTGTTAATGTGTAGTGGTGAGAAACTTTACTAATTTGTAATTCTAACTATTTCTTCATGTGGTTAGATGACGCTACAAACTCATCATTCTCAGGTGTTTCTTTGTTGACGTTTATATTTATCCAAAGCCGGGTTGGATAGAGGACAGAGTGAGAAAGTTTTAATAACCAGTGATTCCTTATACCTGAACAAGGTTTCTATCAACGGACAAGTTATCTCGGTACTGTCTAATAACATTTGTAGCGCATAGGCGCTTGTACTCAAGTTGAAACTGGGGTGGTGGGGATATTATGCGTTTGTGCAAAAAACTTATACCTTTCAACTCAGAGTCACTTCCTGAGTCGATTTAAGCATATCCGTCCGTCCGTCCGGTTGGCTGTCCATATAAAGCTTGTCTTAGTGAAATTTGACACATAAATATAAAACTATTTTAACCAATTTTAAATTTAGCGAAAACAACTCTTAGTATATTCTAAAACGATGTGCCAAATTATATGGAGATCGGTCCATTATTTCACATTGGTCACAATAACCATCCTACCAAATATCACTTTAAAACTCATATATCGCACATTTATGTGGCTGTTGTAAAAATATTTAGTCAAATAAGAGATAATTATAAGCCAAAACCGCTGTGCGAAATTATACGAGGGTCGGTCCATAATTTTTTCTAACTCCCTTGTAACCCTCCAGAAAAAATTGCTATCAAAACGCATATAAATATTAAAAGCAATTTAAACGAGGGTCGTTCATAAGTTTTTCCTAGCAGTCATTTACATGCAACAATGTGGTCTGGGAAGATATTAAGATTAGTATCTGCCGATCGCACTTATTTGTTCCGATCTTTTCTCTGCATCCGTTTTTTCTCTTCATCAACATAAAAATCCAAAAGGGAAAAACTCTTTAATCTTTTCTAAACAAAACATTTGATGGATTTATTTATATTCAAATATTTCTACCTGTTCCAAATGTTGTTAAAACACGTGGTCATAAAGGATAAATAATCAACCGAAAAAAACTATATTTTATAGTTTATTTAGTCTATTGAACTAAACACCCATAAGGATATACTGATGACTTAGCAAAAATTATTAAATAAAAAATAGATTTTCATACACACATTTACATGCATACAAGTATTAGTGTGTTCAACACCTGTTGGTTCTAAAGGCCACAAAATACCAACAAACAAAAGGAAATGCCACAACAAAAAAACAAAACAAAATTTTTTTTAATCACGTTTTGTTTGAACTTCGGCCTCTCTTGATTATTTTGTCGAACATAAACGAAAGGACATACAGGATAAAAAAAGTACAACATATAGAATATTGTTCGTGTGTAAACTCTGGGAGATTTGTAAATAATAATTCCTTCACTCTCTTTCTCTGTATATTTCTCTTTATGTTTATGTTAAAAACTAAAGTCCTTTTTGTTGAATTGTTATTGTGCTGTTAGCACAACATGTGTCCTTTTTGTGACACAGCTAACGATGATCCTCTATTGTTTTTGTTTGGTGGTGGTGATACCTGTGTGTGTGTGACAGTGAGTGGGTCAATAAAGAACTAATCAGATGTTTTTTAGTATCAGTGACCTTTTTTCAACAATTAGTTAGTCACACAATTGTCACTAAAACTATAATAAACATTTTAGTGGTTGTTTTAACTAAAAATGATTATCTGGTTATTTGTTTGAAAAAAAAAACTATGAATGAAATCTAGAAATTGTCAAAACAATAATTTTTTATGGTAGATATGATCCTTTTCTATTTATATCCTTTTTTATAGTTGTACTGATATCTTCTCTTTTGTCGCGTGTTGTGGTTGCTGTTCAGGACTTCTGTTTTTTTGGGTTAAAATATTTCTAAAACAGTTGTTTAGTTATTGTTTTCTTTGTGATAAAAATAGTTGTATTTACGATTAGTTGGTCCAAGTGTGTGTTTTATTCAGGAAATGGAAGGAAATTATTATTTCCTTTAAAACAAAATAAAAGGATCACATATTTTTTTAAATGTTTAACCAAAGGTTTTAGTAAGTAGACTTGATTTGATTGTTCATAAATCAGATATCTAAAATAATTCCTACCTTTTTCTATGTTGAAGTACCCAAAATCGCAAACCTTTAAGAAAAATATTGAAAATTTCACTTTATTCACAAAAATGTCTGCCAGATAGAAAATATTTTTTGAGCGTCACCTTATATATTCAGTTATATATTAAAGTTATTTCTTAAGTTTATTATTCCCTGTGTAACGTTAAGAAGGAATTATCTATCTAAGACTGTACCCTACAAACCACGACATAAATAATGACATAAAAAATTTTCAACAACATTTCATAAGCATAATTATTATAGATTTATTTTAATTAAAATTATAAATAATTTTAAAATAATGCAACAGTATTTGTAATAATACTTGCTATACACTTGTTAGAATAACAATATATACAAATGTGATTGTAAAAGATTAATGCCCACAATAGTTTTGTAAGTGTTTTTGTATAAAAAATCCCCTTTTTGACGCGTATTTATATTATTTATTCGTTTAAAATGTAATAATTTTTACAATTTTGTAGATGGATTTGGTGAGGATGAATTTATATAACATTCAAAATCATTTTTCCAATTGTCTATTTTGACCAAATGAAATAGAAATTAATCGTAAAAATTCAAAAACATATAAAACAATAAAAAAGTTATTATTTCAATTGAGCTTTTAAACTTATAAAAATATTACGAAAATAAACTTCCATCATGTTTCAAAATGTACTTCCATATAAGCTTATTTTATAATTACACTTCTAAGCTCTTTATATACTTAAAATATTATTACCGCAATGGTTCAATTTTCTTAAAAAACTAATTTTAACAAGTGTTTCACAACAATTATAATAACACTTTTGCAAGCCTGGCGCTTATGCTAGTAAGTTTGTTACAAAATTATTTTAAAGCTTTTTGTTATGTTGCGTATAAAGTGTATATTCTTGAATCATCTAAAAATCTGAATCGATTTTACTATTTTCTAATGTCAGCCTATTTTAATCATTCTCACAGTCACAATAACAATCTGTATTCAAATAAAATTGATCATATTGTTTGTTAGTGTCCTAAAAAGTCTACTATTTTAAAATCGGTTCCGTAGTAAAGAATTTATAGGCCGATATTGAAATTCGGACAATTTTTTTTTTTTTTTTTTTGATATTAAGTTTCACAATTTTTCCACCTTAACCTCAAATTTAAATTCTGTATTTTTTGGACTAAAGTGAGATTATTTAATTTTTTTTAACCTAAAATCAAATTTTATTTCTTTAAATTTGCGTTTTAAATAAAAATTTTTATCACAAATTGCTTAGAAAATGATTCTGTTCAGTTTAAATTTAAAAGTTTTAAGAAATTTAATTAATATAATTCCGTTTTCAATCTAACCTCAAATTTAATTTCTTTAAATTAACGATTTAATTAAACAATTTTGGTAAGAATTTGTTTATAAAATTATTTAAAACAAATTTGTGTTTAAGTATTTCAAAAATTTTGCATATTTAAATATTTTTTTCAATCTAACCTCAATTTTAAATTCTGTAATTTTAAGTTTTAAACTAAAATTTTGTTAATAATTAATTTATAAAATTATTTGAAACAGTTTTGAAATAAAATTTTCAAGAAACTTTGCTTATTTTAAGATTTTTTTTCAAACTAACCTCAAATTACGTTCTCTAATATTTAATTTAATGTTTATTTTTAGTATTTTGAGGAAATAATATTAAGATCTAATTGCTGAAGTATCTTAAAAAATCATAAAAGCCAATTTTTGAAATTAAAATCAATTTAAGTACTTCAAAAAAGATCTTAAACTAAAAATGAACAAATAATAAATATTAAGATGTTTGTGTGTGCGTGTGTGTGTGTGTAAGTGATTGAGATTATAAAGACAATCTTTTCAACGACATACAGATGTTTAAATATTCCACAAAAATTTATACAGATTTGTATCTGAAATACATAAATAATTCACTTAATTTTTGTTTCTTTTAATATAAAATTCAATTGATTTTTAATCTTTTTTTCTTTTCTTCTTCTTCTTGATGTTTTCGAATTTCTAAAAATCTGACACAAAAAATTTAAATAGATAAATATATAGAAGGGTTTTTATTTCTATATGAGATTTGTTCACTTAATTTTTTGACTTAACAATTATTTTAAATACAAATACTCACACATACACATTCATACATATATTCATATACACCGATACATATTCCTATTAACGCATTTAATTTGTATAACCTACACCTTCACAAGTGGTGAAAAGGACATATTAACTTTATCATTCCGTGAGTAACGCTCAGATGGAACCATCACAGACCTCATAATGTATATGTATTCTTGCATCAAATCAAAGTCTGAGTCCACAAAAATTGTTAGAGCTCAATGAAATTGAAACTGAGTATTTTTTAAAATCCTAAAAAGTTTCCTATTTAAAAACATCAAAATCAGTTTATTATATTAAAAGATATAGACCGATATCTGAGGCAACCTCTATGTTCAAGCGAAGACCTTTCGTAAAGCTGTTAATTACAAATCAACCAATTAAAGTGAAATTTTGTCACAACATTAAGATATTTGTACTTCATTAACATTTCAAAAAATCGGTTCAAAAGAAAAAATTATTGCATTCGTTTGTAAGTGTATGTGGGTGTGTGTATGTATGAAACATAACGTATTAACTTCACATGCATTTTGTGTTGGTGGCTATTGAAGATTAGGTATAGGCGAAAATAGCATTCATACTCGTTTCTTAGTCTTGTTGTTTTTGTCTTATTGATGACATCTTGGTAGTATTTTATGTGGAATATTTCTATAAACGCAGTTAAAAAATATATATATTTACGTTTTTAATGACAATTTCTAAATTTCACAGCGGAATTTTCAAATTTACCCTCACTACGGGAGAGCATTTCTATGGGAGGCATCTGAAATATTGCACCGAACATGGTCAATTTCAATAAGCTTCGTTCTTGCGTTACAACGATAATAATATGTAACTACAATTGCGACCTGTAGAGTGTTCACAACGTTTACATGGGCTGCCAACCGGACAGACATACAGACGAACATTGTTTAATCGAGATTTCGAGTCGTATCCATCCATCTTCTTGTTTATTCTTTTCTAAACCTTAAAGAAGAAATTATGTGCGTGTATAGGAATATACACCAGTGTACATACAATTACAGATACATTTTGTATATAAATATTTCATTTATTTATTTATTGAATCATTAGAGAAATTCATAAGATACGCAGATACTTTTAACATCCGTTTAACAAATTTTGTGAACTTCACTAATACGTGAGAATGCATGAATGTGTGTCTATATATATGTATGGGTGAGTGTGTGTGCGTATGTTTAAGTAAATCTGTAACAATTAAACTTCATTTGATAATGCTGCTGGTATTGATTGTTCTGTCAAAATATTCAAATAGCATCCAGTTGTATGAGTGCAAGAGAGAGTGAGAGAGAGAGAGAGGGAAAACAAAATTTCGTTAAAAGGGGTTTCAGTTCGTTGTCGTTTGTTTGAAATCACTTTTCAATTATTTCGATTTATTTATTCTTTTTTGGGTTAAAATTACTTTTGATTTTAATTGCACTTTTATCATTCAATTTGCTTAGAAATCTCTACATTAAAATGTTTTATTCTTTTCTCATTTTGTTTATTAATTTATTAATTTCTCTCTCTCTCTCTAATTTCATAATGAATTTGATTTGGTGGTGATCACTTTAATGGATCGATCGTTCATTCCCTGGTTTCCATAAACATAATAAACCAAAACAAAATTCTTACAGAACGAGTTGACATTTTTTTCTCCAGTTTTTATTGAAATTTATGTTGGAAAAATAAATTTTTGATTTTTTTTGCTTTGGATTTTTCTTGTCATACGGGTTGATTAATTGTGGCTGTGGGAAATCGCCCGAAAAGAATTTATGTTAATAATTTAAGATTTTTGGAAACAAATTTGTTTTAATTTGAATTTGTAATTCTTTTTTTTTATGGCAAATGTAATCAAATTTGTCACAGTTAAAGAAAAAATTACTAAAATCATTTATTCCCGGAATTCAGAATTTCTCTAAAAAATAAAACGTAAAAATATCATGAAAATTTTCTTTAAGAAGAAAAACTTACGAAAATTCACTTAAAATAATTTAAATTTTCTTTAAACAAAAAATTGAAAGAAAATTTCCTATAAAATATAAATTCTAAAGAAAATTTATAAAAAAATATAAAAATTTATTAAAGACAAATATAATGAAAGTTACTATAAAAAATAAATCTAAAGCAAATCTCCCATAAAAAAGAACATCAGTGAAAATTTCCTACGAGAAGGAAATTTTAAAGCAATTTGTTCATGAGAGCAAATTTAAATAAAATTTTATAAAAATAAAATTGCAAAGATTATTTTCTATAAAAATGAATTTTAAAGAAAATTTTCTATTTAAAGGAAATTGAAGAGAAAATTTATAGAAAAAGGAAATTTAATAAAAATTTGCTATGAAAGAAAATTAAGTGAAAAATTACTATAAAAAGAAAATGAAAAATTCTATATTTTAAAGAAAATTTTTCCTAAAAAGGAAATTTTAAAGAAAATTTCCTCTAGAAAGGAAATTTTTAAGAAAATTTTCCCCAAAAAGAAAATTTTAAAGAAAATTTTCCCTAAAAAGGAAATTTTTAAGAAAATTTTCCCTAAAAAGGAAATTTTAAAGAAAATTTTATAGAAAATTTTCCCTTAAAAGGAAATTTTATAAACATTTCCTGTAATGAGGAAATTTTATGAAAATTTTCTCCAAAGGGAAAATTTTATGAAATTAAAAAAAATCTATATTTAAAAAAAATTCTCTTTAAAAAGGAAATTTTAAAGAAAATTTTCCCTAAAAAAGGAAATTTTAAAGAAAATTTTCCTTAAAAAAGGAAATTTTATGAAAATTTCTTCTAAAAAGGAAATTTTATGAACATTTCCTCTAAAGAGGAAATTTTATGAAAATTTTCTGTTGTGAAAATTTCCTACTCTATAGAGGAAACTTTAGAAAAATTTCCTCAATAAGGGAAATCTTATAAAAATATCCTTTATAAGGGAAATTTGTGAAAATTCCCTCAATAAAGGAAATTTTATAAAAATTTCCTCTATAAGGAAAATTTTACAAAATTTCTCTAGAACGAAAATTTACAAAAATTTCTCTAAAAGGAAAATTTTACAAAAATTTCTCTAAAAGGAAAATTTTACAAAAAATTCTCTAAAAGGAAAATTTTATAAAAATTTCTTTAAAAGGAAATTTTGTAAAAATTCCTCTAAAAAGGAAATTATATAAAAACTTCCTCTAAAAAGGAAATTATATAAAAATTTCCTCTAAAAAGGAAATTTTATAAAAATTTCCTTTAAAAAGGGAAATTTTATAAAATTTTCCTCTAAAAGGGAAATTTTACAAAAATTTTCTCTAAAAGGGAAATTTTACAAAAATTTCCTCAAAATAGGTAATTTTTGTTTAAATTTTCTTAATTAAATAAATTTAATGAAAATTTCCTTAATTTATATTTTATTATATTCCCTTAATTTTATAAAATGTTTGTTTTAAAAAATAAAACTTTTTGAAGGAAATTACAAATGAACATAGTTTGAAGATGTTAATTTTAACATTTCCGCCTTTTTTCTTAAACTTTACTAAAATCTAAGTTTCAATTGTTTTTAAAAATTAATTGAAAATCAAATTTCTTTATTTCTTATTCGTGGAACTAAAACGACACAATCTCATATAAATTTTAGATTTCAACTCTTTCGTCATCAAATTTTGTATCTTTTGCGTCATTCAATTGACTCAACTTCAATTTCATTTTATTTATTTATTTATTTATTGTAATTTATAATTTTATTTTTCTTTATTTTTGGTTAATAGACTAAAAAGAGTACATGTTATTCAAATTTGTAGCTCATAAAAAAATAAAAGATTTTAAACACACACACTCACACATACGCACACTTAGATACATACATAAATACTTAAAGATACATTTGCCTTTAAAAAGTATCTGTATTTTTGTTTTGTATCTTTAAAGTTTTTAAATAAAAGTTAAATTTAATCTATTTCTGAAATTACCCCACAATTCATATTTGATTTTAATTATTTTCAAACAAATAGAATTTTTGTTTTATAAAATATCTGTGAAAGAGAAAGAGAGAGGGAGAGAGAAAGACAAGTGAACATATTTATTTATTGTAACTTTTAACAAATAATTTTTATTTAATGTTTATAATTATTTTTGTTGTATGAGAATGTACAAGTACTTGTGTATCTTTTTCGCTTTTTTGTATCTTTTGGATTTCTTTTTTTGTATCTTTTCTTTTCTTTTGCTCTATTTTTTTAGAGACTTAAAATTGTTTTGGAGGTTTATTAAATATTGAAATGTTGTCAATCCACTTGGATTAAAATTTCTTTTAGTTGTTGTTTTTTTATTATTTTTGTTTTTGTTGGGTTTTTAAGTTCTTTGGAATTTTTCTTAAAAAAAAATTTATTGGATTTTTTGTTTTTAAAAATTTTCTAGTCAATTGTTCTTTTTTTTGATTTGATTTCTGATGACTCATTTAGGGTGTAAAGTAATTTTAATATAATTAAGGTTTTTTTTTAAATCTTGAAAAAAAAAAAAAGAGTAAAAATGTGAAGAAATTTCCACTGGGGATTAAATTGATTGATTCGAAGAATACAAAAATTCATATTATTGAGAACTGTACTTAAATTTATAGAAGAATTTAATGAATTTATCTTTGTTATTGCATCAACCACAAAAAAGTATTTCAAGATCGCATAAAGATCTCATTTGATCGAAGACGAATTCAAAAGTTTAGTCCTTTTTCCGACTATTCGTTGAAAGTTTTTCTCGGCCAAAGTATAAATTCCAATTCCATAAAATAAGGTCAGATTTTTCTTATGGCCAAAAAAAGTTATAGGCCGATATTTGAGACATTCTTTATTTTCAAACAAAAATGCATTTGAAATCAAGAGAAATGCAACCAAATTTCGGTTAATCTGGTCTTTATGAAATGTGAAAATAATTGATCGTGTAATTCTTTTCGTGAAAAACATTAATGTTATTCGTAACTGAAATCTACGCAACCTTAAGTCAATATCGTGATCAACAAATAATTGTCAGTGAAAAAATCGGGAGATTTTGCAATTACTGGAGAAATATCTGCTGGCCCTATAGCGTAGTAGGCGCTTTATGTTAATAAAATGAATGCATGAGAAAGTGTCAAAGGTCAATTTGAATTTTTTGAGTTGTCACAGATACCGATCTATAAATTTGTTTTACTGAACCAGAATTGAACTGACACGCAAACAGAAGGACATAACCAAATTAACGCGGAATAAATGAAAGTTTGTATGATCAATATATTTCATACTTTATTAATACTACGAAACTTTTCAATAAGCTGAGAGAAGAAAGAGAGAGAGAATGAGATTACTTTTGCATTAATTTTCAATATTAACATGAAACTAGTGACCTGCGTAAAATCATTTGCATAATATTCCAAAAAGGCCATCTAAAATTAGATAATTAAAAAAATGTCGATTTAGAGAAACTGACATTAAATTGCGATTGGTATTTTACCTAAATTATTAAATAGCAGGCGAGGCTGAGGAACATTTTTATTTTGAGATTTCTATCGCCTTCACCATCACCAGTAGTAAATGAGGGTACATTAATTTTGTCATATTATTTGTAACTCCAACAATAAAATACATCTAATTCCTGGACCAAATCAAAGTTTGTTTAGTTACATCCTGCATAATCTAAACCGGGACATTTTCAGAAAGGATTTTCAGAAAGATTAAATAAGACTTAATATTCACTACAGTTTTTTAAGTGGTAATAGACCCTGAGAAAGCAATAAAATTCACTTTGGATACTGTCAGATATCACACCCTAATGCGTTTAACCTTTTTACCACCATCGCTGTAGATGTAGCATAAGGAAACAGTGCTCAAAATACTGCAAAATAATAAGTAAAGAGATGGAATACAATACTTTCAACTATTTTATCGCCACAAGGTGTAGCGTAGGGATATTCAAGTGCTAACAGATATCTTTATGCTGTAACGTGAAGAGACAATAGATTGTCGCCTTCGATAAGCCAATGTAAGAATGACACTGTCGAATTACTAGTTTCAGGCAGTCACCAAAAATTGCTGGCTTGAAACGTAATATATGGTCGAATACTATATTGTCGCCTTTTCAACAATGGTTCATAAAATATATTTATTTTAAGTCCTGGACCATATCAAAGTTTGTTTAGTTATATCCGTCTGCCCGTCCAAACTGTTTGCTGTTATACTAAAAAATCTAAATTGGAACTGAGATATTATAGAATGAGATCTGAATGATTGGATTTGAATATTGTCAGATGTCACCTTTTTATCGCCATCGCCGTGAAATAATTAGTAAAAATATGGAATACAATGCGTTCAACAATTGAATCGCCTCAAGTTTGTTGAAAGTGCTAACAAATATCAAGGATAAGTCAATGTTAAAATGACTAACCGGGAGCTTAGCAAAGTGAACAGTTTTTTAACTGTCGAATTACTAATTTCAGGCAGTACCCTTCATTATGTAATGAATGTATATGATGAAGGGGTATTTGAAATTCGTTATGAATGATCAAATACAATATTTTGCCTTGTTTTTCTTCTTAATTTTTGTTTTAAATAAAATTGTTTTTGTTGTTATTTTATTTCCATGTTTGTTGGTATTTGTAGTTAATCGCGTTAATTTAAGACAATAAAAAAATAATCGAATAAAAAGTATTAAAAATCTCATTTTATATTTTATATTTTATATTTTATATTTTACTTTTTTTGGGTGGAGCTAAAGAATTTCGCTGTTTTTTTTTTTGTTTTCGATACTTTTTTAACTCGTTTTTTAATATAAAAAATTTATTAATAACAAATATAAATATAAAATAAGTATATATACTTATACTTGTGTACATATTTATATATATATTTTCATATATAAAATATTTTGATTAATATGAATTTAAGTTAAATTTAATGTCGGCTTTTGTATTTCTTAGAATAACGAGACAAATAATATAGATTTTTTTCTTAAAATTATTGTTGTTGTTTTATTCTTTGTAAATAATTTTATGTTATCTGCATTTAAATTATATAAATTTATTTGATTTTTTTATATTTTTTATAACCTCCACCACCACAAGTGGTGAAAAAGGTATATAAACTTTGTCATTACATATGTAACACTAAGAAGGAATCATCTCAAACCCCATAAAATATATATTCCAGCATCAAATAAAAATCTGAGTCGATTTAGCTATGTCCTAGAACAAGCTTTATCGGGTCACCAGCAAAAAAGTTTTCTGAAATAACCTCAAATTCCGAAAAAAGAGCTTTTCTAATTTTTTTTGAATAAAACTTAAATGGGTTTAAACAAACATTAACTATAATACAAAGTTATATGTTCTTCATGATCGTGCAAAAAATCATCAAAATCGGATGAATGGAAAAAGGAGTTATAGGCCGAAATGTGTGAAATTTTGATGCACCCCAAAATCTGTGATTGATATGGATCAAAATTTTTAAGATAATTTACTGACAACAAAGAAACAAATTTGGGCTGGGATCATTATTTGACTAAGCTCCCATATAACGCCCCTTCCCGGAATATGGTTTATAGCTTATAACACTCTTAAATATGAACGAATTCTATTAAAATTTGACACAATTAGTTTTTTTGACTGTTTTAAATATATTAAATATATTTATATCGATCCATATTTTTATATAGCTCCCATATTAATCCCCTACCCGGAAAAGAGATTTTGAGCTTATAAAACTTGTGATTTAAGATCAATTCCATTGAAATTCAGCACAATGATTTTTCTAACTATCTGTAGTGTATATTATTTATATGAATGATTTCGGTCCATATTTTGCTTTAGCTCCCATATAAGGCTTCTTCCTGGAGAACAGTTTTGAGCCTTTAAAGTTGGTAAATGAAGATCAATTATTTTTCTAAAGGTATTTAATACAAAGTATTTATTTGGATAATCTCAGTCCATATATTGCTTTATCTGATTTTATAAACTTAGGAAAAAATAACCAATTCTGTGGAAATTCGGCTCAATTATTTTTCTGTCTTGAGTAAATATTATTAATCTGACTAATTTTGTCCATATTTTGCTATAGCTCCCGGAAAACTCCCCTGCCTGGAAAACGAACTGGAGCTTATAAAACTATTATATCAATAAACGTTTTTAAACTGTCTTTACTGTATGCAACTAGTTTAACAATCATCGAGCATATTTGGATATTATTCCATTTTAATCCCACTTCCCGGAATAAAATATAAACAAATTCCATTATAATTCCGACAAATAGATAATTCTTTTCAATAAAGTGGTGGAGGGTATTGAAGATTCGGCACAATCGAATATAACATTCTTAATTGTATTTTTTTTTTAAATTTTGTCTCTTAAAAATAAAATTATTGTGTTGTATTTTTCAAAAAGCCACACAAAAATTATTAATCATTTTAAGTTTGTTGGTTCTGATTGTTTTTTTTTTCAGACTTGAGATTCTAAAATTTTTGAATTAAAATCCAATACAAATACAAAATGATATAATAAGAATAATAGAAAATACTTTGGGGTGACATTGATGTCATTTGATTAAATTTATATCATAAATCTAAAAACTCCTTTTTGCACTTTTAATAAAAATGGATTCAGTCGAAAAAAATATTTATGGCAAAATCTATTGATTTAAGATGGATAAAGACAAATAAAAATTATAAAAGAATAAAAATATTCCGATAAATAAGAAAAGATTGAATCATAAGAGTTTTTTCTTCGACTGTAGCTCCATATATAGTCTGGACCAAAGTTGTATTTATGGTGTGGTCAATAGTCTCATCTATGTTCTACATAAATAGTTATGTCAGATTTTTACCAAGTAGAACCACCACCAAGAATGTTTCTCAGGTATTGGTAGTATTACCAGTTTATGCTTTGTTCTTAAGATAAAAAAATTACTTTAGAGATAATTTAAGCGATCAGTTTGGAATCTCATCCATTTCTATCATCGCGCATATTTGCAGTTCTTCCTTTTGAGTTACCGCCTCTATTACACCATGATTGAAGTAGGTACCTGAAGACTTTCTATATCTGTATTACACCGATATTCTGGTTTCCAGGTAACCGACTGTCTTCTTCAATCATCACTTCTTCTGTAATGTATATGTCCTTTTTATGATTTTCCCCCATCAGGTTCCTCTGGCTTATACATTCTTCCCGAAATACATCTGTATCCAGTTTATCCAGTGCTCATCTAGCTGCTCGAATAGTTGTTATCGTTGAATGGAGAATGTTCGCATTTCAGATGTCCTGCCAGTATTGCCCTCTTGAATATATGATGGTCAACGACCGATCCAGTACCTCCTCTTCGATATGTTAGAGCATTTTGGAATTGTTTAGCCGCATTATATACTTGTCAATCTACCAGATCTTCAAACTCCTACTAAACAACTTTAGATGGAAATCCCACTCATCTTAATTTTCATTGATTGTTCGAATGCATAATTTCCACATAACCAGATTCCTGTTTTCCCTAATACATAATTTTTTCTATTTTTCATCAAATAGGTTTTTTATTGCCCACATATTATCGCCAAGTCAATGGCCATTTGTAGCAGAATCAGTATAATCCTCATCCTAGATTAGGGCTAAGTTCCTCATTAAAAACAGAATAATTAGCGCTGCCTGTTATATATTTTATTTTTTCCTCTTTGTTCGCCATACAAAACTAGATGTACAGTCCTCAACTATACTTTGGAGTAGGTTCTCATCTATAGTCTCATTTATAATCCCATTTATAGTCTGAACTATATGCACTATGGATCTATAATATCATCTATAGTCTGGATCATATTCTTATCGATTGTCTGATTGTAGTTTGGATCAATATTCCAAAGTTCAGTCACAGTTTGGACTATATATTAACATCAATAGTTTGGATAACATCTATAGTCTGTACTTTAGTCTCAGTTATAGTTTGGATCAACATTCGCATCTCTAGTGTGAACTGCAGTCTCATCTAAAGTTAAACCACAGTCTGGACCATAGTCTTATCTATAGTTTGCATTATCATCTACAGTCTGGGTTTAATTTTAATTTAAAGTCCTTACAATAGTCTCGGCTATAGTCTGGATTATATTTTCATCTATGGTCTGGACTTCAGTCTCATTTTGTGTCCCATCTGGAATATTTGGAATAGAGTCTGGATCGAAAATACCTTTTATAGTCTGAGCCATATTCTCATCTATAGACTGGACTATGATCTAAATTAAAGTTTTACTATAGTCTGGACTATATAAACATCTTTAGTCTGGACAGTCTAATTGATAGTTTTACTTCAGTTTAAACTATATTAATGTATACAGCCTGTACTGTAGTCTTGGCTATAGTGTGGATCTATATTATCTTCCCTAGTCAGGACTATAGTTGGATTACAATCTGGACTCAAGTCTCATCTGCAGTGTTCATCTACAATATCATCTATAGGATGGAGCATTTTTTCATCTATAGTCTGGATTTCGGTTTAATTAATAGTTTATATATTCTCATCTATAGTTTGGACTATAGTCTCAGCTATAACCTTGACTATAGTCTCATTATTGACTGAACAGTTTTTTGAATTAAAACTAGGAAATTACAACACCTTCTTATCGCTTCAGATTTTTGCAATATAAATTTAGGAGACCTTAATGCGTATATAATCTAAAGGTATATTTTATATATAATAAGAACTCTCAATTCCCAGTTTCTTGATCTCATTTTGTTTTTTGAATCGTTTAAAAATTATTTCCAGATTTGATTTTAAATTTTTTGATATCTTTTGGGTGAATGAATGAGAGATATTTATTACTAATGCCCAAAACAGGCACCGTGTCCAAAAAGCAGAGAATGAGAAAAAATATATAAAATAAAATCAAATTAATTTCATTAATTTCTTCATAATCACGTACCTACAACAATTGTTATTATTATTTTTTATTTTATTTTTTTTACTTTAAATTTATTTTTATTATATCAATTTATATTACAAACAACAAAAAATAACTCGGGATTATTATTATTATTATTATTTTGAGTTGAGTGACTCTGACTGGATTTTGTTTTATTCATATGAATAAAATTTTTTATTTTTTTTACTTTTTTTTGAAAATAATTTTTTAATATAGAAAGAATTAAAACAAAAATACGTGATTTATGAAATCAAATCAAAATAAATTTTGTACGATTATTTTTGAATAGAACAGAGGATTTCAATTGACAAACATTTCAACATGTAGAAAACTAAAAAAATGGTTAATTAAAAACTAAAGTTTTTTTTTTTTTTTTTTTGGTTGAAAAAATAGTTTCATATTGAGTTGAGAATATTTTTCTATAAAAATTATTAATCAGTCCAATTTTATACCCTCCACTACCAGAAGTGGTGAAGAGAGTATATAACTTTGTCAATCCGTTTGTAACACAGTTTCTATAATGTAAATATATTCTTCTATCAAATCAAAATCTGTCCGAATGTTATTGGCACGCTCACATCCACAATAATTGACAGAGCTTAACGAAATTTGGTCTGAGTATTTGTTAAAGAAGTTAACTATTTAAAACCTGCAAAATAGGTTAGTATATCAGAAGATATAGACCAATATTTTTGGTAACCTATAAGTTCAAGCAAAAAACTTTCTCAAATCGACAAATGTCTTTTGAAGTTTCCGATCCAATCCGAATATTTTCATTATTGTAACTCCTTCTATTGGGTTCCCACTCAAAGCCGCTATTTTCAATTGCTGTACAAGTACGGAGGCCAAGCGAGGGGTGACAAAAGGTCCTTATAGGATCTTGTGCCAGATTCCCGTTAATGGTGAAAAACAAGCAAACATGTACCACCAAGATAACGGCGACGAGTTTCGAACATACTTTGAGACCTGTCAACTTTTTACTGGATAAATATTAAAAATTCGTAAAATTATTAATTGACAATTTAGAATGTAATTTTACCATAATAATTTGCTAAACGTATTTTCATTTCAATAATTATCAAATAATTATCAATAATAATATATAACTAATTTTATGACTTATTAAGTGTTCCTGTGCTATATTCAACACTGAATCAAAAAATATAGTAAATATAACGAAAAAGGGTGTAGAATTGAAGAAGAGTAGATTAAATATCAGTCAAGGAAACTTTTATTCATCATAACGAAAATTTTCGTTAATTTTTCATAAATTCTTCAAGTTGAAGAAAATTTATCAAATTAACTATTTGAGTTCGTTAATAAAAATGGGATTAAATTGAAAAAATATTATTCTATTTGAATAATATATTATTCGAATTGACAAAAATAAATTCTTTGCATTGATGAATATTATTCAATTTTAATAATATTAAATAAATTGACGAAATTTTAGTTGAGGAAAAAATTATGTTACCTTGTTGTAATAAATACATAAATAATTAATGACCAAGGGAAGGAGTACTCCACACACAAAGCAAATATTGATTATCGAATATCTATAGATATTTAGTTCCAATTACATTTTATAATACAAATCGATTTATAAAATTTCTTTCGAGATCAAGGAATGAGAAGAATTTTTGTGCAGCAAAGTGCACCGGGTAAAAGCTAGTTTTAGATAATAATTAAATACTGTAGAAAACTTAATAGTCAACTGAAAGTAGTGCGATGTCAATAGGACGGTGGCTCACCACCTCAGCTTATATTTCTGATGAAAAGTTATTCACATGTTTGTTGATCACCTGAGTTTCCATTTGCATTTTCATAATTTTAAGCAAAATATTCCTTTAATTTCAATCGTATAAATTATCATTGTCATATTGACGAAAAAATAGTTAAATTAACAAAAATTGTATTCAAATTAACTTCATTTTAGTACGTAGAATTGAAAAATCTGTGTATAATTTTACTTACGATGAGTTAAGGCTGGTTTTACTAAATATCTGTTGATATAAAGTATTTTTCGTTATTTTTTTAACGAAGTTATTGAATTAAATTTTCTTAGTACATTTGAAGAAAATTCTTCAATTTGAAGAAAAATTATGTTAATTAGAATAAGAATTTCTTTATTTAACATCATTTTTTTCGTTAAAGTTCTGCGAAATTGTTTCGTTAATATTATCTACAAGTCAGTGTGTATGAACGAAATATAATGTATTTACTTCACACGCATTTGAGTTGGAGGGTATTGAAGATTCGGTGTAGCCGAATATGGCACTTTTACTTATTTTGATTACTTTTAAAATAATTTAGTATTTATTAGTGAGAAATTAATATTTTAACTTTTTATTTGTTAAATTCAGAATTAAATCGTTCGAAAAATAAAAATGTTCAGTTTATTTGGTTTTATTCCAAAACAAATCACGTTTTAATATAAACAACAACAACAAAAGAAATAATCATTTGAAAATAAAGAAAAAAAGAAATCAGCAAAAACAATAACAATAATGATGATGATGATGATTTTTTTTTATATATGAAAATCGCTGTATTTAAAAAGACGTTGAATTACATTAAACGTACGTATTTGGACAAATAAAATATCATTTAATTTTAATTGGGTGGGTAAAAAAGTCAATTCTATTTTGACTATAGTATACTTGCTTTTAGCCGTTGCGCTCCTCGTCTCTAAATTTCGAAAGAAACTTTATAAATCACGACGTTTATTAATCCCAATTTCTTTCCCAGGGAGCAATTTTATCATTGGAAAACCAATTGGGATTAAATCTTAATATCTTCAATTCGTTAGTTATTTAGAAATCCGGTAATCAATATTTACTTTGTATAGGGGCTATCGCCCCCCTTGATCCTATTCGTTCTACATTTCGTCCACTAAAAAAGTTCCTTGGGAAAATTTTTATTGGAACCAAATTTGAGAACTTTGAGATTTTGTTCTTTAGACATTCGATAATCACTAGTTGCTTTGTATGGCGGTACCCTTGCCCTGGCCGTATCCGTCCTACGTTTTGTCCAACAAAATAGGACCAAATTTTAGAACTCTAGATGTTACAGTTTTTAGATGTTCGATAATCATTATTATCTTAGTGTGGGGAAACCACTGCCCCTGATTTCTTTGCGAAACTGATTGGGACCAATTTTTAGAACTCTCGCTGTAACTTTACATGAGATATTTTATAATAAATATTTGCTTTATATGGGAGTACCCTTTCACCTGGTCCTTTCCGTCCTACATTTTGTTAAGTAAAACAGTTCCTTCAGAAAGTGATTAGAACCAAAGTCAACCCTTGCATGGCCTCCTTGCTTGCAAAGATAACCATGGGATCTAAAAGCGAATGCACCACAATTAGAGACAAACACAGATAAGGCGAAAAACTATGTAACCACAATATAAGTAGGATGAAAGTGACTTATATTGAGGCTGTCGATAAGAAAAGGCTACGCAAACATCGAAAAGCATCTAAAACTATAAGGAGAAATAGGGATATCATAGAGGCGATGAATAAATTGATAACAAAGAGGAGAATGAAGAATGATAATAACTTTGAGGAATGTATAGAAGATGTGGAAATATCTCAGAATAGCAAAAATCCTACGGAAAAAGCCGATTGTTCGGAAAATAAAGAAGTATACGAAAGGAACTAAAACAGTACGGATCTGCTTACCAGACGCATTTGCTCAAATTGCAAACTTAAACTCAGTTAAAACCGGTCACATTGAAGCGATGCTTTAGGTATCTGGTATATAAATATATAGCAAGAGTTTGCAAGAATGTTGGCAGAAGAAAATTATATCGGAAATGTGATAAGGAAAATCATATAGCTTGAGACTATACAGCCAAACCCAGATGTTTCTTCTCCATGGCCAAGGGAGATACGGATATAGGATAAATTGCAGAAGGTGGAATATAACCAATATTTAAGAAGGTTCTATGATTTACATTATTTCATAGTCTAGACTATTGGCTAATAAAAATTATAGTCCGAAATACATGGACTAAAGTTTCAATATTCTATAGTTTATGATATAGACTAATCTATAACCAAGATTAAAAGCAAAACTATAGTATAGACCATAGACTAAATTAAAATCACTATACTAGACTAAACTATAGTCGAGAATAGGGACTAAACCAAAGTGTAGATTTTAGACTAATACATACAGTAAACTATAGACTATTATATAATCCAGATCAAACTATACTCTTGCTTATCTCGAATATATTGGTTTATCTTCAGACAAAACTAAACTAAAACGTAGTTTAACTTATAATTTCTTTATAGTCAAATATATAATTTTTAGTTTTTTCTATTTAAAGGTTTAATCTGAATAACAACGTAGTTTATGGTTTAGAGATTCATCTATAGTTTGACCTTTAAACTCACCGATCTCACCTATAGTCTCATCTATAATCTAAAATAATTTTAAATATAATCTGACCAATAGTTTCATTTATAGTCTGATTTATAGTCTTATCTATTATCTGGCCTATAATCTATCTGTAATCTAGACCACAGTTTCATCCAAAATCAGGCCTCACGATTATCTTAGTTGGGTCTAATAGTTTCATCTGAAATATGATTTAAATTTGTTATAATATCTGTATTATGATCCCATCTGAAATCGCATCTATTATGGTTTCTTCTATAATGTATTTGGGTTTGTAATCTCATCTATAATATTAATTATATTGTCATATATAATCTGGCCAATAGTCTATAGTCCGATCTATTTTCATCTACAATATGATCTATAGCTTCATTCGCAGTCTAAGATATTTTCTCTTTTATAATCCGATCTTTATCCTCGACTGAAAAAAGAAATTACATTTTACCCTCTACCAATTCATATAATTTCTTATTCTTTTAAAATAAAAAACCAAGAATTTTTTTAAAAAAGCCACACTTTTTTTACAAAAAAAAAAAACTTTTTATTTTCCAAAAATTGTTATAAAATAACAATTATTACGCACTTCAAGGTCAAGCAACTCGAGCGGTTAATTACCTTCAAATAAAATGAAATAAAATAGAATAAAATACAAAACGATCATGCGAAATACGAGAACGATCACAAGAGTAAAAAAAATATCATATGAAAACAAAAAAATTACCAAACCAAAACTAAAACTAGAACTTAAAGTATAAAAACACTTTAATTTATATTCCCCGATACTAAAATAAAATTTTTGTAACGTACAAATATCAAATTGTGTACTCGAATAATCCTCTATTTAAATAAATAAAAAAGAAATCGTGAGCTACAAATGGAAGTAGTTAAGGTAAAGACAATGAGTTGGAACAATAACCCGACAAGTCAGCCTGCCAAACCCCCTAGAAATTTTGACAATAACGACAGTTGCTGCGGTGGTACGAGTACTTTAACTCCCCCATTATTTGAGTCGTTAATCACACAAACTTTTATTCTGCTGTTCTTTTTTTGTTGTTGTTGTTATTTTTGCCTTGTCTTTTTTTTCTTTAGTGCCTTAAGGCAGAGCAAAAGTTAGAACAAGCTAAAATATTTTATTTGTTTTGTTGGTTTAAAGACACCTCACAAATCATTTACACTTTTTTTATTCTTTCTTATACCCTACACCAATGTAAGTGGTTAGGGTATTATGAGTTTGTGCTGATGTTTGTAACAAACAGGAAAAATATTGTTCATCTTAAAGTATACCGTTCGGCTCAGAATCACTTTATTAGTCAATTTAACAATGTCGTCCGTCCGGTCGGCTGTCGTTGTGATCATTCTTCGGTTCATGTTCGGTTCAATACCTTTCATTCAAATGTCCTTCCGGAATGAGGTTTTAAGTTCATATTTGTAAGGGTCGGTTTATTGCTTACCATAGATACGAAACAAGCCTCCTTCCAAGTTTCACTTTGAAGGGCATAAATCTCACATATACGCTGGTATTGTAATGATAATTGGTCAAAATAAGATAAATATAAGATGAGCGCAATTATATGAGGGTCCATCGGTCCATCGGTCCATCGGTCCATCATTTCATCTAGCTTCGCTATAACCCCCCAGAAAAAATCCATTTCAAAATTATAAATTTTTCGTAACTGTCATTTACAACCAACAATGTGGTGTAGGGTACTACAGAGTCGGGCTTGACCGTCTATTACATTTTTACTTTTTTTTATTTTAAAATTAAATTCATGTTATTTTTACGTTTACTTTGTAACAATTTAAAGTAATTTATTTAATAGAATTTATATTTGTAATAATGCTACAAATAGAATAAGAGCGACAGGCGACAAACACTTAAAGAAAAACTCCATTAATGAATAATATTGAAGTATTTTTTATAAATTTTAATTTTTCATAATTTTTATAGTAAATTTTTTTTTTCAAATTGTTTAAAGTTCTTTGTCGCCTGTCGTTTCAATTGTAATTTTCATGGTTTGTCATGACATTTTTATTAATTCTAGTATTCACGCATATTTTAGTTACAAATTTGTATTTAAATTGTGTTTTTTTTTATTATTAAAATTTAAATTGTTTTTATGGGTTGGTAGAGACGTAATGTTTGAATAAATAAATTTTAGTTGAATAATCGATTAGAGACTATTTTGTTGTAATAAGTTGAGATCATAAGTTATTTTTGACAAAAAAATTTAATATAAAAGACACATAAAATATTTCCTATTAATTAAATTCCATATTAATTTAATTAAAAACTCTTCAAATTGAAATTCTATTATAGTCTTTTTAGTATAGTTTACATTACAGTTTACATTAGAGCCTAAACTATAGTCTTAATTATAACTAAAGCTATAATCCAATTAATAGCAAACTCTAGTGTAAACTGTAGTCTGAACAAAACATTAAACTAAACTTAGTCTATTATATTTTATAGAAACTCAGATAGACCTTTATATAGACTTTAATCAAATCTGAACACTAAATTAAATAGTTAGTTTTTGTTAAGACTGATTTTTTTTATTAACATAAGTCCAAACTATAAACTAACTGTAGTCTAAACTGCAGTCTAAACTACAAACTTTAATTTAGCTTAGAACTTTAGTTATCATTACAATCTAAACTATAGTCTAAACTCTTGTCTAAGTGCTAGTCTAAACTTTAGTATAATACGAAATTTAATCTAGTCTAAAGTATTATATTTTTTAATTTATAATCTGATCTGGCGTATAGTTTTCTCTAAAATTAGAACTAAAGTATAAACTACAATCTGGCCTATAGTCTCACCAATAATCTAATGCACAGTTTCATTATAACTTGGTCTATAGTTTTTTCTATAATTAGACCTTTTCATTTTATCTATAATCTGACCTATAATTTTCATATATATGCTCTTGTTATAGATATAAATGACCAGAAGTCTGATCTATGATCTGGTTTATAGTCTCACCTTTAAAATAACATACAGCTCATCTCATTTATTTATAAGCTGGCCTTATTAAGTCTTATCTATAATTTCAACTACACATAATGTTATCTACAAACTGATCAATTATCTCGTCTCTAATTTGTCCAATAGTCTCTTCTAATCAGACCTATAATTTCATTTTTATCTGATCTAAAATCTTGCATAAAATGTGTCTTAAACTCTCATCTGTAAACTTGTCTATAAAGCCATCTATAATGTGGACTTAAATATAATCTGACAACCTCAGCTTTAATCTGGCCTCAAGTTTTAAATATAATCTAACCTATTGACTCATTTTTAAAGTGGCTTATAACTTCAACTATAATCCGATCTATTGTCTCGTCTACAATGAAGCCAATAGAGAAAACTATAATCTAAACTTTTGTGTTTATTATCTAGTCTATAATTCTGTTTGTAATATATCATATAGTCCAGATAGTTTCCTAGCCTATAGTTCAAATCGTGGATATGGTTTGAGTTACCTACAGTCAATACTGTAATCTAACCGATTGTAAAGATTTCCTACAGTCCAGATTGTGATCTAGCCTATAGACCAGATTGTGATCTAGCCTATAGACCAGATTGTGATCTAGCCTATAGACCAGATTGTGATCTAGCCTATAGACCAGATTGTGATCTAGCCTATAGACCAGATTGTGATCTAGCCTATAGACCAGATTGTGATCTAGCCTATAGACCAGATTGTGATCTAGCCTATAGACCAGATTGTGATCTAGCCTATAGACCAGATTGTGATCTAGCCTATAGACCAGATTGTGATCTAGCCTATAGACCAGATTGTGATCTAGCCTATAGACCAGATTGTGATCTAGCCTATAGACCAGATTGTGATCTAGCCTATAGACCAGATTGTGATCTAGCCTATAGACCAGATTGTGATCTAGCCTATAGACCAGATTGTGATCTAGCCTATAGACCAGATTGTGATCTAGCCTATAGACCAGATTGTGATCTAGCCTATAGACCAGATTGTGATCTAGCCTATAGACCAGATTGTGATCTAGCCTATAGACCAGATTGTGATCTAGCCTATAGACCAGATTGTGATCTAGCCTATAGACCAGATTGTGATCTAGCCTATAGACCAGATTGTGATCTAGCCTATAGACCAGATTGTGATCTAGCCTATAGACCAGATTGTGATCTAGCCTATAGACCAGATTGTGATCTAGCCTATAGACCAGATTGTGATCTAGCCTATAGACCAGATTGTGATCTAGCCTATAGACCAGATTGTGATCAAGCCTATAGACCAGATTGTGATCAAGCCTATAGACCAGATTGTGATCTAGCCTTTAGACCAGATTGTGATCTAGCCTATAGACCAGATTGTGATCTAGCCTATAGACCAGATTGTGATCTAGCCTATAGACCAGATTGTGATCTAGCCTATAGACCAGATTGTGATCTAGCCTATAGACCAGATTGTGATCTAGCCTATAGACCAGATTGTGATCTAGCCTATAGACCAGATTGTGATCAAGCCTATAGACCAGATTGTGATCTAGCCTTTAGACCAGATTGTGATCAAGGCTTTAGTCCGAAAATTTTGCATATAACCTACATTTCCTAATTTTTTTTTATTTTATTCTAAAAATTTCCCAAATTTTCCTCCTTTTCCTAACATATACAGAATATATTTAATAAACTTTTCCATAATTTTCTTAAGTACAGTCAAAACTGCGTTTTAGAACTAAATTTCTATTTCTATAGTTGAACAATTGACATTTTTTTTTTTGTAAAAATAGAATCTCATTAAGAATCATAAAATGGAAACAAAAAAGAATCAGACTTTCAAATAAGTATTTATGAACATTAAAAATTCTATACGTAAGAAATTTCACAAAATATTCACTAAATCTCATCATCCCTCTTTTATAGTTGTTGTCAATTTTGTTGTTGTTGTTGTTGTTGAATTGATATCTTAGGTTAAATATCTTTTACTCAAACTGCGTACTTAGTTTAATATTCTGGGTTAAACAAAAACAACAAACAACAAAAATGCTAACAAAATTATCATTAAAAAATATGCAAAAACTTGTGATTTCACATAAAAAGAGTGAAATAAAATCAGAAAATAAAAAGAGAAAGAAAAAAGCGCTAAAACAATATGTAAAATGTTTTGTTTAAGTTAAAAATTAAAATAAAATAAAAATTGAAATGTTTTTTTTTTTCTTTTTTTTTTTCAAAATCGAACAAAATTTTGTTCATTTGTTAGAATTTGAGTCAGAATTCGGATAATGGATTTTATTTGCCTGGGAATTCTAAATTTAAAATCATTTTGATTTTATTTAATTTGGTTTTACGTAAATTCGTAGTTCGAGGAAAGAAAATACAATTGATTTAATAAGTATGAGTACTTAACTGTGATTAACCCATTGGGGACTAAGGGAAAATCGTTTAAAAATATTAACTCGCTGGTAAATGGTACAATCAGTGGGATTTGTGGAGCGAGGCAAAGAAGATACACCAATAGGACGATGGACCTTTCGATTTATACCAGATAAAAAAATGTGGAAATAACGTAATGATAGTTTTTGACCGGACATGTAGGAAATAGGAAAACCCAATTTAGAAGGGATTATGATGACTCACCAAACTGTCAAACGTGTCTGATATTGGATGTAATCGAATGCACTAGGTGCGAAGATTTAAGACGTGATCTCGAGGATAAAATCGGTTTTATCAATTGATCCTGATAACATAATAAACAAAATATTATTTAAAGGGAATTTATGGAATTTTACTACTCACAGGTGAACTGTCACTGTCAACGGAAGAAAAGAGACGTAAGAATGAAAGGAGGTTAGGTGATTTAGGAGAAGCGTAAATTTTTACCAGTTAGAGAACAATCAAGACTAAAGGAGAGATAACAATATAGGATGGATTACAATGTAGACTGCAAACTAGATTACAATCTGAACTAGAAGCTGGACTAAAGGCCAGACTTAAAGCTGAACTTCAGGCCAAATTAAAAGCTGGATAAGAGGTCTGTATAGAATAAAGACTTGAATATAGGCCAGACTAGAAGCTGGACTATTGGCCAGACTAGAAGCTGGACTATTTGCCACACCATAAAATGTACTAAAGGCCTAACTATAACAAAGACTAGAGGTTCAACTATAATCTATCGTGGGATCTTATTTTCCGCTAAGTTCTAACATGAATTGATGCTAATAAAACCTCCTGCCATTTAAGGGGTTAAGTTCCATATTAAAAAAGTTTTTAAGTGTATTCAAAAATGTTCAATGATGTTTTAAATGCCTTTTTCACCAGCGCACAAAAATAAACCTAAAATAAAATTCAAGTATTTTCAGCTTCAAGTAGTACAGTTAAAAAAAAGAGCTGAAGAAGAAAAGAGTAGATGAAATGTAATGTAATGAATGTTTTAACTTGGGAAAGGGATGGGTGGATGAATGGATGGATGGTAGAATATTTATTTAAATCTCGATATGTGTGCGTAACTTTATTTTATAATAAAAATATATTTTTCTTGTTTCAGCAGCATTTTAGGCAAAAAAGGAGGAAATCTATATTCTAAAGTTAGACAAAAGTATTTACATTTGTCAGTTTACCTAACAAATGAGTAAATGAATGAGTGAATGAATGAACGGATGAATGTTCATTCGTATTTCACAATTCGCATTTTGTATAAATTATTATTTTTCATAATAATAATGATGGTTATAATTATGGAAATGGTGATGGTGTTGGTGTTGGTGTTGGTGAGACTGTGAGTCAAAGTAACTTTTGCTTAACAAAACCCTTAACTCATACTCTCTAATAAATGCACACACACACTCATACACACACACACACACACACAAACATTAAACGAGAGGGTAGAAATTTGAATTTTTCAAAACTTATAGATTCAAATTTATAGATACGAAATATTTTATTATTACAAAAAATCTAACACACAAACGCACGAAATTAATAAATTCAATAAAAAAATCTGTATTTTAAAGATTCGTATTATAAACGCTGTAAAGAAAAACTCTTCCTTTTTCGGAAAACAAATAGAATTATTATCCCGAATAAAATAACAAATGAATCTCAAACAAAAAGACCCAAAATGATAATCAAGGGCATCTGGGGGGGAAAGGGGGAAGTTTTTCTATAATAAAATTTTCAAAAATTATCGAAATGAAGGCACCCAAATATAAAATTTTAGAATTTAGACTAAAAATAATATAAAACAAGTAGAAATGTTACAGTCGGTCAAGTCTGACTATGAAATAGCCTACAACACATTGTTGGTTGTAAATGACTGCTACGAAGAATTTTAAGCGACCCTCGCATAATTTGTTTCTTTTATTTGCTATAGATTTCTATAATTCTATTATTTAAGTGAAATTTATGCGTTTTAAATGAAATTAACGGAAATAACGACCCTCGTATAATTTGGCACATCGATTTTGGCTTATATTTATCTTAATTTGACTAAATATTGTTTTCAATAACCAAGTATATATGCGATTTATGAGTTTCAAAGTGATATCTGGAGGCGTGGTTGTATGGAACCTATGAGAAATAATGAATCGATCCTCATATAATTCGGCACATCGTTTTAGAATACCATGAGACTTATTTTTACAAAATTTTGTTAAAATCGTTTTATATTTAGGAATTTTAGAGACCAAAAACCCCATTCCGGGGGACATTTATATGGGGCCTATAAAAAATAATGGACCAATTCCAATAGGCATCGTTCTTGGGATAAAATATTAGCACATGTCAAATTTCATTAAGATAATAGTAAGATATCTTCAAAACTACGACCTGTACTTTGCGAGCAAGCTTTACATGGACACCCAGCCGGATGGACGAACGAATATGCTTCAATCGACTGAGGAAGTGATTCGAACGATATACTTAAAAGTTGTAGTGGAACTGTTTTTTTTTCTGCCCGTTACAAACATCTGCACAAACGCATAATAACGCCACCACCTATGGTGGTGTAGGGTATAATGAAATCCATGGAATACGATATAAAAAAATGGTGAATTGTAATGTCTTTTAATGTTAAAATTATTATTAATGAGCAAATATTTTCAATGGCTTCTCAAATGTTTAAAATGTTTCAGAGAAAAAAAAACTTTTACATACAATCGTCTTCGTAATTTTAGTCAAAGGATACATTTGTTAAAATGTCTGTATGTCTGTCCGTATGTCCGTCTGTTCTTACGTCTATCTTAACAATACATTCTGGCATGTGATGCGAACGATTCATATTTTACTGATGGCATCGCATAGAATATGGGATAAGAATCAGTGGTGTGTTTAACTAAGTTTTCATTTGTTTTTTTTTTTCATATTTTTGGTTGTATTGTATTTATGTGCTGGTGTTTTGAAGGATAAAAGACATTGAGGATAATGATTATTTTACTTTAGTTGGATTTTATTATGAAAGAAACTTTTCGGCTGTTGTTGATGATGATGATGATGATAATGATGACGATGGTTTAGTTTAGCCCGTTTTATTTCTTATTTGGTTGGGAGTTATCATTAAAATTATAAATGGAATTTTATGTTTTAAATACAATTTACTTACAATACCATTAATTTATCCCAACTTATTTTATATTTATTATTTTGAATTCAATATTGGTTGAGGGGGGAAATTTTTGTTATGATTAAAATCCTCAAAAGAGATATAGACCATATTATAATCTGGCTTTAAGTCAGATTTTAGTCTGTTTTATAGTCCAGGTTCTGGTCTAGACTATACATCAAATTAAAGCCTGGCGTATAGTCCAGATTATAGTACGATTAGAGTATATTCTAAAGTGCATTATAGTCTGGCCTATACTCTGTATAATTTAGCCAATAGTTCAGAAATAATTCTAGCCTATAGACCACATTTTATATAGGTATGTTATCCAGTTTAAAGTATGACTTATAGTCCACATTATATGCTCGCTTATAGTCCAGATTATAGTTGTCTGACCTATGCTAAAGATTATAGTCTGACCTATAGTCCAGCTAAAACTTTGGCCTTTAGTCCGGATTGTATTCAGGCCTAAAGTACATATTATAGTGTGACCTTTTGTCTTGATTATTGTCTGGCTTATCGTCGAGATTATATTCTTTAGTTCAGATCATAGACTACAGTTCGGATTATAATCAGCTTTCAGTCCAGATTATAGTCTGAAGCATTCTACAGATTATAGTCTGGGCTATAGTCCATAGTCTGGCCAATAGTCCAAATTAAAGTATGTCCTATAGTCCAGATGCTAGCCTATACTTCAGATTATAGTGTGGCCCATACTTCGGATTATAGGCTGGTCTACAGCGTAATATATTGATAATATATAGTCCATTGATTATAGACAAGCCTATAGCCTAGATTAAAGTCTGGCCTAAAATCGAAATTTTTTTCTAGCCTATAGTCCAGATTGTTATTGAGCTCATAGTCCAATTTTTATATGAATTTAAGCTCTTTGGAATGTTGATTGAACTTGCATACTTTTTCTCTTACCCAATAAAAAGATTTTCATTTAAGATATAATTTTTCCATTTTAGTCATTGTACGTGTCTGTATTTGTATTTGTATTTGTATGTATTTGCGTGTGTATTTAAAATAGGAATTATAATTTTAATGCGTTCTAATTCAAGCCACCAGTAAATAACAAATGGTTTTATTTTGGACTCTCGTTTTATCCTCCAACTCCTTTTGCCTTTTCTGTTTCAATAATTTTTTAGTTTTTTATCTGTTTTTGTTTTTCGAATTTATATAAATTTTTCATTTATTTCATAAATTTCCCTTGAAAAATGTTCATTTTAACAGTTAGCGGTCCCAGAAAGAAAAGGGGTTGGTTCCTGGTTGGTAGTTTGTTTTAGCTAAATTCTCTGTCATTTCAATTGCTTCATTATTTAACGTTTTGTGTTTGTTTTTTTTTTTTTGATATCAAATCTAAAAAAAGAATTTTCATTTTGAAATCTATTTTCATTGAAATCCATTTATTTTGATTATAAATTAATTTTTTTTTCGTTCTTTCATAAATTTTTATTAAAGTTTATGTTAATTAGAAATTATAAATAAAAGAAAAAGTGAGTAAAATTATAAATTTCGATGGTTGATCAGGAGGGAAAATAATACAAATAGAAATCTGTACTTTTTATTCATTCTCTTTGTGTTTTTCATACCCTTCACCACCACAAGTGTTGAAGAGGGCATATAACTTTATCATTCTGTGTGTAATCGCTTAGATGGATACATCTCAGAACCCATAGATGTGAACCGATACCTGAGGTCACCTTTAAGTTCAAGAAGAGAACTTTTGTAAAATTGTTAATTTTAAATTAGAATGAAATTTTGCCATAATATAATATAAAGTACTTCATTACCATTCCAAAAACTATCAAAATCGGTTCAGTTGAAAAAAAGTTATAGTTAAAAATATAACCAATTTTATAACTCATTAACCCCTTCAGTCTTAGATTTAAGATAAACGTTTATATGATGTGTATGTACAAAACAAAACATATTTACTTCACTCGTATTTGTGATGGAGGGTATTGAAGATTCGGCATAGCCGAATATAACATTCTTATTTGTTTCATTTACTTATTAATTATGATTAAAAAATTGTGTATTTTGTTTGAATTTGAATTTGAATAATAATGTGGGTTTCGTAACGGAAAAAAGGGGTTGAAATTTGATTTCTATTGCAAACCATTATTTTTGTTATGATATTTGTTGCAACAATAATCATTGATTAGTGATGATTGTTCTATAAAATAATTTATGATTTTCCAGCACTCACTGCACGCACTCACTCACTTCACTCGTATTTTTTATTTTCTTTTTCTTTTTATTTTTTTGTTGTGAAAGAAAAGTTACGCCTTTTTTACAAGAATGAATAGTAAATCAGAACCAGTATTTTTTATTCTTTTTTTAAATAAATGTCTAAAGAGGTAAATTGATATTTGAGGAAAAATTTTAAATATCAAATTTTAGATTTAGATACAGGTCTTGAAATTTAGTTGGACTCATGTTTCATAATTAAATTTTTTGAAATTTAATTTCATACACAAAAAAAGTTGTTCTTTTCATTAAATTTCCCGAAATTGAAAAATCCCGATTGTTATTTACAATAGTCGAACCTATAGTTCAGATAATAATCTGGCAAAAAGTCCAAATTAAAGTTTGGCATAAAATCTAGATTATAATGTAGACTATAGTTCAGGATACAATCTGTTTGATAGTTCAGATTATAGTGTGGGATAAAGCCCAGATTAGAGTCTGGCATTAAGACTGTAGTCTGGCATATGGTTCAGATTATAATCTGGTCTATTGTCCAGATATAAGTTCAGATTATTATCTAACCCATAGGCCAGATTATTATCTAGCCTATAGTTCGGATTATAGTCTGTCATATATATTTAATTAATTATCTACTTTATAGACCAGATTTGACACGTTAAGTCGTTTACAACTATATGCTCTAGTTTGTGGTCATTCACATCTACTGTGCTGATCTTCTTATAAATCGACTCTATAGATCTTCATATAAATAATCACATCAATAGCGTCTAGTCTATAGATCTCCACATCCATATACTCTTTTGTAAAGATCTTTACATCTATAAATTCTAGTCTGTAGATCTTGTCACCTATAGACTCTTGTCTAAAGATCTTAACATCTACAGACTTAAGTAACAAATTTAGACAAAATATAGTCTTTAGTCTATAGATCTTCACATACATAGACTATTTTCAAAAGATCTTCATATCTATAGACTTTATTCTATAGATCTTCGCATATATAAACTTTAGTCTATAGATCATCACATATATAGAGTATATTCTATAGACCCCAGTCTACAGATACCAATATCTACAGAATCTAATCTATAGATCATCACATCGATATTCGCATCTATAGACTCTACGCTATAGATCTACAGACTCTAATCTATAGATGTGATGATTTATAAACTGTAGTCTAATGTCTATGGACTCTAGTTTAAAGATCTACGCATTTATATACTTTAGTCTAAAGTTCTTCATATCTATGGACTTTAGTCTATATATTTTCGCATTTATAGACAAGAGTCGATTTTATATTCTCAATTGAAAAATATGGATTAATAGATCATAAAATATTTTTTGTAAAAATTGTGAAATTTTCATATAAATTAAACTTAAAACTTGATATCCAAATTATGCATTTTCCATGCATGATCTTGAGTCATATTAGTCATTGAATTTGTTTCCCAAAAATGAAACCCATTTGTTCACGTGTTTCATATGAACACTTTTTTGTCGATTTCAATTCCTAAAATATAAATAAAAATTCAGTAGCAAAAACTACAAAACTACAAAAAAAACATATCAGTTTGCTAATTTTAACTGGAAAAAATCTTACAAATATAAATTACAAATAACTATAAAACAAAATAATAAGTAGGAGCGAGTATCTTTAGTGTTTTTGAACTAAAACAAAACCAAAATCGAGAAAAAATATAGAAGAAACAAAAAATAAATAAAAATTTTAAACAGAGAATTATGTGCATTTCCTGCTTAAGTCAGCACAAATAAATGTTGTTCAGTTCAACTAAATATGTTTTGTATTTCTTAAATACAAACGTTCATTCAGTTTACAGTTTCTAGAGTTTGTTTTTTGTTGTTGTTGTTTTTTTGGTAAGTGTTATTAATTTGTTATTGTTGTTGTAAAAAGTAAACTAAATATCAGTAAGTCGTAGCAGCAACCGATCGTCCCAAAAAGTAACAACAAATGGCACAGCTGTTGCCATTTGTGCAAAACTATTTAATTTCTTCTAAAATTTGAGATTTTTATTTATTTTTGTTTCTGTATCTTTTTTATTTTATTTGTATCTTTAAAATTTTTCAATTCTTCAATTTTGTTTTGCTCTTCGATTTTAAGTTGGATTTGTGTTTTTGTCTTTGTTAATCATCAACTTTTTATGGTTGTGCGATTTTTGTCGTATTTTATTATTTTCATTCTCGATTCTAATGTATCTTATGGATACGTAAAAAGTATCTACAAATATGTTTATGTCTTAGTGTTAGTATTGGATGAGTTGTGTCATTTGTATAGATTGTATAGATTAGGATAATCATTAGTAGAAACTACTAAATTCATAGTCATGTCGACAATAAAGTCATTGTGTGTGTGTGTGTTTTTATTACTCGAATAATCGTTTGAAATAAAGGTATGAATAGAACGAATAGTTTTCGTGCCCTAGAAAAAGAAAACACATTAATAAATCTTACCTTTAAGGTCAAAGGTTGATGTGTAAACAGAAAAAAAATAGTTAGAAATATTAACATTTTGGATCAACTATTAAATTCAAGGTTGAAAGTATATGATTTCCAATAGCAATAGACTAGAGCCTACAGATAGGAATGACTACTTATGAATTGTTAAAGACTACAGTATACATATATACATTAATGAGTTAATGAATAGACCAGATTTAGACCAACTAGATTTGAGTGACTATAGAGTAGAGACTATTAGAAGCAAAATTGTAGAAATTGGAATCTATGGTATTGAGTGCATTATAGATTGAGGTCTATCGATGAGAAAGACTATAAACTGAAGTCTATAGAGTTTAATGATTATAAATTAGGATCTGTGGATGCGTAAGTTTATAAGCTTAAGTTTACATATTCGAATAACTATGTTTTGTAGGTGCAAATAATTGTAGACTTTGGTATTGAAGTCAACAACATCTATGGTCTAGATTCTATAGAATCTAATGATGATGGACTAAAGTCCAATCATCAATGAATAACAATAAACAAGAGTTTAAAGACACAAATAACTTTAGGCTATAAGTACGATAGCTTATGGATTAGAGCCACCACAATAACTATAGCCTAAGGTCTATAGATGCGAACTATAGATGAGAATGCATCGAGGGAAATGACTCCAGACCAGATTCTATTCAAGCGAATAACAATTAGCGAATGAGTCTTTAATACAAATGACTTTAGTCAAAAACTACAACTATGGAATAGTGCTAACAACCATGGACTGTAATAGAGTGTATAGTAAAGTTTTTCAGTCAAAAAATTTCCTCAAGGTAGAGTCAGTACATAAATTTTTTGATCATTATTAGAGATTGTTAATGATTCCTTATAATGACATAAAGAAAATATCCAGCCGAAGTTCAGCAAATATCCTGAAAAATAGAGGATCCTTTGAAGGTCATCACTTGTCAAAATCTTTCTATTTGGAAATAATCTTCTTCATAATAACCGGATGATCTTCTTCAATTTCCAGCCGATGTTCAGTAAATATTTTGAAAAACTTATAATCGTTTGAAGATCATCTGTTGCCAAAATCTATATACTTTTGAAAAAGTTTATATATTTTATAAATTCAGATGATATAAGACTAGAGTCCATAGAAAAAAATTACTAAAGTCTAAAGATGCGAATAATTATAGATCAAACTGCAAAGGAGAAAGACTAGACTTTAAAATAACTAAATTAAGGTCTAGAGTCTATGGGGATTATCTAAAGATTGATTCTGAAGATACATCATTAAGAATTTTTTGAAGAGAACGATTATATATAATTATATGTTAAATGTGCGTTTAACTACAGACTAAGTCCGTAGTTCCCAATGACTACACAAAGAATTCCTGCGAATAACCATAGATTCAGATTAAAGTCCATAAATGTGAACTTATTTTGACAAGAATCGAATGACTATAGTTTGGAATTCACAGATGCAAATGACTAAAGACTTTAGATGTCTGATATGTTGGCCATCAGTATCTCGACAATTTTCTCTAACAATAAATTATTTATTAATTTATTGATTTAATGATGAATTGAATTCTGCCTCCATGTACTAGTATTTCATCTCATTTTTCATTTTAAGACCAGGTACCTTGAACTAGTATTTCCTAAATTTTCCTCTATGGAGGAAGAAATAAATTTAAAACTTCATTTTAAAATAATAAAAATAAAACATGAGATTTTTGGAATTCACAAGAGATTTTTATGGCCAAATCACACACAATGATTTCTTTTTATAGATTTTCGCACTGTAATTTTCATTGACAATAGAAGCAAACGTTACTTATGTGTGTGTGAGTGCATGTAAAGGTATGTGTCTATGTGTTAAATTTGGGAGTTCCCTGTTATTTTCTTACATATATTTTTTTTCTTTGGTTTAAACCCAAAAATCCATTAAAATATCAAGAACAAACATAAAATCATTTAAATCTGTCTGTTTAATCATCATCATCATCGTCATTCTATGCGATGTTGTTGTTATTGTTGCTGTTGTTGTTTATTTTAGATAGAACGTATGTATGTGTGTGTGTATCTGTCTGTCTATCTATCTATCAGTCACTCAGTCAGTGTGTCAATACTTTATTTTTTAAAAGTTATTTGTGCATTTGGTTGCATTTTAAGGATTTTTAATTGTTATTTTTTTTCTCTCCTCTTTACTATTGTTTTGTTACAGCCTGCACCACCACATATGATAATGGGGGTATATTAACTTTGTCATACCGTGTGTAACGCTAAATAGGAATCAACTCAGATACCATTACGTATAAATTATTGGACCAAATTAAAATCTGAATCCATTTATCTGTGTATCTGTTGTTGGCACACTCACATCCACATAAATTGAAAAACCTCAATGAAATTTGTCCTGATTTATTATTATAGTCCTGAAAATTTAAATCCAACAAAATCGGTTCAGTATATTAAAAGATATATATAGAAATTGTCAATTATAAATCGACAATTTAGAATAAAAATTTGTCATAATATAATTATCATTCTAAAAATTATCAAAATCGGTTCAGTGGAAAATAGTTATAGACAAAAATAAAATTAATTGTATGACACATTGAGTCTGTGAATGTATGTATGAATGTGTATGTACGAAACATAACGTATTTACTTCATACACATTTGTGGTGGAGTGTATTGAAGATTCGGCATTGCCGGATATAGTATTCCTACGTATTGGTTTTTGTTGTCATTTCATTTATTTGAAAGATGTCATTTATTATCATTTTGATATGTTTTGTGTTAAAGTTTTTTTTTCTCTCTCTCTCTCTCTGTCTCTCATTTTAACACGTAATGTTATTTAAAAGATAATAAGGATCTTTATTGTATTTGTTACTTTTCTAATTTTGATTGATTTAAGTCAAGAAATTTTCTCAAGGTACAGTCAGATTGCGAGAAAATCTTAATTTTATAAAAATCTTTTGATCATCTCACTACCATCATTACACATTGTTAATGACATAGAGAAATATCTAGATGATGTTCAGCAAATATCTTGAAAAAGAGAGGATCCGTTAAAGTTTCATACTTGCTGACGAAAATCAATACGAATATTAAATTTTGGGAGAGTCTTACAATAAAGGATCCGTTGAGGAGTGTCATTACTAAGATCATATTAAATTTTTGTCAATTTAAAATTAGTTTGGAAATCATTTACATAAAAATTGAAAATAAATATAATATGATGACACAAATTTTAGAGTGTTTCTATCAATGAGGGATCACTCGATCGATCACATGGTTGTCAAATTTGAATGGCTGGTACTCTTAAAAATCGAAAATCGGTTCTTTTAATGCATCGTTGTCTTACAAGCGATCCGTTTTGATCGAGACTTTATGCGCTCTGAGATGTAACATCTATATATGCCCATGATCATAAATAGACTAGATCAAAAGACGACATAACCATCAATGGTAAGAAGGCTGTTATAATTTCGTGGAGCCAGATTAATAAATTGGTGGGATTTTTCACGTTGAGGTGGCAATTCAAAGAAATGAGTTTGCGTATCAATCAGAAGTTGGTACATTTATAAGCAATAAAATATAGTGGACTTAGATTTCTAATAGTTTGGAGGAAAGACACTGCATAAAATCAGAAAGATCACGGAGATACTAAATTAGGGGGTTGTTTGATGTGCGACGTTATAATTCCAAGCGATTCTAAGTACTGGCAATAATCATCAAGGACTTTAAGGACTTTAATTTCTGGTATTCTTTAAAGATAATATTTTAATGTTGACCTCAATGAATGAGAGGTCTTCAGAAGAGCAAATCTAAAACTATTGTCATTGATCATCAAATCAATCGGCATTTAATACCAATATTCGTAAGTGCCGAGTTCTACTGGGGCTTATCAAAGGTCCAATAGGGAGTGGATTCTTCAGAGCATTACACCATTTGTACGAGATTAACAACGATGTCGAATTGGAGTTCTTTGGATTAATTACCCAAGAACTCCCAGTGACTCTTAAAATTAGAATAGAATCAGAAGTTGTTAACGAAGATCATTTTCAAGTGATTATTAGGGTTAATAGAAATTAAATATAGTAAACTTAGTTCGAGGGAACAAAGCGCTGCAAAAAATTAAGAAAGATCACTTAGATTTTTTAAAGAAGTTGATTTCAATGTCGACCTTAAAAAAACACTGATCTGGAAGAAGTTGTTCATCAGGTGTCTCCCTGATTCCAACAATAATTAGAATAAAATGCCAAGATCGTTTATCTCGAAATATGATAACAATATGAACAGAGTCGCGAAAAATTTTGTTGTATTGCGTGGCAACATAACGTCTTTTAATTTCAAAGCTTTTCAAATCGAAATAGAGAAATTAAATTGATCTCGCATCTCCATATTCCTGAGATATTTTGACTGCCATTTTTAGTTTTCTTCGATCGATAATAAAACAGATCAATTATTCGCATATGAAGCAAATATAGTTTAATTTATGATAAGTATCATGATGTAAGAGATAAAAAATATCATATCTAACAAGGGAATAATACTTCACCGATTAAATCTATTAATTTCTACAACATTAATTTCATCATTGTTTTTTTTTTTAAATTTTGCATCTAAAATTAAAAAATTGTTTATTCTTTAGTACAATTAACCAAATTTTTAATATTTTTATTTTTATTATTATAATTTTTTTTTTGTAACAGCTGTCGCTCACAGCATCATCACCAACAGCCTTAAGATTGATACACACTCACTCATACTCTCAAACTACAACAAGGAATATTTTTTTTTTTTTGAAAAATAAAGGGAAAAAGGATGCAAATGTTTAAGAGATTAAAAGTGTATAAAATGGGAGGGTTTAGTCGAACCCATTTATCAAATTAAAATAAAACAAAAACAAAAGCAACACAGAAAAAAAAAACGCAATAACAACAATAAAAATTTAAAAGTTATAATTTCAAATATTTGTTGTTTTAAGTACCATGTACTTGGAACAAAAACAACAACAACACGAATAAAATATACATTTACATACATTTACACACTCACTTTACGGTTAGCAGAATGTTCTAAATGTATTGTGAGTTACAAAAAATTAAAAGGGGTTTCAATAGTGTGTGGCCTGAGGAATAAGGACGGAAGGAAGTTAGGTTTAAGAGAGGATGTAAGGACTATAGAATAAACTATAGTCTGGACTATAGAAAAAACTATAGTCTGGACTATAGAAAAAACTATAGTCTGGACTATAGAATAAACTATAGTCTGGACTATAGAAAAAACTATAGTCTGGACTATAGAATAAACTATAATCTGGACTATAGAAAAAACTATAGTCTGGACTATAGAATAAACTATAGTCTGGACTATAGAAAAACTATAGTCTGGACTATAGAATAAACTATAGTCTGGACTATAGAATAAACTATAGTCTGGACTATAGAAAAAACTATAGTCTGGACTATAGAATAAACTATAGTCTGGACTATAGAATAAACTATAGTCTGGACTATAGAATAAACTATAGTCTGGACTATAGAATAAACTATAGTCTGGACTATAGAATAAACTATAGTCTGGACTATAGAATAAACTATAGTCTGGACTATAGAATAAACTATAGTCTGGACTATAGAATAAACTATAGTCTGGACTATAGAATAAACTATAGTCTGGACTATAGAATAAACTATAGTCTGGACTATAGAATAAACTATAGTCTGGACTATAGAATAAACTATAGTCTGGACTATAGAATAGAATAAACTATAGTCTGGACTATAGAATAAACTATAGTCTGGACTATAGAATAAACTATAGTCTGGACTATAGAATAAACTATAGTCTGGACTATAGAATAAACTATAGTCTGGACTATAGAATAAACTATAGTCTGGACTATAGAATAAACTATAGTCTGGACTATAGAATAAACTATAGTCTGGACTATAGAATAAACTATAGTCTGGACTATAGAATAAACTATAGTCTGGACTATAGAATAAACTATAGTCTGGACTATAGAATAAACTATAGTCTGGACTATAGAATAAACTATAGTCTGGACTATAGAATAAACTATAGTCTGGACTATAGAATAAACTATAGTCTGGACTATAGAATAAACTATAGTCTGGACTATAGAATAAACTATAGTCTGGACTATAGAATAAACTATAGTCTGGACTATAGAATAAACTATAGTCTGGACTATAGAATAAACTATAGTCTGGACTATAGAATAAACTATAGTCTGGACTATAGAATAAACTATAGTCTGGACTATAGAATAAACTATAGTCTGGACTATAGAATAAACTATAGTCTGGACTATAGAATAAACTATAGTCTGGACTATAGAATAAACTATAGTCTGGACTATAGAATAAACTATAGTCTGGACTATAGAATAAACTATAGTCTGGGCTATAGAATAAACTATAGTCTGGACTATAGAATAAACTATAGTCTGGACTATAGAATAAACTATAGTCTGGGCTATAGAATAAACTATAGTCTGGACTATAGAATAAACTATAGTCTGGACTATAGAATAAACTATAGTCTGGACTATAGAATAAACTATAGTCTGGACTATAGAATAAACTATAGTCTGGACTATAGAATAAACTATAGTCTGGACTATAGAATAAACTATAGTCTGGACTATAGAATAAACTAAAGTCTGGACTATAGAATAAACTATAGTCTGGACTATAGAATAAACTAAAGTCTGGACTATAGAATAAACTATAGTCTGGACTATAGAATAAACTAAAGTCTGGACTATAGAATAAACTATAGTCTGGACTATAGAATAAACTATAGTCTGGACTATAGAATAAACTATAGTCTGGACTATAGAATAAACTATAGTCTGGACTATAGAATAAACTATAGTCTGGACTATAGAATAAACTATAGTCTGGACTATAGAATAAACTATAGTCTGGACTATAGAATAAACTATAGTCTGGACTATAGAATAAACTATAGTCTGGACTATAGAATAAACTATAGTCTGGACTATAGAATAAACTATAGTCTGGACTATAGAATAAACTAAAGTCTGGACTATAGAATAAACTATAGTCTGGACTATAGAATAAACTATAGTCTGGACTATAGAATAAACTATAGTCTGGACTATAGAATAAACTATAGTCTGGACTATAGAATAAACTATAGTCTGGACTATAGAATAAACTATAGTCTGGACTATAGAATAAACTATAGTCTGGACTATAGAATAAACTATAGTCTGGACTATAGAATAAACTATAGTCTGGACTATAGAATAAACTATAGTCTGGACTATAGAATAAACTATAGTCTGGACTATAGAATAAACTATAGTCTGGACTATAGAATAAACTATAGTCTGGACTATAGAATAAACTATAGTCTGGACTATAGAATAAACTATAGTCTGGACTATAGAATAAACTATAGTCTGGACTATAGAATAAACTATAGTCTGGACTATAGAATAAACTATAGTCTGGACTATAGAATAAACTATAGTCTGGACTATAGAATAAACTATAGTCTGGACTATAGAATAAACTATAGTCTGGACTATAGAATAAACTATAGTCTGGACTATAGAATAAACTATAGTCTGGACTATAGAATAAACTATAGTCTGGACTATAGAATAAACTATAGTCTGGACTATAGAATAAACTATAGTCTGGACTATAGAATAAACTATAGTCTGGACTATAGAATAAACTATAGTCTGGATTATGGAATAAACTATAGTCTGGACTATAGAATAAACTTAATTTCACATTTCCTTTGTCTTTAACAATTAGTCCTCATTCTGTGATTTTCTCTTTCCATAAAAGAAAAAGACTTTACATTTTTTCCTAAATTTAAAAAATTGTAATTTGCACAGAAAATAACAACAAAAATTTCAGAAATAAAAAAATTCAAATGTTACAATTTACAATTAAATGTAATTTTGTTAGTTTTGCGCACAAAATTTGAACACAAAAACAAATGAGGGGTTGAATATTTGACAGTTTTTGTTTAGCGGAAATATTTTGAAACAAAACAGAGAACAACAAAAAAAGGATTCGATATGAATAGAATTTTAGCTCTCACTCTACTGTGAAACCTGTCTGTCCATTTAACCCCTTTAGACATTTGCAAAATGGATTCAACTGAAAAATCAACGAGCAATTGTTTAAGGATTTTGTTGGTTTGTTGTTGTTTTTGTTTGTTTGTTTGTTTCAGATTGTCTGAATAGAAATCATAATATTTTTTGTAGCAAATTCATCAATAATTTAGAATAAATTGAAGTTAAATGGTTTAAGTCTGGGGAAGGGGAAAAATGATTTTTAAAAATTAAAGTCTAAGAGTTACTTAGTGAAATCCATTTTCGTGATTAACACGAAATAATATACAGAGTGGAATATAAATATAATATAATCTGAACTACAGAATAAATTATAGCCTGAACCACATAATAAACTACAGTATGGACTATAGAATAAACTATAGTCTAGACTAAAAAAAAATATAGCCTGGACTATAGGATTAAATATAGACTAAAATGTAGAATCGACTATAGAATGGACTATAGAATAAACTACAGGCTGGGCTGTAGAATGAAATATAGTCTGAATTATCTGATAAATCATAAACTATAGTACAGGCTACAGAATAAATTATAGTCTGATCTAGAGAATTAACTGTAATCTGTTCTTTAGAATAAACTACAGTCTGGTCTTTAGAAAAAACTATGATTTGGACTATTTATAAAAACTAAAAACTATAGTCTGGTGTATAGAAAGAACTATAGTCTGGACTGTAGATTAAGCAATAGGCTGGATTATAAAACAAACTAAAATCTGGACTACAGAATGAATTATATCTATAGAAAAAAACTTATGTCTGGACTGTAAAATAAACTATAGTCTGGTCTATAGATAATACAGTCGTCTAGACTATAAAATAAACTCTGGTCTGAACTATAAAAAAGCAATAGTTTGGACTATAAAAGTAACTATAGTCTGGACTACAAAGTTAACTATATCTTGCACTATAAAGCAAACTATAGTCTGGTACAAAAAATAAAATATGATCTGGACTACAGAATAAACTCATGAATAAAAGACTGAATTATTAGGCATCTTGTTACATTAGGGGTATTAAAATTCGCCACAACCGTAAATAATTATTTTCTTTTAGTTTTTCTTTCTTTATTTTTTTATATAAATAAAATTTCCTTGAATTTATTGTTAAAAATTTTAAATTCATTTGTTTCTTATTTTATTTTTAGTTTGTTTTTTTTTTCATGAAAAATCCATTAAAAATTTCATGGCAAAATAATTTTCTTGATTTCTAAAGGATTTTAATCCATAAACTCATTCGCTCTCCCTCTCACACATACACAAACACAACCAAATGATTTTTAAAACTGTCAAGGACAATGCGTGAGAATATTTGAATTTTCTATTGTTTCTCCTGTTTTTACACTCTTTTTTTCTAAGTTCATTTCTAACAAAAATAAATCTTTTTTACAAAAATCAATTAAAATTTAAAATTTAGAAAAAAATAAAACTTTGACAAAACAATGGACTCAATAGAGTTGAATTATTTTCTAAACTCGTTTTACCACTTGCATTTTAATCTTTTTCTCCACAACCATTTTTAAAATTTCTTCACGTGTGTGTGTGTGTGTGTGAGAGAGACAAAGTTAATGTATTTTTATCTTTAACTAACTGACATCTTCGTATGAAATCTCCTTTTATTAACTACAAAAAATAACTAAAATAATAAGGAAAAATCAGAATCCTCTATTAATGTTTGTTCTTGTAATTCATCACCTACAAATCAATCATTTTGACGAAAACTAAAGAAATTTAAGAAAAAAGAAGAAGATTTTGAAAAGAATAGAAACGTAAAAAAACCTAAAAATTGAAAGAAATAGAAAATCATCATCAACAACAACAATAACAACATCATCGTCATTGAATAAACAATAGGAAATTACAACAACAAACTAATATAAGAAGGAACGAATTGATCTAACAAAATCCACGAAATTCTATTTGTTTGAGTTATACAGATTTTACAACAACAATAAATCTAATAGAAAAAGATATGAATATATTTTTCAGTTAAAATCATTTCAAAAATACAGTGGGGAACAAAAATTAATAAAAAGTTATACTATTTAGAGAAAATTGTTGATAAAAATTTTCGATAAATCTAATTGCAAAATTTCCTCTTTATAGGAAATTTTTGCTAAATTTCCTCTTTAAAGGAAATTTTTGCTAAATCTTCATAGGAAATTTTTGCTAAATTTCATCTTATAGGAAATTGTTGATAAATTTCCTCTTTATAGGATTTTTTTTTTGCTAAATTTCCTCTTTATAGGAAATTTTTGCTAAATCTGCTCTTTATAGGAAATTTTTGGTAAATTTCCTATTTATAGGAAATTTTTGCTAAATTTCCTATTTATAGGAAATTTTTGCTAAATTTCCTATTTATAGAAAATTTTTGCTAAATTTCCTCTCTATAGGAAATTTTTGCTAAATTTCCTCTCTATAGGAAATTTTTGCTAAATTTCCTCTCTATAGGAAATTTTTGCTAAATTTCCTCTCTATAGGAAATTTTTGCTAAATTTCCTCTCTATAGGAAATTTTTGCTAAATTTCCTCTCTATAGGAAATTTTTGCTAAATTTCCTCTCTATAGGAAATTTTTGCTAAATTTCCTCTCTATAGGAAATTTTTGCTAAATTTCCTCTCTATAGGAAATTTTTGCTAAATTTCCTCTCTATAGGAAATTTTTGCTAAATTTCCTCTCTATAGGAAATTTTTGCTAAATTTCCTCTCTATAGGAAATTTTTGCTAAATTTCCTCTCTATAGGAAATTTTTGCTAAATTTCCTCTCTATAGGAAATTTTTGCTAAATTTCCTCTCTATAGGAAATTTTTGCTAAATTTCTTCTCTATAGGAAATTTTTGCTAAATTTCCTCTTTATAGGAAATTTTTGATATATTTCCTCTTTATAGGAAATTTTTACTAAATTTCCTCTTTATCTTCATAGGAAATTTTTGCTAAATTTCATCTTATAGGAAATTGTTGATAAATTTCCTCTTTATAGGATTTTTTTTTTGCTAAATTTCCTCTTTATAGGAAATTTTTGCTAAATCTGCTCTTTATAGGAAATTTTTGCTAAATTTCCTCTTTATAGGAAATTTTTGCTAAATTTCCTCTCTATAGGAAATTTTTGCTAAATTTCCTCTCTATAGGAAATTTTTGCTAAATTTCCTCTCTATAGGAAATTTTTGCTAAATTTCCTCTCTATAGGAAATTTTTGCTAAATTTCCTCTTTATAGGAAATTTTTGCTAAATTTCCTCTTTATAGGAAATTTTTGCTAAATTTTCTCTTTATAGGAAATATTTGCCTAATTTCCTCTTTATAGTAAATATTTGCTAAATTTCCTCTTTGTATGAAATTTTCAACAAATTTCCTCTTTACAAGAAATTTTCGAAAAATATAGACAAAATTTTCACTAAATTTAATGTCGAGCGAAAATATTGACTAATTTAGAATTAAGTGAAAATTTTTAATTTTGTTTTTAGAGAAAATTTTCTTTAAATTTTGGGTTTAAAGGAATTTTTGCTTCACACTGTACTTGGCAGTCATTTGGAATTGATTTTTTGTGATTTTTTTAAAGAAATTATGCTCTTCAAGTACTTAAAAGATATTAAATGAATATAATATAAATATTACAAAGACTGAAAGATACTTTTTATATAATTTAAGTAGATTTTGAATTTTAAATCTAAACTCCACCACCTTTACAAACACACACATACATATACTTTAATATATTTGTATGTATGTAAACGCAAATACTTGTACTTGATGTACAAAGATGTATTTTTGATGTATAAAATGCATTAGTTTCAGGTTAAAAGACCTTTTTTCTGCTGTATACGTTAATCTTCTGAAAAAAACCTTTAATTGTTGATGAACTACGAGACATTTATTTTTTGTGTTTTTTTTTTTTTAAAGATTTTTCTTCTTCTTTTTCTTTTTGTTTAAAATTTTAATTCTGGTTCCTTTTTTATGAAAAATTACATTTTTTTTAGATTGATATTTGAAGATTAAATGATTTCTTATGTTACAAAACAAAAAAAAACTAAAACTAAAATGATTTTTTTTGAAGAAAATTAAATAAAAGAAATCATTTAAAGGTGTGTCCACATTATATTGAAATTTTATTACAAGAGATTTGAAAATAACAAAAATTTAAAGAAAAATTTGAACTTGGCTTTTTCCTTCGATTTTAATGTTTAACGTAGAAATTTTCAAGATTTCAATAATTCGATATAGATTTTTTATTGGGAATTTAATTTGTATTTTTATTAAGTTATTTTCAAATTTTTGAGTCATGATCTGTTAAATTATGTCTCCCAAAGGTCACTGCTTTATTAGGAAATACGTTAATTTGAAACCCATCACGTTTTGAGATTTATGAGTTTTAATTTTATTTCCTGCTCTTTTAAAAAATCCACCAAAAATTCATTGAATTCTATGTTATCGGATCGGGAACTAGTCATAAAGTTTTATTTTACAATTTCATTACATACTTTACATATTAAAGAGTTTTTTTTCGATTCTCTTCTATTCACTTCTTTGTTTCCTTTTTCAACATTTCCACCAAGAGTGATTAAAATCTTTAGATCCCCTTAGATCCCTTTTTTACCTGTTTTAAACTAAAATAAATAAATAACACTGAATTACATACCTGTCTGTCTCTCCAACACATGTACAATTTTTGATTTGAAACATCAATCTTAAAATCCTTTTAAACCTAAAATCCTCAATATTAAAAAATGTTTGAAAAAAGGAGTTTTCAAAACCGTAAATGACTGATAAGAACGAACTATTAACAACAAACCACCAGATGATATTTGAACAGGACTTGTCAGTAATATGTCATTGACAATCAAATCACTTTAATTTTTATTCTAAAATTTTCACAAAATTAATGTCATTGTATTTGTGTGTGTGTCAACATTGTAAATTGGTCGCCAGTTTTTTTCCAAAATTTATTTAGATAAATTTTATTTTTAAAAGAAAAAAATTCACAGTCATTAATTTTAATTGATTTCTAGTTATAACAATTGAAATAATTACAATTTTGAGGTTAAGTTACACGAACAAACTTTATTTGGAACCAACAAACAACAAATTGAAGAGTTGAAGAAGAATGTCTTCGTGTGACTAATGAAGTATAATTGCAGCAATTAAAGTTTGTTAAAGATAAAATTAAAAAACTAAAGAAAATCCTATAAAAATTATCGAAAATTTTATTTTACATGAAATGGAAATTCTACAAAAATTTGCTACAAAAAAGAAAATTTTTTTAATTTTTTCTTAAAGAAAATTTAATTAAAATTGATCAAAAGTTGCATTAAATTGATATTAAGCAAATTTTTTTTTAATTAATACAATTTTCAATCAAAAGAAAATTAAGCAAAAATTTCCTATAAAAAGGGAATTTAGCAAAAATTTCCTATAAAAAGGGAATTTAGCAAAAATTTCCTATAAATAGGAAATTTAGCAAAAATTTCCTATAAATAGGAAATTTAGCAAAAAATTCCTATAAATAGGAAATTTAGCAAAAATTTCCTATAAAGAGGAAATTTAGCAGAAATTTTCTACAAAGAGGAAATTTAACAAAAATTTCCTATAAAGAGGAAATTTAGCAAAAATTTCCTATAAAGAGGAAATTTAGCAAAAATTTCCTATAAAAAGGAAATTTAGCAAAAATTTTCTCCAAATAGTGAGATTTATCGAAAATTTTCTCCAAATAGTGAGATTTATCGGAAATTTACTCTAAATCAATAATTCTGTCAATATTTCATTATTTTATTTCCCTTAATTTCCCGTTTTTAATAAATTTATTTCAAAATTTACTGTAGATTTTTTTTCTATACAGTTTTTGCTGTATATTTGTTTGTGTTGTGTGTACGTGTGTGTGAGTTTTTACATAACAATAATTTAGAATTATAAATTTCAAATAACAATATTTGTCTCATCACAGTCATATTCACAGCCATCGCCATCACCATCATCGTCATTATCGTCATTATTGTCATCGTCATTATCATCGTTTACATATTAAAATTTAACCAACCAAACGGTCGTTTTTATACGAAGTGCGAGTTTGACTACTACGCGTGTAGCATTAAATAGTTCACTCAGCTAGTCAGTCATTCAGTCACTCACTCACACGCTCGCTCGCTCAGTCAGTCTGTTAAGAGACGAAGACGACAATTATGGTGCTGATGATGATGACGCTGTTACAATAATAATTATTATTGTTATTGTTATTATTATTATTTTTCCAACGTAGTTTTTGTTTTGTGTTTTCTTTCTGTTTCTTATGTTGTTTTTATTACCATAATTCTTGTTGTTGTTGCTGTTGTTGATTTTATACATCTTCTATCTGCTGTTTTGTTTTGTTCAACACTTTTGCTACTGCTACTCTTTTTGATACCCTACACCACTGCAAGTGGTGAAGAGGGCACATAAAATTTTTCACTCAGTGTGTAACGCTAAGAAGGAATCGCCTCAGACCTCATAATGTATATATATTCTTGTATCAAATCAAAATCTGAGTCGATTTAGCTATGCCCGTCTAAATAAAATTTTGCCATAATGTGAAGTTATATATACTTCACTATATAATTCCAAAAGTTATCAAAATCGGTTCAGTAGAAATATTACAATAATTCATTATTGTACTCATTTGTGAGTGCTTGTCTGAGTTTGTAAGTACGAAACATAAAGTATTTACTTCACACCTATTTGTATTGAGATTTTGTATGGAGATTCGGCACTGCCGATTATAGTATTCTGATTTGTGTTGTTTTTCTCTTATTGCATTCCTTTTAGTTACTGTTATTGTTGTTGTGTTTGTTGCATTTGATAAAGTCCAGAATGAGTACTCGCATGTGCTATTTTGTTTTGTTATTGTAATTTCATAAGTCTGTTACAATTCTCTCAATTTATTATTATTTTTTTTGCACACATTTTTTTTCGAAAACAACATGTAAGAATGTTTGTGTGTTTGTTGTGAGAGGAGAGCATACGTGATGTTGTGTTCTCTCTTGCACGTGCTTTTATTACAATTAATAACTGAACTTAACATTGATACGAGTACGAGTACGAGTTTTACATATTAAATGTTGATTATGATTTTGTGCTTTTGTTATGTTTTTTATTTCTTCTCTTTCTTATGCTCTACGCATTTTGATTACTGTAATTGTACACACACACACTTACACGTTATTTATTTGATTTGTATGCTGGATGTAAATGTTATTAAAAGAGCAAATAAAATGTTAAATTTCTACATTGAATTGTAATTGTAAAAAAAGGGTTGTTAATAAAATTTAATTAATTAATTTAACATTTGCATGTTAAAGCGTTTAATATTAGAATTAAGGGGAAACATGTTTTTGTTTTTAACAGTGTAAATTAACAGAATCTTATTTACGCACTTTCAATTAACAGTTCAAATTCATTTTTATTTGATATGTAATGTACAGTGGTTTTATTACATAAAATAAATGAAAGTTTTTTTTTATAGTTTATTTATCGGAAATTGTCTACAATTTGGCTATGCCGAATCTTCAATACCCTCCACCATAAATTCGTGTAGAGTTAATACGTTTGGATCCGTCGATATACATATACACACATTCACTCAAAAACGTATACAATACATACATAAAATTAGTTATATGTTTGACTACTGCCTTTTTTTCTACTGAACCGATTTTGATAATTTTTGGAATAGTGATGAAGTTCATATAACTAAATTTTATGGCAAAAATTCATTCCAATTTAACGACTTTTAATTTTACAGAAGTTCATCTCTTAAACTAAGAGCTTGCATCAGATATCGGTCTATATGTTTTATTATACTATAGTGAATACTTTTTGTAGATGTGAGCGTGCCAACAACAGACAGATAGGACATAGCTCTTTATATGGTCCGTGATAATTCTTCTTAGCGTTACACACAAAATGACAATGTTAATATATCCTCTTTATGTGGTGGATGTTATAAAATTGAATCCGTGTATTAGTTTGTTGGTTTTTTTAATTTGTTTAGAACTTATATCCGAACGTAACATATGTAAAAAAGATAAAAGGATCCAATAGGCTAAGGGGAAAGGATACCCCCCATACAAAGCAAATATAAATTATCAATTATCTGAAGAACTATAACAGCGAGAGTTCTAAAGTTTAGTCTCAATCGCTTTCTCAAGGGACTATTTTAGTGGACAAAATTTTGGACGGATATGAACATTAGCAGGAGAACCACCTATACAATGAAAATAATAATTATCGAACATCTAAAGAACTATAACATAGGAGAATAGGATAGAGTTTGTTTCGATTATTTTCTGAAATTTCTTATTTGTCCTTGCTCTCATATAAGACCCCTTTCCGCAATATGGTATTGAAAATATAAGACTTTTTTTAATTCTACTACGTATATATTATTAATTGGTCCATCATCAGTTCACATTTGGTTATAGCTCACCTTGCCGGAATATGGTTTTAATCTTATAATATTTTAAAATATGTATCTTGATTTTGATTTAAATTTTTTTTAGCACTCTCAGTCCATATTTTGATATAGTTCCTATATAAGGTCTCTTTTTTCTAAATTGAAAATTTATCGATAAATTGAAGATTTATCGAAAATTTTCGCTAAATTGAAGATTTATCGAAAATTTTCGCTAAATTGAAAATTTATCGAAAATTTTCGCTAAATTGAAAATTTATCGAAAATTTTCGCTAAATTGAAGTTTTATCGAAATTTTTCTGTAAATTGAAGATTTATCGAAAGTTTTCTCTAAATTGAAGATTTATCGAAAGTTTTCTCTAAATTGAAGATTTATCGAAAATTTTCTCTAAATTGAAGATTTATCGAAAATTTTCTCTAAATTGAAGATTTATCGAAAATTTTCTCTAAATTGAAGATTTATCGAAAATTTTCTCTAAATTGAAGATTTATCGAAAATTTTCTCTAAATTGAAGATTTATCGAAAATGTTCTCTAAATTGAAGATTTATCGAAAATGTTCTCTAAATTGAAGATTTATCGAAAATGTTCTCTAAATTGAAGATTTATCGAAAATGTTCTCTAAATTGAAGATTTATCGAAAATGTTCTCTAAATTGAAGATTTATCGAAAATTTTCTCTAAATTTAAAATTTATCGAAAATTTTCTCTAAATTGAAAATTTATCGAAAATTTTCTCTAAATTGCAGATTAATCAAAAATTTTCTCTAAATTGAAGATTTATCGAAAATTTTCTCTAAATTGAAGATTTATCGAAAATTTTCTCTAAATTGAAGATTTATCGAAAATTTTCTCTAAATTGAAGATTTATCGAAAATTTTCTCTAAATTGAAGATTTATCGAAAATTTTCTCTAAATTGAAGATTTATCGAAAATTTTCTCTAAATTGAAGATTTATCGAAAATTTTCTCTAAATTGAAGATTTATCGAAAATTTTCTCTAAATTTAAGATTTATCGAAAATTTTCTCTAAATTGAAGATTTATCGAAAATTTTCTCTAAATTTAAGATTTATCGAAAATTTTCTCTAAATTAAAAATTTATCGAAAATGTTCTCTAAATTGAAGATTTATCGAAAATTTTCTCTAAATTAAAAATTTATCGAAAATTTTCTCTAAATTGCAGATTAATCGAAAATTTTCTCTAAATTGAAGATTTATCGAAATTTTTCTCTAAATTGAAGATTTATCGAAAATTTTCTTTAAATTTTCTCTAAATTGAAGATTTATTGAAAATTTTCTCTAAATTGAAGATTTATCGAAAATTTTCTCTTAATTGAAGATTGATCGAAAGTTTTCTCTCAATTGAAGATTTATCGAAAATTTTCTCTCAATTGAAGATTTATCGAAAATTTTCTCTACATTGAAGATTTATCGAAATTTTTCTCTCAATTGAAGATTTATCGAAAATTTTCGCTAAATTGAAGATTTATCGAAAATTTTCTCTACATTGAAGATTTACCGAAAATTTTCGCTAAATTGAAGATTTATCGAAAATTTTCCCTTAATTGGAGATTTATCGAAAATTTTACCTTAATTGGAGATTTATCGAAAATTTTCCCTTAATGGGAAATTTATCGAAAATTTTCTCTAAATTGAAGATTTATCGAAAATTTTCCCTTTATCGAAAATTTGTTGTTAAGAAAATGAGACATTTCTCGAAAATTTTAGATAAATTTCCCATATTTTTCTCTTAATAAGAGATTTATTTTAAAATTTGAATAAAAATATGTTTCCACTGTGTTTACAAAAAGTTATTTGTTTTTAAGAGAGCATTGCTCTCACTGTTTATATTAACATAATGTTAAGTTTACACTGTTAAATCATGGTAAGAGTTTGAGAGAGCGCAAATACAAATTGTGTTTGTTTTTAATTGCAAATAATTGTTATTGGATTTGTAATTAAAATTAGAACTTCATATTTTTTTTTTAATTTTTATACAAAAATTAAACATTTTGCTCTCCCTTTCTCTTTCTGTATTCTAGAAAGTTTTTAAATGTTTTGAAGCTTTAAGGAGTTTTTGAAAAAATATTAAAATACGTTTATAACGAACAGATTTTAAGTTAAGGAGCAAAAATAACAAATTTTCAGGAATCATTTTATTGTCGTTATTATTTTATGTGGTAAAGTGAAAAAGACTTAAATGATTGAATGTGAATTATGAGATTTTAAGTTTATAGCAGTTAAACTGAAAACTGTTAAATACAGAGTTATTAAAGTGCTAAAGTTGTTGCTGCTGCTGTTTAATGAATTATATTTATTAGAGAGTAATTTTGTGTGTGTGAGGATGTGAGTGTGTGTGCATGTTTGTGGGGATTTATGTTAGTTGATTTGTTTTATTTTATTTTATTTTAAAATTTTCGGGTTTGTTTGAATGTTTTTCTTTATTAATTGTGTGTTTGATGTGCTTTTAAAATGAAGAGCGAGAGAGCGAGTGTGAGTGAGAGAGAGACTAATTGTAAGTGTGTGTTTGCGATGTTTAGTTAAGAAATTGATTTCATTAGTTTAGTACGTTCTGTTGTGTGTGCTTGTGGTATTTTTGTTTTTGTTGTATGGATTTTATTTTATTTCAATTACAATTGCAGTTGTAGTTGTATTTGTAGTAGTTTGTTTTAATTTTTATTTTGTTTTTTTGGTTATTTTGTGTTGATTTAAATTTTTTTTCGAATTGCGCGCCCTTAGTCATTGACTAAACGTGCAACAGCAAACAAGCGTGAGCGGCAGAAAATAGTGAAGAATAATTAAAATAATAAAAAACACAAAAATATTTGTTTTAAATTAAAAAAAAACAAACTTAAGATCTTTTTTAAATAAAAATTAATTAAAAATTTTATTAAAAAATGCTGAAAATTAAAAACTGAAAAAAATCAAAAAAGTTTTTTTCTTTAAATGCAAAAATTTTTTATTTTTGCATTCTTTTTTGTTTTTTTCTTGGTGTCAACTCCTGGTTTTACTATGACATTTGTGAAAATTTTTCAAAATATGACAAGTCATATGGCAATTTTAACCAACAACAACAGCAATATATGACAGTTATAAAAAATATTATAAAAAAGGAATAAAAACAGAATTAAAGTATAAATTGCAAAATAAAAAAGAATTTGAAGTCTAAAAAACAAAAATTAAAAAAAAAAAATTAAATTAAAAAAAATAATAATAATAATAAACAGCTTCTAGAAAGAAAATTTAAACAAAAATATTAAAAAAATTAAACAACTTCTCCACGCCCTCTTAAAAAAAAGGATTAATTTTTCTACAATTTGGATTATAAAACTCAACAATTTGGAGCTTTTTATCTTGACAAAAACTATTTCATAAATTTGTTTTTGTTTTATTGAAAAACAAAAATAACGGATTATTTTCAAAACAACAACAATTAGCACCATGGTAAATATTTTTTTTTATATTTTATAACTAATTTTAAGTTTTTTTTTTTTTTGAAAAAAAAAAAAAATAATAATAAAAAATTGAGAAATTTCAACATATTTTTTAAACTCTTTTTCACACGATCGCTTCAAATCGGCATATGGATTTTTGTTCTCCAATTTATTTAAGCCCATTCTTACTTGATCGTTTTAGATCGGTATTATTAGCAAATTGTTTTTCTTTTTTGCTTTTCATATCAAATTCCAACGGTTTAGTGTTAAAAAAACCTAAATTTCTTTAAAACTTGAAATTGATCTTTAAATTGTTTCAGTAAAGATCAACGGCTGTAGAAAAAATGACAAAGTATTTTCTGGTACCTAAAACCACATTATTCCAATCTTTTAAGCAGAATTTGTAAAACTCTTTAAATAAAGTCAACATCCCAAATTTCTATACAGATCTAATAACTTTTCTATCACTTCCTACACGAAGTGCAGGTCCAATTTTTATTCATCATAAGAAATTAAAAAATATCGGCACTATTTAATAGTCAAATTATTTTGAAAATCAAAAGATTTTTCAATATTTTTTCATAAAAAGACTTTGCTTTGATTAATATCTGATCAAGGATTGCTATTCAAAATTATTCTTAAAATTAAAAAACCTTTTCTGTTTACAAATTCAGTTCTTTAATTCATTGGAAATCACCTCTCTGTTCTGAAGTTTATACGATCCTTAAGAGATCTAAATTTGGAAATGGAAGTGAAATTAGCCAGAAATTTGGTTTCAATTAATTGTTTTAAAGTATTTAAAAAATAGATATTAAAAAATTTTCCGTACCTTTGAGGATTTAGAAGCCATAGATTTGATATGAGATGACTAAAGCTCCTCAGGAGTTCAAATCTTAAATATCAAATTTAAATTTAATTCAAATTGAAATAAATGAAATGAAAAAATATTTAACTTTTAAAATGTTAAAAAGTACTTTATTCTAGTAAAATCACTTCTAAAATTAGAGTTATAAGCCCAAATTCTGCCTAACCCTTTCAAGACATTTCAACTCTTAATTGTGATCACTCAGGACTAAACAAATCGGCTTATTCATTGTATTAGTCATGTTCTTTCCTCCTTTTTAATTCATTCTTACAATTATTTAGCTTAAAATCCAAGGATCTTGAACAGATCGAGAATTATAGTAGAAAGTATTCTATAATATATTGACTAAAAAAAAAAAAACAATTGATATCTCAATCAAAAATTCGAAATTCGTTCGAAACATGCGATCATAAAAATCTTAAAATAATCGCGTAGACTTCTATTCGAAACATACTAACAAAGATCAAGGATAGAATCTGGTTTCCATTCATAATGAACCAAAAATAATAATTATGTAATAATTCTTCGTGCGATCTTTAACGTTATAAAAGTGATCGTGAAATGTTTTATTTGAAATATTTTTTTTGTTACATAACAATTTATATTTCATGCAAATAAGAATATTTTAAAAGTCCCTCTTTAGTAGTTTCAAGATCTGTATTTGTATAATCCATTGATCCTCAACCGATCGCATGATAAATATCAAATACAAACTTTCAATATATTTGATAAAAATCGATTACGATTCCAAACGGTCAATTGAATATTGAGTTTATTTTTAAGAAAAATTATCATTTAAAGATCAAATAAAACATTTTTAAAACGATCGCAATGATTGAAATCTTAATATATTTTTCAATTAAATTTTTATAAAATTCAAAGAGAAAAATTTAATATTTTTAGAAACTTTTATTTGAAAAACTAATCCTTCAGAGTTGTTTAAGAAGATCTAAAATTTATTTAAAAAACGATCGCTAAGAATTTTATTTAAAAAATATATATCAAATTATATTTTTTAATATGATTTTGTATATCAAATTTAGTTTAAATCCTTTTAATAGTTTTAAAATGATTTAAAGATCCGGTGATCTTCAATTGGTCATAAGTTAAAAGCAAACAAAAAAGACTTTATAAAAGAATGCGCCTTCGTTTTTTAACCCATTGAAAATCTAACAGTTAAGTTATATATCATATATATTTTTAAATATTCTGCGATCTTTAAAAGATCAATAAAAAATTTATTAACGATCGGTTAGACTTTTTGATTTTTTTTTTTTTGATTAATTTAAAAATTTTATATATTTTTTAAATCTTCCAAAATTGGTCTATTTAAAATTTTTTGATTAGTTTTTTAATAATAAGCAGATTTTACGTTCCTCCACAGACCAGAGGTAAAAAATTTAAAAAAGAATGAGATTTTTTGATAGAAACCGGCCTATTATTATCGGAGATATTACAATCATTTAGAGAATAATTAAAATATTTAAAAACGATCCTGTAGAATATGTCACAGTTTTTGGTCAATTAGGGGATTTAATGATCCTCAATAGATCTCGAATTAAAAAAAACGCTTTTAAATAATATTTATGCGATCGTTGAAAGATCTATTAACATTTTTATGTATTTTTTTTTTAATTTTTATTTAGAACAATTTTTTTTTGAATTAAATTGATTAAAAAATTTTGCCCAAATTATGAGTTAAGAGAATTAATTGGTGATCCTCAGCAGATCGCAGTTTTTGTGATAACTAGAAGATTTCCTCTACAGATCACAGATAAAAACTAAAATTAACACAAATTTAGACAAAATTCTCTTGCATTAATTTAAAGATCATTGGGAATATTGATGATCCTCAACTGATCGCAGGTTAAAAAATTACAACAAAATGATAAAATGAATATGGAGGAAATGATAAAATGAATATGGAGGATATGGATTTGAAAAGAAAATTGATTTTACTCATGGGATTTTTTAATGTTTTCTTTTTTTGATGGAAGGAAAAGGGATTTTATTATTTGATTTCTATATATATTTAAAAAAATATATAATCCGATCCACTTTTTAGTTTTTTTAGTCAAATATCTGATCGTACTTTCGGACGATTTAGAAAATTAGAAATGTATGCTGTTGTTGTACTTCCGAGCTTTTTATCGTAATGATCTGATTAAGAACGTTCTCTTATTGGCAAATATGCTTTAAATTTAGTTTATTTCCAATTACGAACAGCCTAAATATGCACTAAGTTTTTATGGATCCTCTTTCTTAGTTTTGATCTTTCAAAAATATCATTAATACCGTTATTTCCTTCTCTAAATATTTCCTTATAAATTCATCAAACTTTCTTAAATATTTATTTTGTATTTTTGTAATTTTAATTAATTTTTTTTAATTAAAAATAAAAACCATCTGTTCTTAATTTTCACCAGAATTTGTTAATTTTTTGTTTGTTTGTTTGTTTCAATAAACTAATTTAATAATTTTATTTTGTTATTTTCTCTTGAAAATCCAATGACTAATGAAATGGCAACAAATTGAAACTACTTAAATAAATAGAATTGTTGTTTTAGTTATTGTTGTTGTTATTATTATTGTTTTTATTTTAATTACATTCAATTAGTCATAGAATTTAAATTAAAACTAATAAATTTATATTTTAAGAACAAAAAAGGGGGAACAAATAATTTCAAAACGGAAGAAATAGAAAAAAATGACAAAATTTCAAAAATATTAAATATTGAACAAGTAAGAATGCTATATTGGGCTAAACCGACTCTTCAATACTCTCCACCACAAATGAGTGTGAAGTAAATATGTTATATTTCGTACATACACACTCACACATAAAAGTTTTTCTTAAATAGAACACAAGAACACTTAATGAGTCATAAAATTCGTTATTTTTTTTACAACTGAACCGATTTTGATCATTTTTGGAATGATAATAAAAATATGTCGGTTTTTTCAAATACAAAAAATGATTCCTTTTTAGCGTTACACACAAAATGACAAAGTTAATATACACTCTTCACCACTTATGGTGGTGGAGGGTATAAAAAAATATTGAAAATAAATTAAAATATTTAATTTTCAAATTATTTGTTTAATTTTAATAATTAAATTAATTTTTTTTTTTTTTTGTTTTTAATTTGTCATATTAATCTATTTAAAAACAATATTTACCTTTGAATTAAAAATAATTTCAATTAATTTTCTAAAAAAATGAAATCAAAATTTTTAAGAATTGAATTTTAAATGTTCATAAATTTTAAACGAATAAAAATTTTTCTTAATATATTTATTTGTAGTTGTTTTTTGGTTTCTTTGATTTAAAAATTATGATTTAATAAGCTATTTTTAATTATAATAAATGCATTTGCCAAAAATAATAAATACACTAACAACAAATACTAAAATTACACCAACAACAACAACAACTAGCAATAATATTCATATTAGCAGATTTATTAAAATTAACGTCGAACACGAAAAAAAAATCTCTTTTCTTCAAAAAAAAAAAAAAAAAGGAAAAAACCGGCAGCAAAAACAAATATAATATTAACGAATTAAAAATGAAAGACAGTAAAAAACAAAAGTAACAACACATCTCCCAAATAATTTTAAAAATTAAAATTTGAAATTTTTTAATATAACAACGAATAAAAATTGATCAATTAAGTCACTAAATACTTGGGTTTTTCAAAAAAAAAATCACGATTTTGAAACGAATAAAATTTATTCGAATAAAATTATTCGCTCGTTTTTTATAAATTTTAAGTAAAAATAATGTAAAATATTGAAATTGTGAAAATATTAAAATTGTGGCCGAATAAATTTTATTCGATTAAAATTATTCGTTCAAAATTTTATAAATTTAAATACTTAAAATCTCAAGAAATAAAAATTAATTAGTTAATAAGCTATTCATTTTTTACAATAAACACGATTTTGAAACTAATAAAATTTATTCGATTAAAATTTGTCGCTTAAATTTTTTATAAAATATGAAAAAATAATATAATTTGTTTAAATTTTATTGCAGAGAAATTAAAATTTATTCGTACATGTTTAATTCGAGTAAATAAATTTTGTTTGATTAAAATTATTCATTTTATTTTTTATAAAAATTTTTTTTTCAATGTATAAAATTATACAATTCACACTAGGTTTTTAACCAATAAAAATTAATCGATTCAAAATTATCCACTGCAAAATCGATTAATCGTTGAAAACTTCTAAGTTCTTCTATACATGTTTTAATAAATCTATAAAATATTAAAATATTATTAATTGGTAAAACACAATTCGAAAAAAACTAACAAATATTAATCGAATAAAATTAATCGTTAAAATTTTCTATTGAAACAAATGAAAAATCCTTTAAAGTTTAAAAAAAATAAAGATTTCAATTAAATTTTAAAAATTTTTTACAGTTTCCCTTAAAAAGATATCTATTTGAAATTGTTGTTTTACTTTTATCTCTCACTGTTAAATTTTTTCATTTTTAATTTTTTTTTTGTTCTTATGAAAATTTTAAATGAAAAATCATACATTTACCAAAACACTTTATAATAATTCATGTACAAGTATCGTATAGATTATTCATATTTTTATACAGATATATAAATTATTGTTGTTGTTGTTGTTGTTGTTGTAAAGACTCCTTGTGTAAATTTTTGTTTATGTTATTGTTGTTGTTGGTGGTGTTATTTGGTCTTTAATATGCTTAAGATACAATTAAGCAGATGCAGCCACAAAATCAAATGATGAACAAATACACACACAAATTTACACTCAAAAAAATAAAATAATAAAAAAATTAATAAAAAAAAGAAACTAAATCATTATTTTAGCAGCAGCAGTGGCAGCAAAAACATCAGCAACATCTGAGCAGCAGCATCATTTTAATTTTAATAATCATAACGCCAAAGTATTTTAAATATGATGAGATACTTTTTATACACCCTACACCACCAAAGGTGATTAGGTTATGATATGTTTGTGCTGATGTTCGTAACATGCATACATACAAACATGCATACATACATACATACAAACATGCATACAAACATGCATACATACATACATACATACATACATACATACATACATACATACATACATATATACATACATACATACATACATTCATAGATACATACATACATACATACATACATACATACATACATACATACATACATACATACATACATACACACATACATGCATACATTCTAATAAGTTTAATTATACCGTTTGACACAGAATCACTTTTTAAGTCAATTTAACGATGTCCGTCCGTTCGCCACATTTGGTCCAATATTTCAGGTACCTTCCATACAAATGTCCTCCCAAAATGAGGCTGTAAGTTCATACAAGTCCTTAATATAAAACAATTTAAATGAAATTTTGCAAAAATAAGTCATACGATATTTTAAAACGATGCGCCAAATTATGCAAGAGTCGATCTTTTCCTTGTCATAGATCCCAAACAAGCGTCTTTCAATATCACTTTGAAGAGCATAAACCTCATACATACGTTGGTATTATAATAAATCTTGGAAATTATGCGAGGGTCAGTACATAATTTCTTCTAGCTCCTATTTAAACCTCCAGAAAAATACATTTAAAACCATATTAATTTCATATCGTGAGCATAGATCAGATAATCAAATTATACGAGGGTTGTTTATTAATTATACGTAACTATCATTTATAAACAATGTTGTGGTGTAGGGTATTAGACCGGCTATAACATTCTAACTTGTTTTCTTTCGTTTACTTAAATTTGTTTTAGATATTTTTTGTTTTTGTAAACACATTTTTTTGACTTGATGCTGCTGGTGTTGTTGCTTATAATTTTGTTTTTGTTGTTGTTGTTTTATAGACAATTTTTTGGATTTTTGTTTAGATGTTTGAAGCAAATAAAAAAAAAGAGATTTCGATTCGTTTGATATTTATTTGTATGTCTATAATTTTGTTATAGATGACTCTTTATTAAAATCATTAAAGGAGAAATGGAATGAATACTTATTCGTACTTGTATTCGTAATCGTAATCATATTCGTTTTATTTATTTATTTTTTTATCTTGTAGTTGTTGTTGCTGTTGTTATTTTAATCGTATACTCTTCTACCACTCATTGGCACATTTTTAATATAAAATTTCTTTTTGAATTATTTTTTTCTGAGTTCTTTAAGATTTTAATACACATATTTATTTTCAAAATAGATTTTGAAAACATCATCATTTTACCAACACATTTAACCATATGTCGATGTCTATATAAATATATAAAGAAAAAGATTTTAGAATTTTAAATTTGCTGGGTCAGCATCTGTGGTTATAAAGTTTTGAACCATAAAAATTGAAATAAGTTAAAAAATTATTTAAATTTTGAGAAACAATTTTAAATATTTAACGAATAAAAATTAATCGAATAAAATTATTCGTTAAAAGTTTTTAATGAAATTAATAAAACATAATTGTAGATCTTGAAGATATTGAAATAACTGATTTTAAACATGAGTTTTTAACGAATAAAAATTAATCGAATAAAATTATTTGTTAAAAATTTTTGGTATTGTTTGGAAATTTTTCATATTTAATATTTTAAACCATAAATTATTCTTGTCTTAAATAAGTCGCGAAATAAAAGTAAAAATAACGAATAAAAATTAATCGAATAAAATTATTCGTAAAAATTTTTCGGAATTTTATTAGATAATTTACATAATTTATATTTTTATATCATTGAATAAAAAAATGAAAATTAAATTTGAAAAATGACGAATAATTATTTATCAATAAAAATTATTCGTTTAATTAAAAGAAACTAAAAAAATGCATTTTTTATTTTTTTAATTAAATTTAATTTAATTAATTAAATTAAAAAAAAAAAAAAAAAAAAACTGTATCGTGATAAAATTTTCTAAAGAAAAACAGTATCTTGATAAAAAATGATTTGCTTAATAATTTTACTTAAATTTTAGAATTGCGATATAAATTCGAATATGATTTAAAATAGATTTTTAAATGACAAATACATTTTTTATAAAAATTTGCTCAATTTTGATAAATATTTGATTTTCGAAATTTTAAAATATTGAGAAAAATTTGGAATATAGTAGTGATTTCAAAGTAAATTTAAATAGACTTTTAAGATTAATAACAAAGTTTCCAAATTAAGCTTGTTAATTTTGAATAAATATTTCATTTTTGAAATTTAAAAAATTTTTAAAATTTTTTTTCGAATAAAAGTTAGAATTTTCGAAAAAAAATAGAATTTTTGAAGACAATTTTGGGTTTTTATGTTATAGATAATTTATAGAAAATGTTTGAAATTTTTAAATTTTTAAAGAATTTGAGCAAAATTTTTCTTATAATTTTGAATTTATAAGACAAATTTATGATTTTAAAAGAAAATTTAAGATTTTAAAAAAGAAATAAATATTACTCTTATTTACGAGCATTTATATAATATTTTCTTATATATTTTAGAATTTCGAAATTATGTTCGAATTTTCGAACACTGCTAAAAAGCTGAGAAATTGATTCTTTAAGTTAAAAATGGAAAGAACCATGCAAATGTATTGTTTTTTAAGCTAAAAAATCATGTTCGAAAACTTAAATTTTAAGAAAATTTAGATTTTTTTTTAAATTTTTCTTGCAAAAATAATTTAAACTGAGAAATAATAATTAATAAACTTATTTTGCATTTTTCTTAAATAAAAATTTATTAAATAATTGTCTTGTTAATGTATTTAAAGATTTTTAATCGTTTACATTAATTGTAAGGCTCTGGCATATATAATTTATAATAAATATTCTATAATATCAAGACTACGCCCCATGTAAAGCAAAAAAAAAAAAAACAAGAATATAAGAATTTTAATAATTTTTGCCTTAAACAAACTTGTGTAATAAATTTATTTATTATTATGATTTTTTTCTTCTCAAAATCGCATTTGTGTATTTCTTTTCATAAATTATAAATAAAACAAACTGAACCGAATTGAACAAATAAATTTATATATATTTATTCATATTTGTATCTTTTTACAAACAACAACTAGTTTTCAGCCAATCAGTATTTGTTAATTTTACAAAGAAAAAAAGAAACAAGATTTAATTCTAAGCCAATCGGAAAAAAGTTTATAAAACAGGTTCAAAATTTATATTAAAAAAAAAACTAAAAATAAACACAGACAGAGATTTTTGCTCTCTTGATTTCTATATACAAAAGAGGCTGTTTAAATTTTAAATAACAAGTTAATTTTAAAACTAAGAAAAAAAACAATAACAATAAAATTTTTAAAATTATTAATTCAAAATCTCTTTTCAAAAATGGCTTTTATCAATAATATAATTAATGCTACTGTTTTTATACCCTACACTACCACAAGTGGTGAAGAAAGTATATTAACTTTGTCATACCGTATGTAACATTAAGAAGGAATCATCTCAGTTCCTCATAATGATGTATATCCTTGCATCAATTTAATTCTGAGTCGATTTAGCTATGTCCGTCTCTTTGTCTGTCATTCTGTCTGTTGTTCGCACACACACATCCACTATAATTGACAGAAATCGATGAAATTGCCCAGATTATTTTTTATATTCCTAAAAAGTTTCCTATTTAAAACCAGCAAAATCGGTTCGGTTGATTAAAACATATAGATCGTTATCTGAGGCAACCTCTAAATTCAAGCGAAAAACTTTCGTAAAATTGTCAATTATAAATCGACAGATTAGAGTGAAATTTTGCCAAATATTAAGTTATATACACTTCATTACCGTTTCAAAAATCATCAAAATCGGTTCAGTAGAAAAAAGTTATAGACTAAAAATATAACTAATTTGATGACTCATTAAGGGTCTCTGTGTTATATTTAAGAAACACTTTTACATATTGTAACATAACGTATTTACTTCACACTCATTTGTTGTGGAGTTAACTGAAGATTCGGCACAGCTGAATTTAGCATTCCTTCTCATTAATCCCTAATTTTATCTCTTTTTTATTTGAGAAAATAAATAATTAAAAAGTAAGAGTAACGGTACGGTTTTTTACTCCTTTTTATATTCTTCACACTATGGATCTTTCAAAGAGTTTTATTTTAATTTTTAAAAAAGAGTTTCATTTTTTAATCGCTCTTTAAACAAGAGTTTAATTCTAAAAAAATGATAAAACTCAAAAGGAAGACTAAAATCAGAAAAAGAATTGTATAATGAATAATTCGCACAAATTGTTTTGAAGTCGGGTGTTGCAGTGAAAATTGTTTTTTTTATTAAGCTGAAAAAGTAATGTTTGGTAGTATAAAGTAATAAAAGTTAGTTTTATTGCGGAAAGAAATTTTTGTGTTTTTTAATCGCAAAAAATGAGTTTTATTTTTTTAATCTCTTCAAAGAAGAGTAAAAAAAGATCAATTGAAAATAGAGATTTCGCTCCGAGTTTTCCCATACTTTGGTGAGAATGTCGAATCTTCAAAACCATGCTATTGAAGTTCACATAACTTAATATTTTGTAGAATTTCATTATAATTATCGACTTATAATTGGAAAATTTTACGTAAGTTCTTTGCTTGAACTAAGAGGTTGCTTCAGATATCGGCCTATATATTTTAATACACTAAATCGATTTTGCTGGTTTTAAATAGAAAACTTCTCAGAACTATAAGAAATATTCAGGCCAAATTTCAGGTATTTGAGCGTGTCAACAATAGACAGACGGACATAGGTAAAACGACTCAGATATTGATTTAATTCAAGAATATACCACTTGTAATGGTGTAGGGTATAATATTAATAATTTTCAATTCCAAGCATTTTTTTGATATGGAATTAATAAATAAACAATTCAATGCACAAATATGACTATGACATCTTTAAAAGATCTCTACAAATGGTCTTGTCTACACATTCACATATTCACATTAAATAAAAATTTAGTATTCTAAAGAAAAAATAGATACACGCTTATACTAAATTGCAACAACAACAAAAACAATAACAAAAAAATAAATAAATAAACAATTTCGAAATGTAATAAAAATAATAATCATAATAATAATAATGATGAAATAAGTGAATGACAATAAAAATTAATAATTATACGTTTTCTTTTTAGTTATAATGTCTTTCCTCACTCTTCCTCCCCCCCCTTTACGGGATTTCAATATGAAAATAAAATAAAAACAAATAATTAATAATTTTTTAAGATTAAATTTATTAAGAAAATGAATTTTAAATAGAAAATTGAAATATTTTATTAGTTTTACTAAATTTGGTTTGATTTTAATTAAAAATCTGGAAAGAAATTTTAATTATTCAGACTAGAAAGAAAATGGATGACTAATTTAATACAAATATTTGAAATTTAAATAGCAAGAGCATAAGTCGGAGCAAAAGCATTAAGTGTAGTAGACGTATAGTCCAAATAGGATTGCCTGCATATAGACCTCCACTAAGCCAAATTCTAGTCTTTCTATGTAGTCTAAATTATAGACTATAAACTACTATTATTCTATAGTCAAAAGTAGAGTCATTCTATAATGACTCGATAGATCAAACTATCATCACACTATGGTTTAAGTTAAGACCATGACCTTGACATGATGGTTAGTGTAAAGTCCCAACTACAAACATTCTATAATCTAAACTATAAACAGTCTCTAGCCTATATAATAACCATTATATGGTCTAAATAATAAACATTCTATAGTCAATTCTTATCATACTATAGTCGAAATTATAATAATTTCACAATTTGAACTATAATAATTATACAAACCAAATCATAGTCTGAATTATATAAACATTCTTTAGTTGAAATTATAACAATTTTCGATCCTTCTATAATCAAAATTATTATCATTTTATAGTTCGAATTATAATAATGTCCTTTGTCTCAGCTATTCAAAATGTAATCATTTATTTATATATTTCAAAGTGTAATCATTCTTAGTTAAACATTCTAACATTTGTAAACTATAATAATATTGTATTTTAAACTAAAATATTTTATGGTCAAAACTACTATAATTTTAAAATTTAAACTTTAATTATTCTATTTTTTTGACTATAACCATTATATATATTATAGTACAGATTGATATCATTCTATGAATCAGATTATTTTTATTATATTATCTAGACAGTAATCATTGTTTGGTAATCATTGCATGGTCCCGATAATAATCATTAGAATTAATTATAATCACTCTATGATTAAAATTGTTAATATGTATTCATTCTATAATTGAAACTTTAATCAAAATATAATCATTCTATAGTTCAGTTTATAATCAATAAAGTGTCCACTCCATAATTATCTTTTTCCACAGTTGAGCATCATTTTACATATTGCTTTCAAACTATGGCCTTAAATATAGTTATGTCATAGTTTAGATTCCAATCATTCTATAGTTAAGTCTATAATCATTATATAGATCAAAGGTACCCACCCACACTATAATACATTTGTGGTTGTATGAGTGAAGCAGCAAAAACTTGCATTAAATAAATGGCAGCAGCAGTTGTTTGTAGTGTATTTAGTAATTTGCGGTCCAACTTCTAGAGTCGGGCAATCTGTATGTTCTGTACATCTGTTATAGATTGTAATCATTCTATGATTCGTATTATAAATTTTGTATATCTTAGACTTTAGACTAAAATACAATAATTTTAAAGTTCATACTTTAATATAATCCAACATATATTGATCAGAATATAATCATGATATAGTAAAAATATAAACATTCTATAGTTAAAAAATATAATCATCCTATAGTACAGACTTTAATCACTCTAAGATTCAAATTGAAATAATTCTCGGTAATATAATAATTTTATCGTCTGCACTATAGGTATTCTGTAGATCCAATTATATAGTCAATATTGTGGTTCAGATTATAGATCCGATTGTATTCAATAATTTATATTTCTGTCAGTTAACAGTTCGGTTTATAGTAAATCTATGGATTATAGTTATTCTGTAGTCCACTTTGTAAGTAATATGGGTCATATTCCTTTAACATCTTTCAAACGTGCCCTAAGGCCTATAAAATTTTTAATTAGTAACTTTAAAAGACAGGATGTATAAAAATATATATTTAACCATATTCAATCAATAGATTAAATCATTAATTGATTTCCATTAAAAATTCTGAATACAAAAATTTTTTTTTAATAAAAAATTATAAACAATGAATGGAATCAATTATATTTTATTACTTTAGTTAAAAGTACAACAACAACAAAAACAATAAAATTAATAAAAATCTATAATATTGATCAGGTATAATGATCATTATTAAGATGATGATGATGGTGATGATGATGACATTTTTAGTTAAAATATAAAATTTATTTATATATCAACACCTTCTCATTTTTAACTAAAATATATCTATCTATACATATATATATATAGTCAGTCTATCTATAAGTAAGTCTATAAATGTTTATTAACATCCTCTAAGTGTCTTCGACTAATTTTCTATAATTCTCAACTGGAAAGAATTTATTTTTTTATGTTTTTTTTGTGTTTTTTTTATTCAATTCAAAATAAAACGTGATAAGAATTTTGGATGAAATTCTTTGTAAGAATAATGAGAGAAGGAGAGAAGGTATGAAAAAAAATTAATAGAAATAAATTCGAAAAAAAGATTAAAAGATAAATATTAAAAAAAAATAAAATTTTTTTGTTAGTTAATTTCTGTTTTTTTTTTGAAATTTTTAACAATTAAATAAATAAAGTCAGCAAATAAAAAAGTTAAAAACAAAAATTGATATTAAACAATTTATTCAATAAAATTCATTAGATTCGTTCCATCACTCAAAGATTAAAAACAAGAATAATTAATATTTTTTTTAATGAAATAAATCCATTAATCCTTTCATTTTTTTATTAAGAAATTCAATTATTTGTTTAAAAGAATTTTCAAAATATTTCATACGTTTTTATACCCTACACCATACCTACACGAAGGTGGTTGGGGTATTATGCGTTTGTAATGATGTTTGTTACATATACAGAAAATTTGTGTTACACCCAACTTTAAATATACCGTTCGACTCAAAATCATTTTCTGAGTCGATTTAACAATGTCCGTCTGTCCGTCCATCTGGTTGTTGTGAAAACGTTGTGTACATTTTTAAGGTCGTAATTTTTGAGACAACTTGATGAAATCTAGTACGTATTATTATTTCAATCCTAGGACCTTTAAGTATACTGTTCGACTTCGAATCACTTTCTGAGTCGTTTTAACGATGTCCGTCCGTCAGTATGTCTGCCTGTCTGTCCAGCTGGTTGTCATATAAACGTTGTGAACATTCTATAGGTCGCAATTTTTGAAATATCTTGATGAACATATCATTATTTCGGCCCAAGAACGAAGCCTATTAGAATTGGCCATATTCGGAACAATATTGCAGGTACCTGCCATACAAATGTCCTTCCGGAATGAGGTTTTAAGATCATGGAAGTCCTAAATATAAAATAATTTAAACCAAAAAATTAATTTCATGATATACGAAAATAATGTGCCAAATTATACGAGAGTCGGCCAACTCCTCATAGATTCAATACAAGTCCCCTTACAAAATATCATTAAAGAGCATAAATCTTGTTAAAATAAAAATTGGTCAAATACAAATGTTCGAAATTATACGAGGATCGATCCAAAATTTCTTCTAGCTACCAAGTAACCGTCCAGAAAATGTACTTACAGAAAATCAAATTATACGAGGGTCCTTCATTAATTTTTTGTCACTATCTTTATAGCCAATATTGTGGTGTAGTGTATTAGATAGTCGGGCTTGATTGTTTATTACATTTTTACTTGTTTTAAGATTATTTTTTTTTGTTAAGATAACGATGGCCGGCAATTAGAAAAGAATATTTTGTTAGTTATTTTACTTACTTGTAGTTGTTATTATTGTTGTTTTTGCTTTTTTCTATTCATGGCTTAAAACTATTTTTTTTTCACTCTCTTGTATCGTTAAGATAAAGGAAACCTACTGACAATCAATCAATCTGAGTATTTAAAATTTGACTATATATTTGTATCTATTTCTTTCATTTTTGCATTTGTATGTGTGAGTTAAAACTAAAAAAGAAATTTTTATGTATTTTAAACATTTAAACAATTATTTTCATGTATGAATACATGTGAGTATGTATGTGTATGTGTGTGGTAGTAAAAACGTATTATGTGAAAATGATTGAATATACCTGACAGTTTGACAAATCATTTCTTCAATGTTCTTTTTCTACTTCGTCACTTAGTTTTTTTGTTTTTTTTGTTGGTTTTTGTTTTTCTATAATTTTTCATTTACATTATTTTGGTTAAAAAAAACAACAACTAAAATGAATAATAGAATTTAACACCTACAATTGAATTTTTTTGTGTGTGTGTGTTTGTGTGTATGTATGTAAGCGATTGAAAATTGTAAGAAACTAACAATTATAAATTAGTTATGGTAGAAAGACTGAGAGAAAACCAAGAGACCAAAAAACTTCTTTTGGTCAGAAATAATGATTTTAATTACTTGAATTATTTGAAAGAAAGACAAGACTAAAAATTGAACTATGAAGGGCTAAAATAACTACTTCTGTAGCTATTCCAAAGAATAAACAATAAATTGAAGGATTATAAAATGATTATTGTTTGAACTATATTATGGTTATTATTTTGACTTAAACATAATGGACTTTAGAATGATAAAAGTCTGCAGTAAACAATTTTTACAATTTAGGCTATAAAAATGTTAAAGTTTAGATAATAAAACTATTATACTTTGGAGTATAAAAAGACTATAGAATGATTGGAATCTGGACTATAGAATGATTATTATTTAAACTAAAAAATTATTGCAACATAGTCTATAGAATGATTATAAGAAAGACTATAGAATGATTGTAGTTTAGAGTATAAAATCGGGATTATAGATTGATTATAGTCTAAGCTATAACATGATTGGAATATGTAGCATAGAATAAATTTAATATAGGCTGCAAAATGATGGGATTATAGAATGATTAGAATATGGATTTTGACCAAAGAGTAATAGTCTGGACTATAATCTGGACTATAGACTATAGAATGATTGTTGTTAAAAGTATAATTAAATACTATAATGGTCTGGACTATAAAACGATTAGAGTCTCAACTATAGAATGATTGGAATCTGGACTATATTCTACCGAAGAGTATAAATTGACCAAAGTATAAGTTTTGATAGTTTTTAAATTATTGTAGTCTGAATAATAAAATTATATAAATTAGACTTTTAAGTGAGTATAGTTGAGACTATAGGATGATTATATTTTGAACAATAATATGATTAAATTTGAACTAATAATTACTACAGTTTGAAGTTTAGGTTGAGGTTATAATTTAGACTTTAATATGGTTATAGCTTTGAACTAAAATATGAATATATTTTGGAATATAAAATTATTATAGTTAGAATCAAAGAATAATCATAGTTTGACACATAATATGATTAAATTTGGACTGTAATGGTTTGGACTTTACAACTATATAACTTTGGACTTTAAAATAGTTGTAGTGTGGGTTTCGAATTGATTATTTACTTGATATTGGAATGCTTACATTTTAATCCATGCAATGATCATTTGAACCATAGAATGGTTATAGTTTCAACAATATTATAATTGTGACTAAGAAATATTTAAAGTCTAGACTTTAGAATAAATTGATTGTGGTCGTGAAATGTTATTTGTCTGGACGGTAGAATAAGTTTATTTTAGACTATAAAGTGACATAATTATGGTCTTCATGATGTTCTCGTGTGCAGTAACAAATGTCTATAATTTGCTATGAAACTTAAATTTTTTAAAGTCTTGTATTTAAAGTAATTATATTCTAGTTTATGGAATGACTATGGTTTATATTATAAATTGATTTGAGTTTAAAAAAAGCCGCCATTACTCTATTTTGAGACAATTTTAAATTAATTATTTAATAAAATTAATTATTTAACTAATTTTTAGTTAAACTGTAAAAAGACCCCTTATTTTAAATCCCCTGTTACATGAAACCTAAATTAACTGAATAATTTTTCAGTTTAACAAAATTTTTGTTATCAAATATTTAGAAATTAAAATTAATTGCTTTGATAATCGTTAAATATCGTGTTTCTAACAATTTTCTATATATTAAAGTCTTTTTTTTTGGAGAACTATAGAAATGTTTTGAAATGTTAATTAAACCCTGATAATTTAATGTTTATAATCACAAACACACACACATACAGGCACGCACACATACCAACACATGTTTTATAGTTAAGTGAATAGAAGGGGGAACCCCTTCTCAATGTAGGGTTAAATGAAAACCATATAAAAAACGTTTAACACTTTATATGAAGTCTTTGTACAGAGACTATTTTAAGTTGGTAATAAAACTAATAAAAATTAATTTAATAGTTATTGTCATCATTCACATAATAATCATGATGATTTTAATGACAATGATGATGATCGTCATCATCATCATCATTATTATTATTATTAACAATAACAACATTTGTTTAAAAATGCGGGTTTTTGTACGCATTTTAATTTCAATTTTAATTTCTATTAAAACAAAATTATTCCACACGAATATCAAACAAAATTTTTTTTTTCTTAAAAATGGAAAAAAAAAGAATTTTTGTAAATTTATTTTTTATAAAATAATTTTCTTGTTTAGTTTTTTTCTTTTTGGTTTCATTTTTATTACTTGTTCAACAAATATTTTGGAAAAAAAAGAGTTGTGTGTTTGTTACCCCTCCAAACAAAAAGCAACAGCAAAAGGCGTTAACCAGAGCCGGCTACTGTTGAAATACTTGTTAAAAAGTATCTCAATGATTAAGTTTAACATACAAAATATAGCTGCTGTGTATCTTGTACTGTTTTATATGTATTTCTTTATATATATATTTTAAATTTTTATACCCTCCACCATTACACGAGGAGAAGAGGGTTATTAATTTTGTTATACCGTGTTTAACGCTAAGAAAGAATCATCTCAGACCTCATAATGTATATATATTGTTGCATTAAATGAAAATCTGAATCGATTTAGCTACGCCCATCTGTCTGTCAGTTTTTGACACGCTCACATCCACACTAATTGACAGAGCTCAATGAAATTTGACCTGAGCATTTGTTATAGTCCTGAGAAATTTCCTATTTAATACCGGCAAGATCGGTTGTGTATATTAAAAAATATAGACCGATATCTGAGGCAACCTCAAAGTTCAATTTTGAATTAGAAATCGACAAATTAGAAGTACATTAAGCCATAACATTACTGTTTTATATACACGCATTTGTAGTGGAGGGTATTAACGATTCGACGTAGCCGCATATAGCATTCCAACATGTTTTTAAAATATTTCACATTTCAAACAAAAATGGTTTTATAAAAATATGTTTTTTTTGTATTTATTTATATGAAATCGAATAAAAAAAACAGTCATTAATTTATTGGTCTGCATCATGCCAATCAATTGACAACCAATCGTAATTAAATCACAAACATTAATGACAATTGAAATTGAAATTTAAGTATTAAAAAATATATACTGAAAATCATATAAAAATACATTTTAATATAAATATTTATACAAAGTATTATTACATGTTTTGAATTGAAAAATATATTTTCAAAGAATTTTTAAGTTCAAAATTCGAAAATTTTTAATAAATTTTCAACAGAAATTCTAATAATTTTATTTGTAACTCTCTTTTTTCCTTTTTAGGTAAGTGTATTCTTTGTTTGCTTATAATCAGCAAGACATTTCAGCACTTTGTCCTCAGTGGAGACACAAGATGTTAGTAAGTAAACATAATTAAAATTAGAATTTTATTGTGGACTGAAAGCTCCGATTAGAACTAAACACTTATGGAAGTCAAGGTTATGTGGACTTAATTACAAACTAACTGAAATTAAGATCGCAAAATTACTACTATCTGAATTATATTGAGACCTTATTCTAAGTTTCATTAAGAATTTAATCTAGAGGACTGGAAATGAACTTTAATACAAGTTGTAGATTAGAATTAAATCTGCCCGGTATAATGACAATAATCTGGACTTAAAATGACTATAATCTAAACTTTACAATGACTATAATGTGGACTATTGAATCATTTTTTAAACTACAGATTTTTTATATTTTATATTATAGAATAACTATAGTTTGGACTCTAGAGTCACAATAGCCTGACATTAGAAACATTATAGTCTGGATTATAAGATCACTATAATTTGGATAACAGAATCACTGAATCACTATAATCTGGTATATAGAATTATTATATTAATCTGGACTATGACAATATAATCACTATGGTTTGGTCTATAGAAAACTATAGTCTGGACTATAGTTTCACTTTAATAGAGACTATAGAATAACTATAGAATCACTAAAACCTCAATTATAGATCGATTATAGAATCATTATAATTTGAACTATGAAATCACTATAATATCGCTATAGTCTGAATTATAGAATTACAAAATTCAGGACTATAAAATCACAATAGTTTGAACTGCAGAATCACAATAGCTTCCATGAATTCTGTAGTCTAAAAAATGAAAAAAAATCTTCTTAAATGATTTAAAGAATTTCAAAATCGAAAAATCTAACAAAATTCTTTATAATTTTATATTCATCGTTTAATTTTAAAAAACAATAAATATAAATTTGGATTTAATCATGGATTTGCTACGCCAGGAGAAACCTTGAAAATGCATTAGAAAGAGATTTCATGTTTCAAAAAATTAAAAACAAAAAAAAAAAAATATAAATTAAAAAAGAAAAAACAAACAAATTCTTTAAATTAAGAAAAGTATATATAAATATAAATCTATAACAAAAACGACAACTACAAAACAACAACAAAAATCAATAACTTAATGATTAAACAATCATGAAGAAATTTTTGCTTAAATCACACTAAACAAAATTCAACAGAAATGAAGGAACCAAAAAAAAAAACGCTTTAAAGTTGATTTTAAGTTAAAGCTCCACACACTCTTTTTTATTTGGGGAACTTAGTTGAGGAAATGATAAATAGTTTTATAAACTAATCTGAAACCCAAATCAACCTTAAACTAAGTAAAAGAGAAGACAACAACAATAACAACAATAAACATAAAACATTAAACACTAACGAAACAAAATACACAATAAAATAATAATAACAACAACAACAAATAATTTTAAAAACTGACAATAAACCCACTCAATAAGAAATAAAACAACAACTAAATCCTCAAACCAAAAAAAAAAAATCAAAATAATTCTATAATAAAAAAAGGTGTGTTTTTAATAAAATGAAAACAACAACAACAACAACAGCAAATACTTCACACAGATCCACAAAAACGAAAACTACGAAAAAAATGTGATGAAAATATTAATATGACTCCTAAAATATATAAAACACTAAGAATGAGAAATAAAGTTACGTTAACTAAAATCAGCCACAAAATCCAAAAAAAAGAGCCATAAACCGAGAATCAGAAAAATGTTTAAATATGATGACATGAGTTTTAATTTCTTCATCGTAAACAAATCACAGATACAAAACACATATTTAGATACTTTGAAAATACACACACAGATACAAAATACATTAAAATCTGGAGAATAAAATAACATTATTAACAAATTAAGTAACAAATTTTTAAAAAAAGCAAAAGAAAAAATTAACTAAAACAAACATTTTTTTTGATAATGATTACATAATAACATGTCTGAGAAATTTATTGACTATTTAGTTCAAAAATAGCTGAGATATTTATAGCTCAAAAGCTCTTATGGTTTCGATCTTGAAAATATCTTTTGAAATTTAGATGAGAGATTATAATTTTGAATACTATAGATAAGACTATATTCCTGTCTTTAATAAGGAAATAGTCTCTTCCGCAGATTGACTATAGTCTTGAGTATAAATAAGTTAAAGTTTCTGGTATAGAGAGCATTTAAACCTTACATTAGCTATAGAATCACTATATTGTGAACTATAAGATCACTATGGGTGGACTATAAAATAAATAAAGTCTGAATTATAGAAACAATAAAGTTTAATCTATAGAATCACAAAAGTCTGGACTATAAAGACATTTTAATCTGAACTATAAAATCACTACAGACTACAGAATCTGAACTATATAATTACTATAGTCTGGACTATAGAAACACTATATTCTTGACTATACAATCAATATAGTCTGCACTTTGGAATCGCTATAATCTAAGCTAAAGTATCATTATAGTCTGGTCTATAGACTTAGTGTAGTCTGCAGAATCTGAATCATATAATCAATATATTTTAGACTATACGTTTTATATAATCTGGACTATGGAATCGTTATAATCTTAGCTATGGAATCATTATAGTCTTGTCTGTAGAGTCAGTATAGTATGAACTAAAGACTTACAAATGTTGGGACTAAGGAAGCACTATAGTTTCAACTACAGAATCAAAATAATCTGAACTATAGAATTACTTTTGTTTGGACTATAAAATTTCAAAAGTCTTAACAATAAAATCACTAAGGTTTGGTCTAAAGAATCTTTATAATTTGAACTTTAGAATAACTATATTCTAGATTACAAAATCACTAGAGTATAGACTATAAAATAACAAGAATCTAGACTATAAAATCAATATAGTTGGTATTATATTACAGTCGACTAGACTACAATAAAGTCTGGACTGCAGAATTACTAATGTCTAGAATATACAAACACTTTAGTCTGGCCTATAGATTGACTATAGTCTTTACATTAGAACAATTATAGTCTCGACTTTAGAACAACTTAAATACAACCTCAACAACAGATCATAATTATTTAGGTTATAGGTAGACTATATTCTTGTCTATATAGACTATAGTCTCAACTTAGATAGGCTATATTCTCAGCTATATTCCTATAAGTCATATTGTCAACTATACTAAAGTTAATCTCTTGGTAATGTATACGTCATAATCTCCATTATAGATAGACTATATTCTCGGCTATATATACACTATAGTTTCGGCTATAGATTGACAATAGTCTAAACCATAGATAAGACTGTATTCTCGACTTTAGATTAATTAAAAAAGATAGCCATTTACCAAAAATGTTAACTTTCAAATATTCCAATTTTATATTCCATTTTAAGCTATTTTAGTTTATAAATAGCATTACTATTTATAGCTATAATACCAAAATTTTCCATTTTATTATTTTTTTAGTCATATTATGTCAACTATATATTATTAATTATTTAATACTCTTAAAATTTATTATATTCATATGTCAACGCCCAAAAAAACTATAGCAGTAATTAACTTGATACCATTTAAACATAAATAAATATTCAGTTAATTTAAACAATTGTTATTGTTGTTGTTGTTTTTTTAATATTTTAATAATAACAATAATAATAATGATTAAATTAAAATTCCTTATGAAATCTAAGAACCAGAAATATTTCTATATAAAATATTTTAAATTGAAACCAGTTTTGTTCTCTTTTAATAATAAAAATAATAGAAATTATTGCAACTAATTTATGTCTTTTGCTAAAATATTTATTAATTGTAAATTATTTAAGGGGGTGAGATTAATTAAAGTTAAAAAATTATTAAGAAAACCATACAGTTTTGAGTAAGAAATATATATTTAAAACAAACTACTGAAAAAAGTATGATAGAATATTTTTATATATAGACTATTAACTATATTTCTGGTTTATGATAGACTATATAGTCTTAGCCAAGGAAAAAATATACTACTGATAACCAATAAACTACAAAATTAACTATAAACGGAATATAGTCTTGTTTATATGTAGACAATAACTTTTACAATAAATTATGATCTTTAGTCTAAAAAGACCATGGTTTTTACTATAGCCGCAATGTAGTCTTTGACTATAAGTAGTCAAAATATTTACTTAATATTATCTCGACTTAAGACTATACATCCTACAATCTAGACTACAAATAAAACAAACTATATAAATGACTATAGACTTCATATTTTCTAGACTATAGTTTGTATTATATATATCATATACTATTAACTAACAAAATATTAACTATAATCTTGACTAATAGTTAAACTAAAATGTTTACTTCTGATCTATTCTTATGGATGTACATAATACAAAATAAATATGAGACTATAGACTTGATATTTTATAGACTAAAGTTTATATCATATATTTCACATTATCTTGACTATATATAGACTATAAAATTAAACTATAAAAATAATTTATTTTATACTATAAAAAAATAAAACTGTTATAAATAGACTGGCTATAGACTTGTCATTTTAAATACTATAGTTTGATCTATATATAGCACGTACTTTTGACTATAAAGTATGTGCTATAAAACTGCCTAGCACATTGGCTTTTTTTTAAAATACAAAAAAGTAGATTGCCTATATAAAATAATTACTTCAGATAATCCATAGTTTGGACTACATATAGCCTACAGACAAACTAATATGTTAGACTACATATTTGACAGTTTGTAGACTGTAGCTTTTACTATACATTGCGCATTTCTTTGATTATTTATAGACTATAGTATTGATCATCTACTGAAATAAAAAAGACTAAGTTTTGAATTACTGGATAACTATTGTCTTAGCTTATATAGTATTAAAAATAGCTTTTATAGTATTCAAAAATAATCTTGACTAAAAATATAATACATTTTTTTACATAAGAGAGTGTTACTATGACACTAAAGTACGGATGGACATATTCATTATAAAGAAACTATAGTGGTAAAATTGACTATAGTTTTCATTGTAGATAGTCTATAGTCTTGCCAATAAAAATATTATTATCTTGAGCATATACGGAGCATAGTTTTGATTGTAAAAAGCTGAACCTATTGACTATTTTAATATGTTAAATAGTAATAGAAAAATGTGCTATTTTTGTTTTATGAGGAAAATATGCAAAATTATTGTACAAACCCTAAATGTTAAATAACTTTTTGTGTACTCCTGGAAGACTCTACTCTACACCCACATGATGCCATAACAGATTCTCCAGTTAACACACTTTTTATTAAATTATAAAACAATCAAAAAAGAAACGCATATATTTCGAGACAAAAACAAAAAAAAAACCATAATTGAAATAAATATTTAAATGTTGATTGTCTTGATTAAAAATGAAATATATGAAATGGAAAAAAAATATATTTATTAAATATTAAAGGCGTAGCTGGAACCATTAATATTCTTCAACAGTGTATTATTAAAAAAAAAATATGATAAATTTACACAAGTAACGAGTAAATTTCAGTAACAGACAGATTTAAGACTACAAGAAGTACTTTTTAGTTATGTAAAATAGTTTATGATGAGTGTGTGTGTGTGTATGTGTTTCTTGATATTTTGACAAATGTTACTATTTTTTTGTGAAAAAAAACAAACTTTATTTAAAATATAAAAGCGTTTTACTACCCTTTTTAATTCACTTTTTATTTTATTTTATTTTTTTTTTTAATTTTATAAATCAGTTATCAAATTATAATAATGAACGAAAGAAAAAAAATAGTCTTAAATCCCAAATCCTACTTAAACTGGTTACAAATGATTTTAAATAAATGCAGCTGTTTAAATTCTTTCAATATGAATTTCTAGATTTCTAGATACGTTAATTTATGATTTCGACAGAAAAGAACGATTTTGTGGGAAAGTGCAAAAAAAAATGTATGGAAACTCAACTCAATACAACAAAAAAAAACAAAAATTGAAACATAAAAGAAATCTAAAAAAATGAAATGTATGTATGTATGAATGTTTGATATAAAATATTTAATTATAAAGTATGAAATATATATATAAAAAAGGACTTAGTTGTTGTTTTTTTTTAATTCACACAAAAAAAACTGTAATCATTCATCATCATAGAATGAATTCTTAAATTTAACCCTTAAAGGTAGTTTTTGTTTAAAATTTAATACAACCCCTTTTTTTGCTCTCTCTCTATCTCTCTCTCTCTCTTAGCTGCTATTTTGTTCTAAATGAAATTTATTTGAAATATAAAATATTGTGTTTAAATCTAATTTAGGGATTTTTTATTTTTTTTTCATAAGATGTTTCTATTTTAATTTGATTATATAGAAAAGATGATTATTATTCATATTTCATAAAAATCACAGCCTGCAGACTCATTTGTGCTATCAACCACTTTTTGTAAAATAGACATCAATTGTGCTTAAAATGCAATTTTTATGACGACTATCTGCATCAGCATCACGTAATGTAATTATTAATTATGAAAGGAAAATTATACGAGTTCATTTTCCTTTGCGATAAAATCTAACTGAAATAGTGAACATGATCTACAGATGATTGATGAGGTTTCCTCGGAATACTTTTAAAACAGATGTAAAAATATAGACTATTAAATATAGAATATTCTACGGTTTTTATGTAGTCAAAACTATTTCTTATACAAAAGCCTTTATGTAGTCAAGGCTATTCCCTATGTGATCATTTAAATCTGGTCTTTATTTCTGAAAAGTTAGAAACTTTATAGTTTGATTTGTATGCTGTTCTCTCTGAAGACTATAATCATCCTATAGTCTATATTTGGAACTAATATCTTAGTCTATCTATGGTGTTTATACCAAAAACGATGCCATTTTAAAAATATAAACTTTATATATATTTAAGACTATGGTCTGTTCAGTATTATAGTCAAATTATCTTATACACATATATTAATCAAATCTCAATGATCTTGTTTATTATAGTTTATTATGAGGACTTTATTTCATACATGATCTAGACTTTAATCCATAAATTTCCGAGACTATAGACTATATATACTCAAGAAGAGAGTACGTTTAAAAGTTGTTGTAAAGACTTTAATCTATAAAGTGTCAATAATATAACCTAAATAGTCACTTTTATATTTTTCAAAGAGAAGACTATAATCTTACAGTCAAGACTATATGAAAAGCCAAGACTGTAGTTTATTTAAATTCCAATGAAAGTACATAATTTTCTTAAGTCAAGATTATTTTGAATGAAAAATATATATTTTATGAAGACTATATCATGGCTTACATCGATAAAACTATGGGGTACTCATATTTAAGACAAATGTTGTGGTCTAGTTATAGTACAGACTATAATCTAGCTAGTTTCATTAATAAACCCTGTATATGGTCACTTTTATAGCCAGGTTTTAAACCAGACTATTTTTTTATAAGCAATATAATAGTCAAGACTATAGCTCTCTAGTTTTAATTGTAGCTTATTCATAAGAAAGCCTACAATCTTCCTATAGTCAATATACAAAATTAATACTTCAGACTATCTGCTGTCTACTCCAATTATCTGTCTTTAGCTTATAAATAGCCAAGTTTATAGTTAACTAGAGTCTAATAAAAATATATTAATTCCTTAAGTTATGTTTAATTTTGGAAAAAAAGATATAGTTAATAATACCAACTTTTTTCTATAATAAAGTACAAAAATATAGAAGACTATATTTAATTTATAATCTAGTTTTTAGTCTTAATATTGCCAACATTAAAGGCTATTCATACTTAAAGCTAAAATATATTGAAATTAAAGTTGTAAGATATAGTAAACAACTGTAATCTATATAGTATCAAGAAAAAAGCCCGTATATAGCCTACTACCATAGCCAGTTTACAGTCTAGACTATGATTTTTCTATAAACAATCTCAAAAACAAGGCTATAATCTGAAAATTAATGTTATAGCCTTTTTAAAATCACGATTGTGGTATATTAAACTATAGTCCAAAAATTAGGTTTATAGTCTTTTTAAAATTAAGAGTCTTGGGAAGATATTGTAAATATTTTAAACACATATTTTATTTTTAATTAAAAAAGTAGTTGATTCATTATGAATCAGCTTTTATATAGTTAGTTAAGAAGTTTATCTGATATTAAGATTGAAAATTATTTTTAATAATAATTTTTGACTATTAGTAGTCAAGAATATAGTTTATCTAAAATAAAGATTATAACGTATCAATACTTAGTATTATATATCTTCTATTCATATTTATAGTCAACAGTGTAAAAACTATAGTCTTATTTTTAAACATACTGTATTGTCCAGAGTCATACTTTACTCAATAGTATAATCCATGCTGTATTCTAGACTATAATCCACACTTTTCCCTACACTATAGTCCACCTATTTCAATAAGTATATTTAAGGCTTTTTTCTCTCTTAAAGGGTTAATAATAAATTTCCATAATTAGTTTATTTATCTTAACTTGAAATTAGTCGGCATTTAACAAAATAATATTCTATTTGTTGTTATAATAAAAACATATATAATATTATTACTTTTTCCATATGCATTTAAAAGTCATGGGAGTGATTTGTTTCTTTTTTTTCCAACTTTAAAATTTCCCCTCATCGTCGTCGTGAAATAATTTGTTTGATTAATTTTTAATAACATTAATTGATAAATAAACCACAAATACAGATATTTTAATGATAATATTTTTGTTAGCAAAAATATTATAGATAATATTTTTTTTAACTGTATTTCTTGAAAAAAATAAAAAAAGACTAAAAACAAGTAGCTTCCTTAGAACCAAAAGAGCTTAAATAACTTAAATAGTTGAGTAATTAAAGTCATATGGTATTGAAAATATGATTCTTAATATATATTTTTCCCTTTAAATTAAATACTTTTAATATTTTAATTAATAAATAGTTAAATAATGATTGTGATAATGTTGTTGTTGTATTTTTATTTTAAAGCTTAATTATCATGTAATTTGTTTTAAATTCGTTTTGGTATTAAATGGAAAAAAAACGAACAACAAGAGATAGAGAAATAACAAAATGTGGCATTTTATGACAAACAGAAATAAATCTTGTGGAAATTGAGTGTTTAAAACGGGGAGAACAAGAAGAAAAAAAAAACTAGAACTAAAACTATTTACCAGACCTCCTACTACCGATGTTGACTGCTGGTATTTTAAGAAATAAATAACAGACAAACTGTAGGCTAATAAATGAGCTATAGTCGGAAGTATGGGTAAGACTAAAGTTTTGACAATTGACTCAAATGAAGTATGTGTTGATGAAGTCTGGACTATAGTTTAAAGAAATATCTGTACTATAGTCTAGAGTAAATTCCCGATAAGATTCTTTAATTAACTCTGGATTGTAATTTAAAGTAAAGTAAAAAAAAGTAAATTCTGGTCTATAGTCTCGAGTAAAATCTGTACTATAGTCTATAGTAAAGTTTGGATTGTAGTTAAATGTAAAGTCTACACTCTTGTCTAGAGAAAATTTTGTACTTCATTAGAGTCTGGATTTGAGTCTAGAGTTAGCTTTAGAGTATAATCGAGAGTTCAGAGTAGTTCAGAGTAAAGACTGAACAGTGTAAAGTCCGCACTATAGTTCAGAGTAAAGTCTGGACTATAGTTCAGAGCAAAGTCTGGACTATAGTTCAGAGCAAAGTCTGGACTATAGTTCAGAGCAAAGTCTGGACTATAGTTCAGAGCAAAGTCTGGACTATAGTTCAGAGCAAAGTCTGGACTATAGTTCAGAGCAAAGTCTGGACTATAGTTCAGAGCAAAGTCTGGACTATAGTTCAGAGCAAAGTCTGGACTATAGTTCACAGCAAAGTCTGGACTATAGTTCAGAGCAAAATCTGGACTATAGTTCAGAGCAAAGTCTGGACTATAGTTCAGAGTAAAGTCTAGACTATAGTTCAGAGTAAAGTCTGGACTATATTTCAGAAAAAAGTCTATAGTATAGTTAAGTCAGGACTATAGTAGTTAATAGTAAAGTATGGAATATATAGTAATTTTTACTATAAACTACTTTATATTCCTATTATAGTCTAAAGTCTAGACTATAATATAGAGTAAATTTTTATAGTAAATTTTAAACTACAGTCTAGAGTAAAGTCTAAATTATAATATAGTAAAATATAGACTACAGTCTACAGTAAAGTCTGGATTATTGTGTGGTCCATAATCTAGAGTAAAGTCAGGTATTAGTAGAATCTAGACTATAGTATTGAGTATTGTTTGGCCTGTAGTAAAGTCTGAACTATTATGTAGAGTAAAATCTGGATTAAAATTTAAAATGAAACAGCAAAATTTTAACTTGAATCTAGAAAAGGGTTTGGATTATAGTCTAGAGTAAAATATGAACTATTGTCTTGGGTAAAATTTTGTTATAGTGTAGATTAACGACGAGGTAATAGTCCAGATTAAAGTCTGTATTATAATTTTCATAAACATCTGGAATGTAGTCCAGAATAAGGTATTGACTCAAGTTCAAATTTTGAGTTTTAAACTAGTCCTTAGACTTTATAATTATAAAATAAGTTTGGACTATAAAGAGAGCTATTTATTACTAAAAAATAGCCTTCTTTAAAGTCGTTTTAGCTGCAACTTAGAATTTCTTAATTCTGTAAAAAACAAAACTATAGCAAATAGAAACTATTACATCTGGAGTTTTTTCCTATTTTTTTCCTTTTTTCTTTGCAACATAAAGCAAATAATGTGTAAATATAGTTAAAGTGTGTTATATAATATTTATAAGAATAAACTGAGAAAACAAAAACTACGTATAGTATTTTTTCTGCAGCTTGTTTAGGTGACAATATATAGCCGTATAGACGTTGTAGAGACTCATAGTCTTTATATTTCGTACATATGTGTGTTATACAAAGAAAACCAAGAAAAACCTATAAAGGCTGTTTGGCTGGCTGACTGGCTGCTGCTGTTGCTGCTGCCGCTGTATCAACTGACAATCGAACACCTGGATTTCTGCTATACAAAAGGAAACAAACTATATAAATTTTTGTTGGCTGTAATTTTATTTCTTTATCCATTCTACAATCAAACCTTCAAACATTCTTGAGTTGTTACAATATTGAACTAATTTTGTGTTACAATTTTTTTTAGTTTTTTTCTTCTATTTTTTTAATTTTTTTTAAGGAATTTCATAATTCTTTTTGTAGGGTGTTAATCTATATACGAATAGGTTTTTTTCTATTTCTGAAGCTTTTAACATTTTTTTCTTATGATTTTTTGGGGTTTTAAAATTTTGACTTTTGCCATAAAATTATTTTATAAAACTAAAAATATTTGTCAGCATGCAGTTTTATTTTATTTTATTTATTATAAAAATTTATAAAGATTTGTTGTTGTTTGTATATAATTTTTATTTAAATTGATACCTAACAACTGTGGTGTTGTTTCTTTTTTTTCTCAATACAAGTTCAGTTCATTTCAGTTTGATTCATATTTATATTCAGAGTCTTTAAAAGAGCTACAAAAATAAATTTTTTTTTTAAATTTCAAATACCCAAGTGTTTGATTTTTTTTTCAAATTCTTTTTTTTTTCAGTTTATTGTGATTCGATTATGATTCATAAATATTTTTATGTTAGATTTTTGCATATATAGTTTTAGTCTTTTTTGTCTTAAGGGTATAAAACATTTTTTTTTTTTGCTGATATTAAATTTTAATTTGTTTCAATGACATTGATTTTTTTCGCGAAAAAATTCCTCTGAAAATCTCATAAATAATAATTAATTTGTTAAAATTTATTAATAAATTTATAGCAATTAATAAAATAATCCTTATTTGGTATTAAGTGCAATTAATGTGCAACAAATCATAGAATTAAAATTTTTAATAGAGAAGAACCAGATGTTTTTTTCTTTTCAAAAGAAATCATATGATAACTATAGATAATAGAAGAAGAAGAAGCTTTAAATAAAAATAATAATAATTTAATTCCAAAGAAATTCAAATAGTTAAAATTCGTAAGAAAACAGCAAACTATGGGTAATGCTATTTAGTGAGGACTATTGACAAGATTAAATACTGGACTGTGGTAATGGACTATGAACTATAGTCTGGAGTATACTCTATGTTAAAGTCCTGAGAAAGAACAATATAGACTATATAGTCTAGATTATAGGCTAGTTTTTTAGTCTAAACTTCAAACTGTTTTATAGTCTAAACTATAAATTTTTCAATTGTGGAGTCATAGTGTAGTTTGTTTTAGGGGGTTAACATTGTTTTAGGTTAAATTAATTACTTAAACTTAAGCTTATCTTATGCTAATACTAAAATATTTTGTTCAAGTTTATAGCCTTTGAACCTTAAAACTCATTGAACCAAATACAATTAACCCATTTTCATATTAAATAACTAAAATTCTTTATCTTAATAGTCTTTTCCTTAAAAACAGGGGAATCAATTACAAATATTTAAATAATTTAATTTGTATCTAATTACAATAATTTTTTAATTAAATATTTTTAAAACCTTGTAATATTTATTATTTATTAACAAACGTATTATAGCATTTATTACATATAAAAGAAGACTCCAAAAAATACCGACTAATTTTCCGCCAAAATAAAAATATGTGAACGTCTTTTTTATCTTTTTACGAATAAAATGACTTTAAAAAAGTATGAATACTATAAGCGGCTGTGTCGTATCTTTAACACCCTACACCACAAATATTTGTGAAATAAATGCATTATGTTTCGTACATACACATGCACACTTACACTCACCGACGTATACTTTTAATGAGTCAGAAAATTAGTTATATTTTTGGCTATAACTTTTTTTCTAGTCATCCGACTTTGATAATTTTTGAAAGTGCAATGCCCTACATATTACTTAATGTTATGGCAACAATTTTTTTTATTCTAAATTATTGATTTATAAGTGAGAATTGTACAAAAGTTCTTCGCTTGAATTTAGAGGTTACCTCACATATTGGTCTATATCTTTTAATATTTTAAAATGATGTTGCTGGTTTTAAATAGGAAACTTCTCAGAACTATAAAAAATACTCAGGTCAAATTTCATTGAGCTCTGTCAATCATTGCAGATGTGAGCGTGCTAACAATAGACAGGCAGACAGACGGACAAACGGACAGACTAAAGGACATAGCTTAATCGACTTTTTTATTTAATTTAACAATACATATATATATAATGGACTCAGAGATGATTCCTTCTTAGTGTTACACACGAAATTATGAGGTTTATATACCCTCTTCACCACTTGCGGTGGTGTAGGGTATAAAAAATGTAAATAGTTAAAGTCTTAAAATTATATATATTTGTGTGTTTGTTCTTGTGTTTTATCAAACTAATTACCCAGATTGTTTAACTAATTACTTAATTTGTTATTAATTTTTTGTTTTTGCTATAACTGTAGCTGTTGTTGTTTTTGTATTTAATATTAAATTAAATAAATTTAAAACTAATTAAATTAAAGGTGCCTGACTGCCTGCCTTCGGAACATGAAAATTATTATTTTTCATTAGTAAATTTATTTCATTTATGAATAAATAAATTCTTTAACTTTTATTGATAAGAATTATTAATATAATTAATAAATAAATATCTATTTTATGTTTTATTTATTTATTTTTTTATTTAATTTTTTTTCTAATAAGAAGAAAATTTATATTAACGTTAACACACCTAAATAAATATTAATTTCCTTTTTTTTTAAAGAATAAACCTCAGTATATTGTTTATATAGAGAAGAAGAGGGTCTTTCTAAAAAGTATTCATATTTTTTAATACAAATTAATAAATATTTATTTAGTTAAGATAAGCAAAATACATATTTTTATAATTGTTAGAGAGAGAGAGAGAATTAATTGTAATCAAATTTTAATTAAAATGGAAATTAGGGAAATAATATTTGTATGTTTGTTCTAGACTCAGTTTTAAAATCGTGGGGTCTATTAAAAAAATAAGTTTTATTTATTTTGAAAGTTAATGTTATATAGAATATTTAGTTCAAAATTAAGGAAGTTTGCTTTCAAATTACGTCTACAGCGGAAGTTCAAAAATCGTTTAATATTTCGACAAATAAATTATACATTTTGAAACTTTGGACATTTTGATAGATTTTTTTGAATGATAAATAGATAACCTATGATAAAAAATTAACATGCCCTTAAAAACTGAGACTTTATGGATAATAACAGCGTTTTCAATTTTTTCTTGTCGGCTCAGATTTTCTTTTAAAACTATTTTACAGCTACAAAGAGCATTCGATTTTACAAAAAAATATATTATAAAATATTAGTATATATGTAAAATCTATGTGTAAAATAAAAGCTAATAGTCTAAGAAATAAAACGAGCCAACATTTCGTATTCTCCAGGATGTAAACACATAAAGATCCTTCATCTCTAAATAGCGTTGTAAATTTTAGTACATACATTTTGGTTTAATATATAAAAGTTGAATGTCTATATAAATAGTCTTTGAAATAATATTTTTTTTTGAATTATGCAGGATAACATTGTCCTGTATAATTTAAATAAATAGTTCCAATATAAAGGAGACATTTTTATCTTTAATTTGATACCCATATTTCTGTTATTATCAAAAGTTTTTGTAAGTTGCATATATTTTCAAATTTCAAACATTATTTATAAGAAAATCTGAGCCGATTTGGGCAAACTGAAAGCACACTTTTGCCTAGTATACTTCTTAGTAAACTATCGAATAAAATTGTTACTCAATATATTTTATATTTACTTAATTGTTCACCTAAAATTTTGCTCTTCAAATTTAAAAACAGTTTCATTTAAAATGAAAAATTATTCAGCAGATCGATACAAATTCATGCAAAAGTATATATATTAGTTTATGGTAAAGACTTTAAGCTTTCATTTGACAGCAAATCTTTTTCATTTTTTCTTGACCAGAAAAATTTATCTTTATCTAAACTTTAATTTTTACTAAAATATAATTAGAATTTTTTAATTATTTTCATTAAAATCGGAAAAGTATTAAACGGATGTGACCGAATATATATTTAAGTATATATCAGTTTAAATATACACTTTAGTCTTTTATTTGATAGTAAAAAAAATTAAATTCCTCTTGACCCTCAAAGGTTCTGTTCAACTAAACTTGAAATTTGATGAAAATTAAAATTAAAAAAAAAATCACATGAATTTTTTGGCGTATTTTCCTTCAAACTGAAAAAGTGTTAAACGAACAAGTCCAAATAGATATAAAATTATATATTAATTGAAAGTATACACTTTTATCCATCTTAAAATCCTCATAACTGTCAAAAGTTCTTTTTAAATAAACTTTAAATTAGACTCAAACTTTTAAAGTATTTTCATTTAAATCGAAAAAGTATTAAACAGAAAAGTCCGTATATATAGAAATTTATATATCAATTAAAAGTGAACAATTTTAACTTTCTTTCGACAGTAAATTTTCTTCAAACCCTCTTAAACGTTAAAAGTTCTATTTAGCTAAACTTTAAATTCGGCTTAAATTAAATAATAAAATGCTCTAAAATTTTTTGAAGTATCTTCATTCATATCGAAAAAGTATTAAATGGACCCATCGAAACTAATGTAAAATTATATATTATTTAAAAGTGAACACTTGCACCTTTCTTTTGATACTAAATTTTTTTAAATCCCTTTTCGCATTCAAGAGTTTCATTTAACTAAAGTTTAATTTTGACTTGAATGAAAGTGAAATTTTCGGAGCGTTGTCATACAAATTGTGAAAGTATTAAACAATTTGATCCAAATAGATATGAAATTATGTATAAGGTTAAAGAGAGCAATTTTGCCTTTCTTTTGACATTAAAATTTAATTAATGCTTTTTAGCTGTCAAAAGTTCTATTCGATTAAAGTTTAAATTCAAATTATAAATTGCACTAAAACTCTTTAGAGTATTTTCAATAAAATCGAAAAAATCTTTTGCAGACTTATTCTGTTAATAAAAAATATATATTAAATGAAAGTATGCAGTGGTAGCTTCCTTCTGAGGGTAAATTCTCTTTACTATCTCTTGACAGTCAAGAGTTTTGTTCACTTATACTTCAATTTGTGAGTCAAGAATTTGGTAGTTTTTTCATCCAAATAAAAAAACTGTTTAATAGGCGGGACGAAATAGGTCCAAAAAATCTGAACCGATATGAAGAACTAAAAAGCCAGTTTTTCAATTTCATTAATATTTTTTCATTTAAGAATTGTATTTGAATTTTAATTTAATTTTGAATTTCAGAATTTAGTTTGAAAACTAAAAGAGAAAGAGGGAGGAAGAAGAAGAGAGCAATTGAGCCATAAAAACTAAATGTCATCGAACCATATTCTTACATTAATTTTATTTCATATTTTATTTTTCTTAATTTCAAAATTTTATATTTTCAATACTTTATTTACTTGTTTTCATTTCATAATTTCAACAGAAATCGTAAGATTATTTTACACAAAAATCCAAAAAAAAAAAACATACGAAAACGTCCAAAACAGAGAGGCAACACAAGAAATTAATGTTCTTTTTATATGACCAAAAAAAAAAACAATAAAATAACCAAAAACTGAATGATTTATATAAAAAATGCTTATAATGTTTATTAAGAGTTTTTCGTTCTTCCAATTCAACGTTTTATTTATTTTAGTTTAGTTTATGAATCGTTTATTTAAAAAAGAGTATTTTTGGTATTTTGAGTATTTTATTCAGTTTGTTTTTTTTTTCAAGAAATCAAATACAATCTTTAATTATTGTTATTATTCAAAAAAGAGTTTAAATTTTTAAAATTATTAAACACTTCGGTTTTAGCTCTTAAAACAAACACATACTTACAAACAAAAAAATGAACTATAATTAAATAAATAAAATAAGAAAAAAAAACTACGTTTTGTAAAAAGAACTCAAATCTAAGATGTACTTATATCTCAACAAAAAAAATATTTCAAGTGTTCTTCTTTGGAATAAAATATGGATCAAATAAAAAAGGGGAACAAAAAACTATGAATTGCAGATTTAAAAAATTATTAATGAGTTTTAAAATTCTTTCTAAAAATATTTCTCAAAACCCAGAAAAAATCAAATCAAATAGAATTTATTGTTAAAACTAAAATAAAATTGAAATTCTGGGAATTTAAGCAAAACTCCAAATTTTGAAAAAAAACAAATTATTAAAAAAAAATGGAGGAATTATTCTTTAACTTAAAGAATTTGAATAATTTTAGCCCTCAAATTCAATTTTCCCTTAAACATTTTAATAATCCCTACGTAGGAATTTTTGTGTCCCTATAAAGGTTATCACATCTTTATTATTCTTTAGAAAAAAACTGTACTTTTAACTATTTTCATTTTTAATTGGGTCTTTATCTTTGAGCTTAACCGATTTTCTGAGCCTTTAAAAAAATTCCCATTAAATTTTTCAAAAATCCCATTAAGGAAAATTTTGGGAATTTAATAATTTTTTAATTAATTTAAGTTATTTTGTTATAATTCTTAAACTTTAAAGTAAATTCCCATGGAAATTTCAAAAATTCCCATATTTCCCTTACTAGGAATTTAATTATTTTTAAAATAAAATTTAATTCTTTTGTCATTCTAGGTAATTTTGTAACTTTTTAAATTAATTTCCATAAAATGTTCAAAAATTTCTAAATGGGAATTCCAAAGAAAAAATCCCATTTGGGAATTTCTGCTTCCCAGTTAGTTAAAATTAAACTCCCATGGAAATTTCAAAAATTTCTTAATCGAAATTTTGGTTTCCTTTCGGTTTTAATTATTTTTAAATGAAATGTAATTCTTTTTACCATTCTAGGTAATTTTTAAACTTTTTAAATTAATTCCCACAAAATTTTCAAAAATTCCTTTTGAGGGAATTTTTGTTTCCAAATGGGAATTCCATTGTTTTACTAAAAATTTAGGCCGTTTTTATTAATAAAACAATTGCTATATATTTTCAACTGCTTTATGATATTTAAATCTATTTTTAAAAATCCCATTTGGCAATTTCAGATTCCCAGTTAGTTAAAATTGTGCAAAATTTTAATAAAATTGCAACGAAATTTCGTTTAAAATAAAGTTTAAGAATAATTTTATCTATCAATTTTTAATTAATTAATTTTAACATTTTTTATAAATTCCCAGAGAATTTTTTTAAAAATCCCAAATAAGAAATTTTTATTTTCAACATTGGAATCTAATTATTTTTACAATAATTAAATTATGTTATTTCAAAACTTTAAAATAAATTCCCACAAACATTTCAAAATCTCCTTTAAGGAATTTTTAATCACAAAATGGGAATTTACTTATTTTGACATAAAATTGAATACAGAATGTTGTATACACTAATCGAAAACATTTAATCTGAATTCCCATCGAAATTTGAAAAAAATCCATTTTCGGAATTCATATTTTTTATTTACAAACTCACTCATATGGACTTGTGTTTAATTTTTCCGAGTTTTTTTTTCTTCTTTTTTTCTTTAATAAATTTACTTAAGCTAAATTTAATGTAAAGAGATTGTTCTGGCTTAATCATAAAATCCCTTTAAGTTCTTAAAAATCCTTTTTTGGGGAATTTTATGGACATTTTAATTTTTTCACTAAATATTTTTCATTAAGTATATTTTTTCTTTTTTTATAAAAATGTCCATATATTTAAACTTTATTGAAAATTTTCCAGCCTAATTTCAAATTCTTACTCAAATTTCAAAAATCTCCTTAAAGGAGATTTATTTTCCCAATTTGGGAATTTGTATTTTTTATGAAAATAAATATAGTTTAAAAATTTAATTTTATATAAATTCTTTAAAAATGCTTATTATGATAAAATAAATATAAATTCCCATTTTGCGTCTTTTTCACTTTCTTGACTTTTTTTTTGCTCTTTTAACAAAATTTATTAATTAAATAATAAAAATATATTCCCCAATACCTTTTTGAAATTTTTATAAACAGCTGCTGTTGTTATAAATTCCAAATTTTTGATCAAAAGTGTAACAGAGAAAAAAACGGGGGAAAAATCATAATAAATTTTAACTTAAATTAATGTTTATTTATATTCATGTAATTTTATTTTGTGTAAATGTGTTTCAATTTTTGTTGTTACTGGTTGTTATTATTGTTATGTACTTAACAACAACAAAATATTTACTTAAACATGTACCTACGCATGCGCGCCTTAATTTAACTCTTTTTTCTGACAATAACAGAAAAAAAAACTTATAATACGCACGCAAAGTTTGAGCCAAAAAAAGAGTGTATTTTACACACTTTAATTTAAAGAAAGAGAATGAGAGGGAGGGGGAATATAATAAAAAGTCTGCAACGTTCAAGAAATCAGATGAAAAATGTCACTGAACTGAAGTTTTGTGTGTTCGCAAAAAAACGACTATAATAACAAAACAGCCAACATTTTAAGATTAATAAGAAGAAAATAAATTTAAAGTACACTTTAATAATAACAACAACTACAACAACGATAATAATGAAGGAATAAAAAAAAACCTTAAAATATTACCACCAACAACAACATAAACTACCACGCGGACCATTCTCTCCGTTTAACAGACATTTGACAAATTTTGAACAGATTTTTTTCTTTTTTTTTTTGATTTTTATTTTTGTTACAAAATTCTCTTAACTAATTTTATTTGATTTTAAAAGACACTTTAACAAATAAGTTAACAGACAAAAGACATTTTTTTAACTGACTAGACAATCAGTTTGTCAGTCACTCTCATATAGTCAATAGACCTGGCTTGAGGTCTCTTATTTCCTATAAATTTCTGTTTGAAATCACGTTTTTTTATTTTTTATACTTTTTTCTTCATTGAAGTCATAAAATTGGATTTCAAAAAAACATTCTATTAATTTTTTTATTAAAGTTATTAAAATAAATTTTATAGTTTATTTTTCTAAAATCCCAAAATTTTTATAACTTTATAATTGATTTGTTTATGTTAAAAATTATGTTTTTTGGGGATTTCAAAATTCGTTTTATAGTTAAATTTTTATTAAGAATTTTGTCAAATGAAAATAGGCTCAATTTCATTAACTCATAATAGCAATTAACATTTTTATTAATACAATTAACGGTTTTCAATTAAAATGTAAGTTATGTTATCAAAAACTCTATAACTTTTTTTCTACTCAACCGATTTTAATGGATTTCATTACCATAATAAATAAAAAACAGATCTATAATTTTAAATGGTTTTAAAAAGATTTGTTTCAATAATTTCAATTTAAGAAGGATTTAATAAAATAAAAATAAATATTAAATTAGTTTAATATTTATTTAGACATAAATAATCGATCGTCCCCCCGTAGAAATTGATTCTATTATTTCTGTATGAAACATACTAATTAGTAGTATTTTCATAATACTCACATTTATGGGAGATGTTATGCCATTTGTGGTGATTTACAGATTTGGGTGTTATATGGGGCCTATAGAAAATATTGAACCGATCTTTATGAAATTAAGTACAGTATTTTCTGGTTCTATAAATTTAAAATATATAAAAAAACTCAATCACAATATCAATTTTTTTGAGGTTTCTGAAATCTAAATGTTTGTCAGAAATGGATCCGTATATATGTGCCAAATGAAAATATTTTTATAAACATTATTTATGATCTAAAAACCCGATTATATCACAATATTATTTTGTGTTAGATTTATTCTCACATTGAAAAACGTCAATGTAAAATTATTAAAATTGAAATAATTTAACTTTTTTCAGTTATGATTTTGCTTTATACATAAAAAATGTTAATTTAACATTGTTTCACAGTAAATAAAGTTTCTTGTGGATATTTTACACAAATGTAATGAACAAAATATTCACTCTCAAATCAACTATGTTCAACGTTGATTTTGTTTCATGTGTTTCTTCTGTGTTTTCTTGAAAGGAATAATTTGAAATAGCACTTTCTGGGATTTACAGTAATAACGAACTAAGTTGAATTATTTTAATATTTGAGAGTTTTATCTAAACCTAAAACCTCATTCTGGGAGAACATTAAGCCCATTAACCAAAAAGTTGTTATGAAGAAATGGGTTAATAAATTATTTCACGTCACGCCAGCAAAGGGTTAAATTGATTTTTTTGTTAGAGAATAATTCAAGAGAACAACTCCAGAATTTGTCTACGATTGTCTGCTATAAATACCTTTCATTTCAAATCAATTTAGAGAGGAAAAGATAAAGTTTTCTATGAAACTTTATGAAAAAATTTAACAGGAAAAAGAAAAGTTTCTCCCTAAAGTTTTTTTTGTTACTTCAATTGATTTTTCTTTCTTTTTTCTCTACTTCATCGCAATTTTTTTTTCATTTTATTTAAAACAATAGTTCAATGTTTCTTCACCCCCCAAAACAAATTAAAGGGAAATGATATAAAACTCACAAAAAAGTATCCATGAACATGTAAATGTATCTATAGAATATTAATTTCGATATCTAAAAAGCATTTAAAATAAGTTTTAATGATTTGTATACCCTACAAGACTTCAGGTGGTAAAGTTAATATACCCATAACTTTGTCATTCCGAGTGTAACGCTGAGATGAAATTATGTCCGATGTATTTTTCATCAAGTCAAAATCTGAGTCGATTTATGTCTATGTCTGTCTGTTGTTGGCAGGATCACATCCACAATAGTCCTGAGAGGTTTCCTTTTTTTAAACCATTAAAATCTGTTCAGTTTATTAAAAGATATTGACCGATATCTGCAACAATATTCCATGGAAAGAACTTTCATGAAATTGTCAATTACAAGTTAAAATTAAATTTTGGTATAACAAAAAAAATTGGTTCAATAGAAAGAAAGTTATAGACAAAAATATAACTAACTAACTAACTAACTAACTAACTAACTAACTAACTAACAGACCCGAAAAACTTCTTTTAGGCCGTTGCGGGCCCTAGGCAAACATTCGTGTCATCATACGACTTAAATAAATTATAAATAAGTTAAAATTGCTTTGTATTGGGGGGTACCTCTCCCCCCTTATCATATAAGTCCGATATTTTTCCAGTTAAAGTGTTTCACAGTAGCATAATTTCTGCAAAATTTTAAGACTTTCGCTGTTATAGTTCATAAAGATATTCAATAATCAATATTTGCTTTGTATTGGGGATACCTCTCCTACTGGTCCTACCCGTCCTACGTTTTGTTCAGTCCTTGAGGAAGTTGTTAGGACCAAATTTGAGAACTCTCGCTGTTATAGTTCTTTTGATATTCGATAACCAATATTTGCCAGTAAAACATTTTGTCCAGTAAAACAGTTTCTTGAAAAAGTTGTTGAGACCAAATTTGAGAACTCTCGCCATTTTTTATAGCCTATGTTACTTTCGGATATATTAAGATCATTCTTTGGAGTCTATAAGTTACATACTTACAAACATACATGCGTATATACTTCCTATTTTATATATAGAAGATAGATTTTATGATTCATTAAGTGTTCCTGTGTAATGTTTAAGAAAACTTCTATATATTGTAAACGTTTATGAGTGTATGTGTGAGTGTGTATTTAAAAAACATAACGTATTTACTTCACAGGCATTTGTGGTGAAGGGTATTGAATATTCGGCATAGTCGAATATAGCATTCTTACTTTTTTTTTGGTTTTTAATAACCAGACAATTAAAGAAAATGTTAATAATTCAAAACCCTTCTTTTAAAAGAAAAAGAAAAAAGAATTCAAAACAAAATGTTTTTGTATCTTTAAGATATTTTAAGAAATTAGTTGAGGAAAGGAAAAATATCTAATTCAACTCTTTTTTTTTTCTTGATGGATTTTTGTTGTTGTTATTATTATTATTGTTAAGTACTTATACTCTTACTACTTGAAATTATATTTATATATATTTTTGATGTGGGTTACTTTTTTTGTATTCATTTTTTTGTGATAGATTTTCTCTCTGGTACAAAAAAATAATATAAATTTCATTCGTCATTTGTTTTTATTTTCTTATTTATTATTTTATTTAGTTTTTTTTTCATTTTTAATTTAATACCAAAAATAAAAGAACAACAACAATAACATATAAATAAAATTATGGGTTGGTTCAATTTTAATGGTTTTAATCATAAACTTTAAGTTTTTACTTCTTCTTCTTCTATTATTTAAGTTTTTTTTGTCTAAAATAGACAAATAAATGAAAAAGAAAGAAATGTAGAAATGAAAGAAATACTTTTTTTCAAAAAATTAAAATTAAATAAGATTTGTTTTGAATAAGAGAAGTACACCGAGAGAAATTTAATGGTGATTTAAGTGAATAATGTTATATCAGTTATTCGAAGTGAACACTGTGGTACCAAAATAAAATTTTTGCACTGGATGCAGCTGAGATAGTTTTAAGTTGATTTAGAAAAGCACAGACCCCTATTTAAATTCGACAAAAAAATCATTTATGAATTCAAAACATTATCTTATAGTTTTAAAGATATATAACTCTAAATACACTTTAAACCCATTTTTGCTTCTTTGGCTTTACGGGCTTAATGGGGCCTTACAAATATTTTAACTATAAGTAACTGATTCCTTATAAAATTCTATATATATATTATTTTAATAATCATGTAAAGATATGAATCCGTTAAAAAGTTATATAAATCTGAAATTGAATCTTAAAAATTTAAAATTAATTTTTCTGAAATGGTGGCAACATTTGTATGCTGATAAATTTGTTATTTTGCTCCGAACATGGTAATTTTTTTAATATCGTCTAAAGCCAACTTAACGAAAATTTATGTAAAGTAAATTCGGATAAGCTTGGGGCCAAGATCTGTCCACAGGTCCTAACGAAAGTTAAGCAATGTTGAACATAAAAATTTAACTGATTTTGCTTTTCCAAAATTATTTTGTTCTGAACTTATAAAGGCCCACCAGACTTAGCCAAAGTTAGAAAAATTTGAAGAAAAGGATTAATTACTTTTGCTAAATTCTCAAATCTTAAAACCGGAATTATTATTAATTCATCTTTATTACATAAACTCAGATGTAAAGTTAACCTCCTTGAAGTATTTTCTTCCAGACGCCACTTATAACAACAAAAAGTAAACATTTTGACTACATTTTAAATGGATTGGGATTTTGGATATTTTTGTATGGAATATTGGGAATTATTTTAATTTTCTGATTTAAGGACGAATTTTAAAAATTTCAAATTAATATTGTTATTTGTTGCAATTTTATTGAAGTTCAAATATGAATTAAATTTAAAAAAAAGTCAGCAAAAAATCAAAATTTTAAGTTTTTCAGGGAATTTAGACATTAAATAACATGACATCTTCGTTTTCTAACGTTTTCTTGAGTGTCACATGAGTGAACAGTTTATAACTTAAATCTGCTATAAAAATTGAAAGAATTGTTTCCAAAAAAAACCGTTGTGGAATTTGAAAATATCTGGTTTGGCGAAAGAAAATCTAATGTCTTTAAAATGCCAACAAGGATCTCAATATCCTTGAATATTAAAATTTGACAAAAATCCATTTTTTATTATTTTTTTAAGGATTTTTTTCAAAATCTGTTTAATTTAGTTTAAAATTTAATAAATTATATTTCTGGTCCCTTCAAAGTTCAATTTCTATTTGTCTCTAATTTGAGTCAGTTTTTTGAATATAATTTTTTTTTATTAAAAATCACGCCTTTCAAAAATAATTACAAAACATAATATATGAAATCGATGATAAAAAAGAAACACTTGAAGGCATAATCAAATATGGTTTTCTAAATTTTTATTGTTATTATTTTTTATTAATTCAAACATTTCTCCCGAATTCATTTCTTCAATATAACAAAAAAAGTGTTTGAAAGTTTTATTTTTTTTTTGTATCTGAAACTCTAATTTATTAAATTTAGTCTTTTCTTTAAAAAGTTTATATCATGTCTTGTTATTATATTCATTTCTTTTTATTGTTGTTGTTATCTGTCTATCTTATGGGTTGGTTTTTAACAACAACAACATCACCAAAAACACCTCAACTGAAGTTGTACTTAAATACAAACATTATCAAGCATTAATTGTTTAAACAGAGTAAAAAACTGAGACAGAGAAAAAAAGCAGATTTTTTTTTTAAGATTGATGGCAGTTTATTTGTAGGATACAAAATTTATTGTTTTTTTTGCTTCTTCTTCTTCTTATTAAATTTTCAAATATGAATACAATTGTTTTTTTTTTACTTTTTTCATTTCTTTTTTTTTAATTTTCGATATTTGTCATTATTGGGTGAATGACTTTTTTAATTTTTGCTTTAAAAAAAACGAAAAACGTCTGCGGTTGTCTTAATTGATGTTAAATTTATTTCAATATTTTTGTATGTTTTAAGATTTAGATCATTATTTGGTTAAAAATTCATAAATTTATTTAAGTTTGGAATCACTTTTCTGAAGTCTTTTGTTTATATAACAAAACTTATCACAGATAAGAACCAATATTACTCACTTATAGAATAATGAAAAGTCGTCCTTAATCGTCCAACAGTAAAATCTACAAATAATAATTTTTTGATTTTTGAATCTGTGAATTAATAATATAATAAACCGACATCTGAAACAAATATCACAACTGAAACAGTTTTATTTAAAAGTAAATATTTTTTAGGTTCATGTCCGTTTTTGAAATATCTGTTACATCTTATTCATTTTTATATTGTAACCGATATCTGAGACAAACGCAAAACCAAATAAAACATTTTTTAATATGTTTTTAAATGAAACCCTTCTTTAGGAAGCTCTAACAATCGAAAGCACTAAATTTTACTTTAAATCACTTTATATAGAATTTAGCACTATGGGTTTGAAAACCAAAATAATTGGAAAAAAAGGAGGAAAGTTATAGATCGATATCTGCGACATCTTCAAAATTGAATTAAAAATTAATTTTAATATCAATAAAATTTATACAGATCGTTTGTTTATATCTCAAGAACTGCTGGATTTAAAATCTATTAAATCAATCAAGTAACAAGAAAATTATAGATCGATGTCTAAGATAATCCAAAAACCTAAATCAGAGTGACATTTAATATGGATCAAATTATTTATTACAAGGCAGATGTTTTGATGAAAAAATAAGTTCTTCACTTTTCTTCTTTATATAAAGCTAAAATTTCAATACCATAAAATTATATAACGATATCTGAAACAAACTCAAAGAAATTTAAAAAAAAATACAAACGACCAGAATACAATAAAATTTATTCAGATTATTTGTTAGAGCGAAAAGAATTATGGATTTCTTACCCATAATTCCTATAAAGTCAATGATGTAAAAATAAAGTTATTGACCGATATCTGAAGCCATTTCAAACTAAAAAAGATAGTGAATAGTGGGGAAATGTTTTATTACATGTTTATATTTGAAAGCTTTTTTGGTGAAATATTTCATTAATTATTTAAAGCGATTTAGCTGATTTTTGATCCACAGATTTGATTTCGGAAAAATTTGTATGAAAATTTCTTATACTGAAAACTTCAATATTTTTTTTAAGTTTTTTCATATTAATTATATTAATTACTTTAAACTTAAATTAAAGTTTATTGACCCTAATTATGTTCGATACTTATTTTTTTATAAAATCCAAGTAAAAATAATAGAAAATAACGTCTTTAAAAACAAGTTTATTTTCTCTATATAGAAAAAAACTGAACATTATATTAAATATTTTTTAACGCCTACAACAAAAACAACAAAAACAAAAAAATAGAAACTATTGTTATTGGCAATTTTTTTTAGAAAATATATTTTAAAAAATCTAACAACAAATTCATCTATATCTTTTTAATGGATCTTAATGTGTTTTACTTTCATGATTTCAACAATCTTTTCAATATTAAAAATATTGAAAAAATTAAAAGAAAAAAAATATTGTAATTATTAAAGCAGAAGATAGAAATGTTATTAACAGCAAAACGCAAAAATTATTGAATACAGCAAAAAAACTTAAACATATTTTATTACTTCTCTTAATACTTTATATACACATATATAAGAAGTGAGATCAAAAAAATTCTTAACAAGCATATATTATAATAAAAATGAAATCTCTTCGCACAGAAAGAAATCAATTCAAAATTTATTTAAAAAAAAATAATTTAATATTTTTCAGTTATGATTTTAATTCATAGATAAAAAATGTAATTTTAACATTGTTTCACTGTAAATACAGTTTCATGAGAAACTGAAATTTTATTGTTGTATAATTTTTTACATAAATATAGAAAGATTCTAATATTTTTAATGAAAAAATAGTCAATCTCAAATTAACTATGTTCAACGTTGATTTTGCTTCATGAATTTTTCTCTGTCTTAACGTCCATTAATGTTATTATAATGTATTTTGTCACTTTTCTCGAACAAGTAGTCCATCTCCATTTAAAATCTGCCACACATTTGGACACCTTTTTGTGCTCTTCAATTTTCTTTTAACAAGAACCCAATATCTCTCCACTGGCCTAAGTTACGGGCAGTTTTGAGGATTTGCCTCTCTTGGTATAAGTACCAAATTATTGTTCTTGTACCACTCAAGGGCTAGTTAACCATAGTGATAGGAAGACAAGTCAGGCCAACACTAAGTGGAATAAATATAAATTGAATCAGTCTTTATTGTTAAAATTTTTTAATGTAAATTTCGGTATTTAAAGAACCCGCTCTAACAAATAATTGATTCCTTTTCGCAACTCGCATATTGCTTGCCATATCAAGAGCTTTTTGGAAACTTTTGACCTGAAGTTGTCAAAAATCTGCAAGAATATATATTTCGTCATCCATTATAGAGCAAGAATATTTTTAGAAAATTTTACTTCAATTTCTATGCTCTGTTTTTGGCCTCTCAATTTTTATCAGTTTAACTTTTCGTACCAAATAGTTTGAGTCTGATCTAAAAGGTCTGCCTTAAGATCAGGCTCGGTTGTGTTGAGAACTCTCTTGAACATTCTTTCTATTTTTACTTTAGAAACTTCATGTTGATCATTCTTTTTACCTGAACCAGGTTTTCTGTTAACGGACAAGTTTTCCTGGTACTGTTTAATAACATTGAAAACAGTTTGTCGCAGATTTTTGAATAATTGGCCAAATCTTTGTACACGAAGAGAAAAAATATGTTTGCGGTAATCATACTATTAAATATTGTTACCGTAACTAAAATATTTATTTATTCGCTTTACGATTTTACATTAAAGACAACAGTTATTGTTATCACCACAAAAAATATTGTCATGCCCATAAATAATATTGTTATTGGAATAATAATTAATTAAAATAGTTATTGTTATCGCCACTAAATTTATTTAGTTGTTTTCGTGATATAATTTTATTTATTTATTAATGAGAATATCAATTCAAATATGTTTTATTTTCTACGTTAACACAAATTAAAAAATATTTGTTCATATTCAGTTGTCAGTCTGTTAACTGAAAATAATATTTTCTACTAATAACAATAGTTTTTTTTAACGGGCTGTTCAATAACAATTAAATTGTAAGTCAAACAAATTTCCAAACATAATATTTTTTATTTAATAAAAAATAATTTTATTACAGCAATAAAATTGTTATTAAAATAAAATAAATTCAAACATTAACATGTTGGTGATAACAATATAAGTGTTTGCGAGGAACATATTACGAAATGCGTTTCTCTGTCTGTAGTACAAAGCTAACAATATACTTATTTCTTTCACAGTAACTTGTTTTACAAAGGTAACTTGATCGGGTTAAAAATTTACATAAAAAATGTGTGTTAAGAATTTTTCTATCTCACTCCTTATGCATATGATCATATAGATGGATTCAATGTGTGTAAGTATTTGTATTTTATATCTTTTAAATGTATCTCTCTACAATATGTCTTCTATTAACAAATTAATGTATTTTAATACAAAAATGATATAATACAGGCGGCAAGCGGTATTAGAATAGATAAATTACTTACTATAATTTTATTTTTAATTTTTATTTCATTCTATAATTTTTTTCTGCTTCTTCTTCATCTCTTTTTTGCCTTCAAATACTCATCATCATCATTATTCTTATTATTTGAAATTTTATATGTTTAAAGACTTTTAATTCATAACAAATCGTTTGAAATATAAAAAATAGCAACAAGAACAACATATTGAATATATCTTTTTCTAGAGCTGAATTAAAGAATCTGTTATAAAAGATCTTAATTGTGACACATATAGAGATACTCGATTTTAAGTTCTCTCTCAATCACTCTTTTTCTTCAAATCGTTTCATTTATTTCAATTTTTTTTATAAATTTTCAATTTGAATTGAAGTTGTTGTGAAAATTCTTTTGATGTTTGAGTTTTTTTGTTTTTTTAAGAAAAATTTTCAAATAATTATGTTTTTTTCTCTCGATATCATTTTGAGATTTTAATATTATTGGCGCCTTTTAAAATAATTTATTTGTTTTATACATTAAATTAATGTATGTGAACGACGAACATAAATATGAATATTTGTTGTAGATTTATTATTGGAAATTTTCATAAAAGAGAAATTGAAATGTTTTTCTTAATGTGTTTCATTTTAATTAAAATTAAAAATTAATAAATGAGGAAATAAATTTTATTGATTTCCTATCGCAATTGGAAAAATGATTTAAAAAATCGCAAAAAGTCCTAAATAACTCCTTCATATTTTAAAAAATCATTTTTTTGAAAATCCTCCCTGATCTCGAGAAATTGCTTTCTAACACAGCATAGTGTGTCCATATCGATTTTTTGGGAAATAATTCTTTAAATTTTAAACCGAAAGAAAAAAAACTCCATGAAATTTCACATGTTAAAAACAGAGGTAACTTTGAGTTCATTTACAAGTGTACAGTTGCCTATCTGATCAGAGGCATAGGCGATAACCCTCCAAAGTTGACCACCTCGAGTATGTTGATTCTTTTCGAAATTCTATTTTCTAAATTGTACATAAAAAATAAATAAAATTAAGTTTTATATCTTCTTTAGAAGGGTCCAAAATGGTCTTAAAGTACCATTGGACTACATCTACTCAGTTATACGTCAAAATTTACTAAACAAAACATATTGAAAAATTTGGGATATCGATCGGTCCAAATACATCTTAAAGTATATATAGAATAATAAAGTATAGCTTTGGATATTTTTTGCTTTTATAATACTTGGTACCCTCAAGTATTATAATTCATTAAACTTTAAATTTGACCCTAAACATTTTTAAAGTATTTTAATCGAAAATTATCTATAAATACTATGGACTTACTTCTGGTGATTTTTAAACACCTTTTAACCTTCAAAATTTCTACTCCATTGAATTTCAAGTTTGTTCCCAAACATTTTTGGTATATTTATATTCAAATTAAGAAAATTGTAAGAAAGGTGGGTTCAAAGGGTGTTAAATTATATATGTAATGAAAGAATACATATTAAGTTTTCTTCTGGTGGTAAAATGTTTTTTCGATTCTCAAAAGTCCTTTTTCATGTGGCCCTAAAATTTTTTGAAATATTTTCATTAAAATTGAAAAAGTATTAAACAAATGGGTCCAAGTAGGCGTGAAGTATATATGGAATGAAAAGAGACACCTTAAGCTTTCTTCTTGTGGTATATATTTTTTAAACAGTTATGACCCTAAAAGTTTTATACGACTAAAATTCAAATTTGACTAAAATAAGAAGCTACAGAAGAACTATTCAATAACTCTGTAAATATGGACTCTATAGTGGCATTTAATATCAGTCTTAAAGAATATCGACCTTAAAAAATAACATAAAAGGAAAAATTCAATTATCGTTAATACTTTTTAAATTATAATAATTCACTTCTGATACAAATTTTAAAAATTGAAATTTTGTCGGTGGGCGAGGCATGTCTTTAACGGCATGCCACTCCCACATTTACCAATATTTTTAGATAAGTTTTAGACCACTTTAGCTTCAATATGTTTACTATAGAATGATATGTAAATTTTGGAAATCGGTATTAATATAAAATGATTTTTAGCTATATGAAATTAATGCCTAAAAATAATCTGACATTAACGCTGACATTAAAAGACCAATTTCCCTGAATTTTGATGGGGACAATTTTGGGTAGATTAGCTTTCATTTGATATATATTTATGTTATTAAAGGACTCTACTTTGATAAACTCCTTTTCAAATGCAAAAACAAATTTTTTTTAAATTCTTATTTTTCAATATACCATAACTGATTTTTAAGGGTTTATCAATACAAAAGAACTCTATTTCGAGATAATATTATATTGCAATAATTTTTTAATCTTTCAAAATTTATGTTTTAACACGTATGCATTTTTTAAATATTAAAACTACAATTGCAGGTGTTGGAAGTTTTGAAAGATGTTTTTATTTCCTGGGAAAATATTTAGTTCATTCATAAAATTCTAGAATTATGAGAATTTAAAGGAGAAGACGTGGGGTAGAATAAAAAATAAAAATACTATGAAAAACAATTCAGTTGATTGTCTAACTAAACAGAATTAAATCTTAAAAAAAATAGTCAAAGGTTGAAGTTTTAATTTTAATATTAGAAATTTGATTAAAATCACGTAGCAAATTCCTATAGAAATAATGATATCAGATTTAAGGAGAATTAAATGAAATTTTTAAATAAAAAATTTATTTAAAAAATTTTAAATTTATAAAATTAATTAAAAATAATTTTTTGGAATTTAAAAAATTTTGGAATTTTCAAAATTTTATAAGATTTTTTTTAATTCATGGAATTAATTAGAAATTTTTATTTGAATTTTCCTTAATTTTATTTGACATGTTATTGTTTTTATTTTTATTTTATAAATTTCTTTAATTTTTCTGTTTGAAATAAAACATTTTGTTAACCCCATTTAAATTTTAATTGAGGGAGTTAAATAATAAAAATTATGCTTTTGTTTTTATTCACCTCCACCACCGCAAGTGGTGAAGAGGGTATATTAACTTTGTCATTGCATATGTAACGTTAGGAAGGCATCATCGCAGACCCCATAATGTATATATATTCTTACATCAAATCAAAATCTGAGTCGAATTAGTTATGTCTGTTGTTGATACGATCACATCCACAGTAAATGACAGAGCTCAATGAAATTAAGTCTGAGTATATGTTATGGCTCTGAGAAGTTTCCTATTTAAAACTAGCAAAATCGGTTCAGTATATTAAAAGTTATAGACCGATATCTAAGGCAACTTCTAAGTTCAAGCAACAAACTTTCGTAAAATTATCAATTATAAATCGACAAAGTAGAATGAAATTTTGCCATAATATTAAGCTTTATTTACTTCCAAAAAATTATCAAAATCGGTTCAGTAGAAAAAAAAGTATAGAAAAAATATAACGAATTTTATGACTCATTAAGTGTTTCGAGTTATTTTTAAGAAAAAAACTTCAATATATTGTATACATCTGTGAGGGTATTAAAGATTCGGCATAGCCGAATGTAGCATGCTTATTTGTTCTTTATAACTATAATGGACCCTCTCTCTCTCGATATTTGTGTTTATTTGTTGTTTGTTTTTTTTTCCTTAAGAACATTTGTTTTCAAATCGATATGCAAGTGTTTCTTCCCCAAATAATGTTCTTTTTTTTTTAGGTTTTGTTGTTGTTTTTATTATTATTATTATTACTCCACTTAAAAAGAAATCACCCAAAAATAAATTAAAATAAAATCAAATAGAGAAAATTCATTTAAGTGAAGTGATTATGATTATTTTGATTGCTTAATTTTTCTTCTTCTAATTTATTCATTTCAAATAATTTTTAGTTTAATTTTTTGTTTGTTGGCATTTAATTTGAATTTAAAGATTCATAAGAAATTTTTTTCTTATAAATGGAAGAAGAAGAAGGGCTAGAGAATAATATATATTGAAATCACACCATTTATTTAATGGTACTCGCTAAAAAAAAAACAATATTTCTTTCTTGGTTTAAATGAACAGAAGCAGCCGCACAGTGTTTCGGAAAACACAATTTTTTTTATTTAAAACTTAACCCCAGAACCTTAAAGAAAGATCCAAAAAAAAAAACATAAAAATGTATATTTGGACAAAGTAGATGCTTTAGCCTTTTTTTCTCTAAGAAAAATTTCTTTAAATCCTTTTGATCTCCAAAAGTTCTTTCCAATTAAACTTCAAATTTTGTTGAAAGAAAAATAGAAAACGTTATTGATTCAAGTTGAAAGAAAATCCTTTGACTTCTCTAGAATAGTGAAATTTATTTTAACACCATTGTGGATCCGAAGTTATATTTACTGAACTTTAAATTTAAATAAAATTCAGTGTCAATACTAATAACAGTATTTAAATTTAAGTCGAATAAATGTTAAAGAAATCGACCTAAACAGGTTCAAAAGTAAATACAATAAACGGGTTCAAACTGATATAAAAGTATACATGAACTTAAAGTGAACTCTTTTACCTTTCCTTGTGTAGTAAAATTTCTCAATTCACTTTTCAACCGCAAAATCTTTTGGTCCACTAAACACTAAATTTGTCTTTAAAAAATTGCTATGCTAAGAGCAGTATTTTTGTTTAATTAAAAAAAATATACAAATCTGTCCAAATCGATATATAATCTATATGGACTTAAAAAGGATCATAGAAGAATTTTTGTAGTAAAATTTCTTCAATCACTTTTTACCCCTAGAAGTTCTGTTCTTCAAAACATGAAATTTGAATAAAATATAGCTGCTAAGAGAATTATTAATAACACAGTAAATATAGATCTGACATGGATATATCAGATGATTTCTTATAGATTAAAACCTCTTCAAAATTATAGCAAAAAAGTAGTAAAATATCTTTAACCGTTTAAGAGAAATAATAATTTATTTGTGAACTAATTTTCAAAAATCAAACTTTTTAATAACTTAAAATGTTTGTTTTTAGCAATATGCCACGCCCACATTTATCAATATTTTGATATAGTTTTTAGGATACATTAAATTCAATATTATTACTATTGAATTGTGTTTAAATTTAGTTGGAATTGTTAACAAAAAACATTTAATTTTGACATATAAAATTTAATTTCTAAACCACTGTGCCTGTTTCTGTCAAATACTTAATCTGTAAAATGAGCAAAAAAATATCTGAACAAATACCAACAAAATTTTAATTAAGGAGTGTATTTATATACATATTCATAACACAATTATCCAAAAATGTGAGATTTATATATTGATCTTTTTGTTGTTTTTTATTATTATTTGCTTGAAATTTGACAGATCAATAATCCAATAAAATTGATACAAAATGTCTGCCATTTTGTTTTTTCATATGAAAAATATATTTATTTAATCTTACGATGAATAAAATCATCCTGTTTAAATGGATTTTATAGGTCATTGTTTTTTCAAAAGAATTTTAATATATTTTTTGGAAATAAATTCATTTTATTGAGGGAATTTTCAAACAAAAATGTAATTACGCTTTTATAATATTTTTTTTATAAAAAATGGAATTATTTATATATGAAATATATTGAAAAAAAGATGTTTTTGAAATAATTTGTATTTTTTTTTTTGAACACAATTAAAAAATGAAATTAAAAAAAATTTGTGTTTTTTTAATTTTAATTAATATTTTTAATTAATTTCATAAATTTTCTTGTCTATTTTTAGGTTAATAAACAATATTCGGCCACCGATTTGGAGGCATTTATGAAATTGGCTGCCAATTGGCAAAATACAAATCATAATTTATTAGAGGGTGTAGATATAAAAGGAGGTAAGTTGAAGAAATAATTTGATCTTAAAATTGAAAAAACATGTTATTTTTATTAAAATTATTCTTGAAAAAAAATCCAAAAAAGGGCAATATTTTTTGCCCTTAAAAGGAAAAAATAAAAAAGAACAACATTTTTTGCCCTAAAGGCTACAAACATGACCTATTTGCGCACGAGTAAATAGCAAAAAATCAAATAAGTGAAAAATAAAAAAACGCAATTTTTATGCCCGTAAGATGTAAAACGAAAAAAAGGGCAATATTTTTGCCCTTAAGTGTAAAAAAATTGTCCATATAGATTTATATCAAGTTCTAATCAACTAAACTTCAAATTTGATTAAAATATTTGGAGTATTTTCATTAACATTAAGAAAGTCTAACGAAGAGGTTTTCAAATGTGACTAAAAGTGAATATGCTATGAAAAGGGGGGATCAAAAAAGTGTCAAACAGACTTATCCAAAAAGGTCCCAAAGTATATACGAAATGAGTAGGAAGTCTTAAGCTTTATTTTGGTAGTAAAATATTTTATATACTTTTTCGAGCCACCAGAATTAAATACCTAATTAAAATTCAAATTTGATTCCAATCGTTTTCTGGGTATTTTGACAAAAATCGTAAAAAGTGTAAAACTAACAAGTCCAAAAGGTTTAAAATTATATATGAAATGAAAGAAAACAACTCGAGCTTACTTTAGGTAGTAAAATATGTTTAAAAGTTTTATGCCATTAATTATCAAATTTGACTCTAAAATTTTTAAAGTATTTTAACAATAATCGAAAAGGTCTTAAACAGATGGATCCAAAAAGGTCTGAAAATGTATGCGTAATGAAAGGCGTGATTTCTTTTAGTAGTAAAATATTTTAACCCTCCAGAATTCTACTCTTTTAAACTAGAAAATTCAACTTAAACATTTTGTGGAGTATTTTAATACAAATTGAAAATGTGTTACCAAGCAGACCCAAATGGTCTTAAATTATACATGATTTGAAAGAGAACAACTTCAGCTTTCTTTTGGTAGACTAATGTTTTAATTATGGTTTAACACTTAAAAGTTCTATTCCCTCAAACTTCAAATAAGACCCTAAACATTTTTTGAATAATTTAACAAAATATGAAAAAGTGTTTAATAAAAGTATCCAAAAAGGTGTAAAAGTATATATCAAATTAAAGAAAACATCTTGAGCTTTCTTCTAATTCTAAAAAAAGTTTTAATAACTTCCGATCTTTAGCTGTTTTAGTCTGCTAAACTTAACATTTTTCTAAAATATATAACACTAAATTTTTCAAAAATTCTAGTGATGTAGACCTTATAGGGACACTTTCGATCCATCCTTAAAGAATATTATTTTACCGTTATAACAAAAAACAAACAACTTATTAGTTAAAATTGTTTGTGAGATACGGCAATTCACTTATGACAACTTGCTTTTCACCGCATGCCACGCCCACATTTAACAATATTTTGAGCTAATTTTTTGATACTTTAATATTTTAATTTTAATAATAAATTAGTATTTTTTGCCCTTTTAGATTTTGAGAATTGAAAAATAAAATCTTTTTTAAATTTCTCAGGACTCCGAAGTAAAAATATGTCGAACGTCTTGTTGTCGTTATTTCTTTATCCTTTAAAAAAATATTTTGAAATAAAGTAGATTTTCTTATCTTTAATTTGATACCCATATTGTCATCATTTTTAAAATGTTTTGAAAGTTTCATATCCTTTCAAATTTTGAAGTCCATTAAAAACACAGATTTACTCCATTTAGTCTGTAGTTGCTTGTACATAAAACATTTTTCATGTATTCAAAACATTTCTTGAAAAATTTGCACGCGAGATATCGGTGACCTTCAGGAACTATATCTGAAGAAATCGATTACTCAAATTATTTCTTTATAAGGAACAACAGTTTGACTCGATGAAAAATCAATTTGACTTAAGTTTTTAAATTTATAATAATTTTTCAATTTTCTTATTTCAATTTCAGAAATGCAACAATATTTAAATAGTCCAGCCATGAATATGTATAAAAAACGTGAACGTACACAAAATTGGAATCATCAGGAAAAGAAATTTCTACTCGATTTATGTCGCAAAGATATGAGAATTATCGAAAACAAACGATTAGATGCTGGTCTAACGGCTGTTAAAAATAAAGCCTGGAAGATAATACATCAGAAGTTTTCAAATCAATTTGGCACAGATCGTACGTGCAATCGTTTAAAAGAACAATGGCGAAGAATGAAAGGTGAGTCCTTTAACAATCTTTCTTTTTTTTTTATAGATAAATATATTAACATTTTTCTTTTGTCCTTTTTGGCAGCCTGTACTCGTAATGAAATATTGGATTACAATAACCGTTTGACACGTTTTGGTCCCGAAGTGGCCGATCGTAAAAAACCCTCACCATTTACATTTGAGGTATGGGAATTTATGCAAGAAGCTAAGAAAGCCTGTAAATCAGAAGCTTTAGATGGTATAGATTATTCAAAAATTCCATTGGCCTTAGAAGAGGATTTTGAATATCGTGAAGAGGATCATAATAATGAAGATGAACATGATTTAGATGAGTAAGTTTAGGATTTTTTGTAAAGAGAAAGCTTTGTATTTATAATATTTTTTTTTTTGAAATTCCTTTTTAGTAGCAGCCGTACTCCACCCCAGGACTTGTGTGATGTTGACATTAAAGAGGAAACAAATGAAACCTTAAATGATACCTTTATGGAGGGTGATAAAATTAATAGTTTCTCACCGCCACCACCACATCGTAGCACACATACAGATATAGATCGCTCGAGCATGCATAGCCCAACAAATTTATCAATAAATGGTGATAATAATAACGCTGCTGCCAGTAGTGGTAATGCAGGATTTTTGCCACAGGGTGGTAATGATTTGACGGGTTTTCAACCTGGTTTTAATATGAATAATATTTCGGCTACTTTGGAAGCTTTAAATGCCCTGCGTAGTGGTCAATTCCCTTCAGCAGCGGCGGCTGCAGCAGCTGCTTTACAAAATAATTTTGCAGCAGCCCAACAGCAACAACAACAGCAGCAACAGCAACAACAAGAGAACGACGATCAATTACCACCTGCCAAGAGACCGCGCACATCTTCTTTGTCCAATGGTAATGCTAATAATAATTCCTTGAGCGGAGGAGAATTGGATTTGAACGATAATCTTAATAATTCTACCACTTGCCTAACCTCTGCCACCTCCCTGAACTCTTTGCATACAAAATCCCAAAATCATAACAATAACAATAACATGGAGAGTTCACCCGAATTGAGAGCATTCATGGAAATGCAAAATAAAGAACATATGATGCGCATGCGCATACTCGAAGTGCAATTACAGGCTGCCAAATACAGTCGCGATTTGGTGGAAATCAATAAAACACTGGCCCTACAAAAATTACAGGAATATGCCAGTAAACGTTTGACTACATAATTTTTTTCTTTTTATTATAAAAATGAACATTTTAGTTTTTTTAAGATTTTTTAAACAAAACAAATTTGTTAATTATTATTTTTTATTAATTTTTTAATTTTATTAAAAAAAATGCAGTTGAAAATTTTTTGGAAATATTTTTTTTCTGAAAAAGCAGGATTTATAATAAAAGAGCTGCGCTCGTTTTATTAAGAAATTTATGTAAGAAAATAAAATTTTAATTTTTACAAAAAATCGTTGAAAATACTTAAAAAAAGCACATTCCTTTTAACAGAAAAAAATAACGAAATTTTATTTAAAAAAAATTAAAATTTTGAAAAAAGAACAATCGCTTAAAATTAAAAAAATCATTTTAAAAATATTTAAATAAAAAACTTATGTGCCAATACAGTATTTCAATTTAAATATATATTTTTTTATAAAAATAAAAATAATTTTTGTAAATTTGTTTTTTGTAAAAAAAAATAAAATTATTACAAAATTTCCTTTCCCCCCTTAAAAAAGTATACAAATTAAAAATAAATGAAAGAAAAAATTTCACTTGTTATTTAACTTTAAATATTAAAAAAAATCATTTTGATAGTTTTTTAAGCCTAAAATTAAATAAATTAAAGAAAAACAAAATACTACCTCAATTTATGATATAAGTAGCCATATAAAATATATATTAATTAAAAAAATACTTAAAAAAGAACATATAATTTTTAATAAAAAAAACAAAAACCACAAACTAAATAATTTAGTTTTAAATATAAAAAATTTTTACACAAAATAATAACAAAAAAATATAATTAAAATAAATAATTTCTTTAAAAAAATTATGTTAAAAGTTTATAAAGAAACAAAAGAAACGAATTTACTTAATTCTTGCAAATTATTCCCCTCGTTCCCCTCCTTAAAAAAGGGCTCAAATAAGCTTTGATAAGTACTTATTTATAAATTATTATTTTCCTGTTGCTTCGCCTCCTTTCCTCATTTCGTTTTATGTTGTATATTGTTTCTTTTATTTCCCTCCTTTTCCAATTATTCTAAAATTTCCTTAACATAACCTTAAAAAAATGCCATATTTGCTTTATAATAAAACAATCTTAACCTTAATTTTTGTATAATTTAAGTTAAATTTTTTAATTAAAAAATATCAATAAAAATTAATTTCGTTTAATTAAATATTAATTTTTCACTCTTATTTAAGCGTAGAGACTGTAAAACTTTTTTTTTTTTTTGCATAAAATTAAATTTTTTAATAATTTTTTCTTTGTTATTTTTTTATTAAATTAATTAAAAACCTCATTTTATGTAAAATAATTTTTATTTTTTAAATACTAAATAATTAAAATAATCTTGTTTCTAAGTAATTTGTCACAAATCAATGTTATTTTGCTAATTTTTCTTTAAGTTTAGTTTTAAAATTCTTTTTAATTAATAATTAATTTTTCTTTTAATTTTTAATTTTAGGGATTTTTAGGTTATAATGCAAATTCTTGAGCAAATAAAAGTAAATTATTAAAAATTTACTATTTTTATTTTAAACGGAAAAGAAAAACAAGAACAAATTTTTAAAAATTTTAAAAGAGAAAATATAATAAAAAAATTAAAAATAAAAAAAAAAATTATTTATTTATTTAAGTTTAGAGAGCAGAAATTTTGAAAATTTTGATTTAATAGGAAACATCCTGAAATTGGGGAAACCAAAAAATTACACAAATATATTAATAAATGTGGGCGTGGCATACTGTTAAAGACAAAGATTTTATGTCGCTATTTAATTGCGACTGTAAGGGCATTCTAAAAAGCCTGGATAAGTACAGCTGTGGAACACCGATTTCGAAAATTTTTATTTCATTCGATAGGAAACATATCGAAATTAGGGAGACCAAAAAATTACACAAAACTATCAACAAATATGGGTGTGACATGTTGTAGAAGTCAAAGGTGCTGGAAAAGTTAGAATCTCTTCCAAAATTTTTATTCTAGAACACCGATTTCAAAAATTTAATTTCATTGTATTCAAATGAAACTAGGGAAACCAAAATATTAGACAAGAATGTTAATAAATATGGGCGTGGAATATTTCGAAAACAAAGCTTTTATGTTATAAATAAAGATCAAATTTTAAATATATTTTATTTAAGTGCTTTAAAAGGTTAAAGGGATTAAAGACATTTTTCTACTACACAAAAGTGTACTCTTTAACCCTGTACATACTTTTGTACCAATTTGGAACCATCCATCTAACACTTTTTTAATTTGAACACTTTTAACATAATTTAATGAAATGTTTAATTTAGGGGACCAGAACTTTTGAGGGTTAAAGCGGATTGGAAGATAACTTATTACTACACGAATTGTCAAAGTGTCTTCTTTAATTCTTTATCTACATATGTACCGATTTGGACCTATCTGTTGTAACACTTTTTTTTAATTTAAATAAAAATACATGTTTTTTAATTAAAGCATAATTTAATTAAATGTGAAATTTAGTGGACCTAAACTTTTGAGTGCTAAAAGCATGAGAATTATTTTATTACTACGCGAAATGTCAAAATGAGTTCTTTAATCGTATATATATACTTTAGAAAAAATTGGACCCACTTAATTTGAATGAAAATACTTTTAAAATTTTTTCATGAAATTTTTGGACACAATTTAAGGAAATGTCAAGTTTATTGGGCCAGAGCTTTTAAGATAAAGGACCTTAACTATATTTTATTACAATACGAAAGATCAAAATATCCTCTTTCAATCCATATATATTTTTATACCAAATTAAAAACATCCGCCTAAATGTTAAGTTTTGTGTACTATAACTTTCAAGGGTTAAGGGGAATCAAAGACAATTTACTACAACACAAACACAAGACCAAAATGTTTTTTTAACCCCACTTTATACTTTGTACCAGTTTGGATCCATCTCTTAAACACATTTTCAATTTGAGTAAAAATACTTAAATATTTTATATTTTTAACACAAATATTCAAATTAACTTTCAAGGGTTAAAGTGGAAATGGTGCTTTTTTACATGCATTTCTATGACAGTTTGGTTCTATTTATGGAACACTTTCTCGATTACAATAAAAATTCTTTTATATGTTACTGAATTGTACACAAAAAGAAAAATTGTCATTAAATTCTGATTTTTAGATAAATTTTCTCGAATTCTGAATTTATAGAAAATTTTTATTAAATTCTCAATTTATAGCTAATTTTCGTTAAATTATCAATTTATACAAAATGTGCTTAAATTCTTGATTTATAAACGTTTTTCGTTGAATTCTTAGTATAAATTTTATATTTTCTATTTAAAAAATCGTTAAAATCTAAAATTTAAAAAAAAATTTGCGTTGAATTCTCTATTGATTTTCATTATTGAAATTTTTATTGAATTCAATAATTTTCGTATAACAAATCTTAATGATTCGAATGTTTATCATTTTGTTTTTCGATTTTGTCTAATATTTCCGTCGCTCTTGTTAACTGATCTTGTAAATTTTGTTGTCTACTTTCCAAACATTTGATTTTTTCACTCAGTTTTCGAATCTCTTCTTCTTGCTATTTTTAAATAAAAATTTTTAAAAATAAATTTTTTTCTTTAATAAATTAATAATTTCACCATCCAAATAATACCTTCTTCATGAAATAACGATTTTCCTCTGTTAATCCTCTTCTCTTAATCGATTTGGAAGGATCATAACTAAAATTATTAAGAAAATGTTTACATCTGATCTGATAGGAATATGAATACATTTAAATATTTACACATAATGTCTAATAGAATGATAAAATCTTCTGCCGGTTTTTATATAAAAACGATATTTCATATTCAAAAATAATTTTATTTAACAAAATATAAGTTATCAAGAAATATTACAATTTGTATAATGACATACGATTATTTAGATTCTTAAGGGTTGCCAAGCTTAAGAGAAAATTTAAGAATAATAATATTGTTAAGTTTTTTACCTTAAAAAAACGTTGGTTTATTTTTCCGTTAAATAAACCTGATTTTTTGCATTTAAAAGCGTCAAATTGATTTCAAATTATAGCAACTCTTTATTTACACTGTGTTATCACAGTTCAATTATGGCACTTAAGTTTATCTTCACTATACCACTGATTACATGAGCACAAAGTGGCATTTTGACGATTTATGCCCCAAATTTGAAAATATTTCACAAGAACAAAAATTTGAATTATGTGTACATTTTTACATTTTTAACTCTTTTTTTACTCTTCAAACTATCGGATCTTTGAAAGAGTTTAATTTTAATTTTTAAAAAAGCGTATTATTTTTAAATGTTTTTGTTATTTCATTTTTAGTATAAAACAACAACCGTAAGTTTTATTGCGACAAGAAATTTTTTTGTGTGCTTGCGTATGGACATTTTTGTTTTCTTCTTTTTTGTTCTCTTTTCAACCATTTCGCAATTTTGAGAAGTAAAAAAATGAGCATCCTTTTGGATCTTCGCAAAAGAAGAATAAAATATTATTTTCGATTTTAAGATTAAAATTTTAATTGAAAAAAAATTTAATCTCCTCAAAGAAGAGTAAAAAAAGATCTTTCAAAATTTGCTCCGAGTTTTTTATACTCTAGTGTTATCCAATTTTTTTACAATCCATCACCAAAATTTGGACTGCATTGAAATTTTCTGCTCACTTTTAATAAACTCAATTCTGTAAAATCAAATAAAAAGCCTACAACATTGTTGGTTATAAATTGTAGCGATCAAAAATTATGAACGACCCTCGTATATACTTCCAATGCAGTATTAATTATGGTAATGACATTTATGTGGGGTTTGTGAAATTTAATCCCGTCAAATTTCGTTAAAATCGCTTTATATTTAGGATTTTTAAGACCTTAAAACCTTTTGCCGGGAGAAACATATGGGGGGGCATCGCCAAATAGAAACCGTCCTTGGTGCCAAGTTTTATCAAGATATCGATAAAACTGTGATCTCCATTTTGTTCACAAGGTTTACAGAAAAGTAAATTTTACGATTTACCGATTTTTTCCCTCAAATTTGACGATTTTTGTTCAAATGTATCTGGGAACTATGCTCAGGTGATGTTCACAGCTATTAATACCCAACTGCCATCTAGAATTTTCTGGGAAAATCAATGACATCACGTTATGTTTTCAAAACTATGCTGCGTTATCTACAACATACTCATGCATAACCGTTACTAACCGTTGAATTCAATTTCAAATTATATTTCGTAAAAATATAAAATAACCTTAATTTCGAAGCGTTATTTAAAAAAAAAATTAAGACAAAGAGATTTTGAAATAAGAATCAAATGCGCTTTAAAATTTTAAATTATTCTATTCCATAATATATGAGGACCGCCCTATCATTATTTGTTGGTTTCATGAAAACCTTTTATTTTAGAATTAAAATATTTACTTAAGAAAGAAAATAAGCACAAGTCAAATTACCTGGTTCAACGAGGGTTGCATTTTAATCACTTAAAATTTTCATATTTTTCCAATAATTGATATCTATATTGATCACATAATACACAATTCTTTTCCACATAATCTAGGCTGGCAATGCTTATTTAGATAATACAGTATCCAACATCGATGAACTGTTTTATCTATAATAAAAATTACCAAAATTAATAAAGACTAAGTTTAGTTTCAAACCATTTAAAAGAAGTTAAAATTTTTACTGTGTTACCGATAAATAACACAGTAATACTAATCGATGCTGAATATAGAATTTTATCTCTCGATAAATTTTCGTTTTAAATTATTTTTATTTTAAACAATAAATCAATCTTTTGATTTATTGGTGTTATTGGCGCAATTTGAAATCAAATGATATTCGAATGTCAAAAATTAATTTTGATTGTGGTAGTGTTATGGTTTGGGCTGCATTTTTGGAAGTTGGAAAATCTAAAATTTGTTTTGTTTCAACAAAAACGAACAGCACAATTTTTAATGAATTGCTGGAAGATGCTCTGCTCTCTTTTATGGATCAAAAATGTATGAAGATGACATATTCCAGCAAGACACATAACATAACATATCATTCTAATTTTGGTCACAAAAGTCCAAAATTGTGAAATTTGTCACAAACTTGTTTAATAATATTCTAAGACGATTTGAAAAATTGATGTGTGAAATTTTACGAGGGCCTTTCCATAATTATTTCTAGCTTTAGAATACACTAATCCCACATGAATGTTAGCATCATTATAACATACTGCACTCTTAAGTATACATTAAAAAAATACCTTAATACGAGGGTGGTTCATTTACTTTCGGTAGCTAACGCTTAACGCAAATCCCAAAAACAAAATTGCCTGTTGTTTTTGTAATATTATATTTGTTGTAACATTTCAGAACTCTTGCTCTAAAATTCTTAAGATATTCGATAACTAATTTGATTTCATAGGAGAAGTGGTGTGTACTTAATCTTGGTCCTAACGATATTCAAGAAACTCCGTTCAACAATTTAACGGTCTATAAGGTACAACTTATTTGCATATTAATATATTGATATGCAAACGATCACACAGACAATTTTATATATAAATATTGGTTCAAAATTTTTATTGAATTTTAATTTACGGAGAATCTAAATATTTTCGTTTCAGTTTACAAGTTTCTAGTCCCCCACTATGGAATATTTGTTTCCCATTTCGAAATATGTTTCTTCAAGCAGTTGTGGATGAAGTCCCATCTTTTCATATTCAAATTTATACATATTCAAAAACATTGATAAAATGTTCTTATTTAAAAAAATCGATAATTCAAATTTACGTTATCAGTTAAAAACAACTGTAACCCGCATCTTTACTTAATTCGAATGGAACGTATTACGACCAAAATAATGCGTTAAATTTTGGCATCAACATTTGACTATAAATAACTAAAATTAAATACTTTAAAATTAGTTGCCAGCAAATCGTCAAGATATGTTAACATATTTAAGAAAATAATCTCCAGTCAATATAATTCGATCTCAATATGAATTTTTACTATTTAATCATTTACGTCGCAGTTTTGCTTGTGGGTATTGACAATTGTAAATCGGACGACAGTCCTGGTTTCTTTTTGAAAATCACTAAAAATGTGCCACGTTTGGGACGACGATCCGATAAGGAGTTTGAAAGTAAATTTTTGAAAAATTATAAAATTATACCCAGAATGGGCCGGAAGTTCGGAAAGTGTAGGTATTTCCCATCTTAAAAAATAATATTTAATTACTATTTTTTAATTTAAACTTAAATAGGACAACAAAATCCTTCTCTTGAGAACTGGTTTAATGATGAAACCTATTTAAAACAGCTCGACAAACGAGTGCTTATGCCTCCTCGTATTTCTGTGCCCGAACGTGAACTAAGTGTTGTGCAACCAGTTAATTCGAATACTCTTATTGAATTACTCGACAAAGATGCGATACCTAGTGATAATGTCAAGTTCGTTCATTGGAAAGATTTCGATCGTGCTTTACAATTGGATGAAGATTTATATGGAAAAGTTATATCGTTGGGAAGACGACCAGATCAACGTTTGAAACAAGATCTAAGCATTGGCAGCTATTTGCCATTGTTTAATAGAGGTCCTATGGAAGGGGATGGTACAGATTTTATGCTTTATAATCGTGGTGCTGATTTGGCAGGAAATTTAAATTCAGATATCTTCCGTTATAATCGTATATAGTTATTTTATTTTGTAAGAACTTATAAAATATGGTGATGGTTTATGGAATCGATAACAGTTAAAATTATGAACAATTGTGAATATTTTGAATGAGATGAGTCTCCATTTTTGGAGAATTCTAGTCAGTATTTAGTGTTAATGTAAATATATCCATGGATTATTTATGTATTTGTTGTGTGAAAAATGAAATAAAACTAAAATTTGCATAAGATCTGTTGATTATGGAACGAAAATTGAGGGGAGAAGTATTGTAAACAATCTAAATGTATTGTCAATCATTATTTTAAATTCCACTTTAAATGCTTAACTCGCATTACAATTCTCATCCAAATTATTCTCATTTGATTTTTTTTATGAAATTATATAAATCGTTCAGATAGGTTTGCTATCGGGGCGGTTCATACGAAACAAGAAATCGTCGGAATTGCGGAATTTCATGGAATAATTTTGAACGACACTTGACTTCGTAAAGGTTTAATTAATAATTTCAAGAGCAGCATCAGCTGTGACGTTCTAATGATCAGATTTGGATTACGAGTATTTCGGCTGTGCCAAATAATAAGGCGAAAAGTAAAAGTAGTATGAAAAGTAGCTAGAAACAAGTTTTGGGAAACATTTGTTTTATAGGAATTATAAATTTCAGGACCAAAAACCAATTCATACAAATTTCATTACAAGATCTCAACAATTGCGGCCTGCAGAGTATTCATAACGTTAACGATATCTTTATATTTAATAGTGGCTGTAGCACCATTTTTCAACATAGGCATAAACGCATTATACTGCAACCGTTAAGAAAATTTGAAATTAGTTTTTAAGATTTAAAATTAACCTATTGTGAGGTCTAAAAAGAAAATCAGATATATTGAATATGCCTCTTCTTTGTTCGCGTTCGATGTATTATTATGTTTAATTTTAATCAGAATATCTAGGTATATCATGGGTGATACTATGTCGATTAAGATTGAGTCAGCAGAAAAATGCTATAGCCGAAAATATGAACAAATTCTTTCCAAACTTTTCCAAATTTTTTGGTTTAGAGAGTAGGTCGGTCCACTACCAAAATAGGATCAAAAGCTTTCATTATGGGGTTTTATATATAAAATATATTGAAATCTATATACATAAAAATTAATCTGTGTTTGTTTGTCTGTTTAGTTGTTTGCTTGTTTGTGACTTATTGACAGTTAAACTACTAAACCGATTTTGCGGAAATTTTCACAAAATGGTCCCCATATAACCGAAAGGCTATATATAGGCTAAAAAAAATTTCGATAAGACCAGGGGGAGAAGAAACCCCCATACAAGGAAAATATTGATCGTCGAAGATCTAAAGAACCACTTCATCGAGTATTATTAAATATGGTTCAAATGTCCCATTCACTCCCTTAAAGAACTGTTTTACTGCGTGCCCCACGTAAAAAGCAAATATCGATTATCGAATATTTAACGAATAATACAAGCAAAAAAGTGAAATTATGTGTAAATCCTTTTCTCAAGGAAAGGGGAGGGATGTCTCCCATACAAATCAAAGGACTACTACAGAGAGAATTTACAAATGTTTAACTTACAAAAATTAACTTTTTTTAAACACGTCGTGATTTGAGAAATTTCGTTCAAGATCTAAGACTGAGGAGAATTTTTATGCAGCAAAGCGCTCCGGGTAAAATCTAGTGAATCACTAAAATTCAGCATGAATTGATCTTATATATTTATGTTCAGTAAAATTTTGCAACCACTCTTCGATACAGTAAGATCTTATAGAACTATCAACTCATTTCTTAAACAATACTTCATACAGTTTTACGCACTAAAATTTGAACTGATTTTTTTTCCTGTAATTTTTTAATGGCTGAAAATGTAATCTGAAATCAAAATTTTCCAGCAAAAGTGCGTTTAAGAGAACCGTATTAATGTTTATTAGAAGTTATATATTCACAGAGCCTCTTTGTATTGTTAGTGTAAGGAATATTGTTTTGGTGACACTGTTATTTAGATATTTATGTTAATCTAATGTTAACATTATGTAAATCATTTTTAACTAATCTAATTAGCATACTATACTAGTGCATAATAGAGGGCGCTTTAAAATACCAGTGTAATTACGATTCAATACATTTTCTGTTCTTAAAACTAAATCCAGATGTCGCTACAAAACATTTGCTATACCACTAATAGAAACTAATTAACAGTAATAAATTTAAGCAAGTAGTAATTTTAAAGTCTACACAGCATCGTTGAATGATACGAAAAAATTATAAACGATCCTCGTATAATTTGTTTCACTTTTTTTTGCTTAAGTCTTCAATAGATTATTATCATACTAACATTTATGCAGAATTTATGAGTTTTAAACGAAATATTTTTGGAAGGTTAATAGATCTTTTCAAAGTGATTTTTGGAAGGGATTTGAATGAGACCTATGCGAAGTAATAGTCAGATCCTCGTATAATTTAGAACATCAGCTTTTGCTTCTATTTATTTTAATTTACAAAATATTTTTATAATAATTGAGCTGGATCTCGTATAATTGAGGTCACCATTTAAGAATATCAGGACTTATTTTGGCGAAACCTTAGTTTATGAGCCAAAAAACCCAACACAGGAGGACATTCGTATGGGGCCTATATGAAATAATGTACCAATCATATACAATTTCAATAGGAATCTACTTTCAGTCAAACCGGACGGACGGATGGATACAGTTATATCGACTCAGGAAGTGATATAGAGTAGAACTTAAGATGAAAAATAAATAATAAATTTTTCACTGTCATTATAAAGACCGGCAGAAAAAACAATATTTTTTGTCTATAGCTGTATATTAAGGATAAGAAGAATCGGAATGTGAATTTCATAAAAATAAAGTTTGTCCCAAGTTTATCCAGAATTAATTTAGTCGCAATAATAAAGGTTTAAACAAAATAATGGTTTTTGAGGTGGAGGCTTTCTGAAAAAAAATGCAAAAAAATACATATTTTTTTTTTTAATTTCCAATTTCAAATTAATACAATTTTTTAAAGGATTCATATATTTATATAGTTATTTTTGCAATATCTGTTGGTATTTTATAGTGAATCTCAAACTAAAAAAGTTGCAAAATCCATACTTAAAAAGGGTTAAAATTTTTTTTCAACTTGCATATCTCTGAAACTATAAAAGCTAATATACAAGGATAATTTCTATACAATTTTTTGTCTTAAAGTAAGGAATTTTTAGTGAATTAAAAAAAAAATAAAGATACTCGAGGTGGTGCAATTTGCAGGGCCATAGATCCCGCATCTGATCTAATAGGGATCTGTACTTCTCCAAATCAATTCAAAAACAAGTAAGAATGCTATATTCGGCTATGCCGAATCTTAAATACCCTCCACCACAAATTCGTGTAAAGTTAATAAGTTAGGTTCCATAGACACACATATACTCACAAATGTATATAACACAGAAATACTGTGTTAATTAAGCTCTGTTAATTTTTGTAAATGTGAGCAGACAAAGAGATTGACGAAAATCGACTGAGATTTTGATTTGATGTAAGAATATATACATTATCATTCTTAGCGTTACACACAGAATGACAAAGTTAATATTCTCTCAAGTCTAATATTCACTTGTACTGTGGAGCGTATAAAAGCAAAAAATAAGCTATAAGCTATAAGCTATAAGCTCAAAACTATTTTCCGGGAGCTACAGCAAAATTTGGACCAAGATTGCTCATATTTATAATATACTTTGATTATAGTTAGAAAAATCATTGTGTTAAATTTTAATGGAATTGATCTTTATTTAAATGTTTTATAAACTCAAACCCGTTTTCAAGAAATCCCATTATAGGGGAGCTATAGGAAAATTTGGACCGATATAGGGCAAATTAATATAATATCTTCAGAACATTTAGCAAAATAATTGTATCGAACTTTTTCTTTATTTACTCGGGAAGGGGCGTTATATGGAACCATGTTAATAAAATGTATAACATATATTTAAAATAGCTAGAAATTTAGTTGTGCCAAATTTCAATAGAATTGGTTCAAATTTAAGAGTTTTATAAGCTATAAATCATATTCCGGGAAAGGGCCTTATATGGGAGCTATATTAAAATATGGATTAATGTTAATAAAATTTATAACGTATATTAAGAATGGCTAAAAAATTAGTTGTGAGAAATTTTAGTAAATTATCTTAAAAATTGCGGCCCATATGATACAAAGAGTTTGGGGTGTATCAAAATTTTGCATATTATAGCCTATAACTTTTTTCCGGTTAATCAGATTTTGATAATTTTTTGCACGATGATGAAGCACGTGCAATTGTATGCTAAAATTAATTTTTGGTTTAAGTCCAATTACATTTTTAAAAGAAATTATAAGTGTTCATTTTCGAAATTTTGAGGTTGTTTCAGATATCGGTCTATAACTTCCTTGCTTATAAACCGATATAGCTGGTTTTAAATAGCAAACTGCTTAGGACAAATAATGTGGCCAAGTTTTTTTGAATTCGGTCAATTATTCTAGGCGTGAGAATGTTTCCAACAGACAGACAGACAGACAGACGGACAGATGGACATAGCTAAATCGACTCAGTTTTGATGCAATAATATATTGATGCAATAATATATATACATTGTTGGGTCTGAGATGATTCCTTCTTGGGTGCAAGCCATACATTCCGTATCTGATCTCATAGGGATCAAATCAATTAAAAAATAACTCATTTCCAACCAAGTGAAATTGAAATTTAGCTGTTCAAATATGACTGAATTATTTCAAAAAACTCGATTTAGACACTGTGAAGCATTACCGCAAAATAGAAATAAGATCAAATCGAAATATACTGGAGTAGAAAGGTGATTTGATTAGTTCAGAAATATTTTTGTTTGTTATGAAGAAATTGAACTTATTTTTTTAGGAATTTTCTGGCTCACTTTTTATTAAATGTGTTTTTTTAGTTTTTGTGTAACTTTTGTTGTTATTTTTTTCTAATTCTCATGCCAAATCCAAATTGTACAGAGACAAGTGATGGACAGCTGCAGATTAACACTCAAAATTAGAAAAATAAAAAACACTTGAAACGAAAAATTGCATGTCAATTCCAAAACAAAAAAAAAAAAAGATGTTACCAATAAGTGTGAGTGTGGGCGATACTTTAGGGGTTTAATTTCTTGAAAAAAAAGGTTTTAATTTTGCAACAGGTGTGAAATTTGAAATAAAAAAATGGAAAAATTCTCATTCTAAAAAAATTAAAAACAAAAAAAATTATGTAAAAGACGAATAAAATTTTATTAAAATTAAAATTTTAGGAAAAAATTTTTTTATAAAAAATGTTTAAAGAAAAAATTCAATTTCATTGAAAAATGTTAAGATGTAATTTTTTTCAAATTTTATTGCCATAAATTTATCAATTTATGTGCGTTTTGCTTACTGTGTCATATAAACAAAAGACTTAAGCCACAAACGTGTTAGTTATATGTCACGTAATAAGTTTGTATCTTAAGTCTTTTGTTTTTTTTATTAGTTTTGTTGTCTAATACGGAAATTTATATAAATTTGACTTTCTTATTTGTTTCTTTTTTATAAAAAAAAATTGCATAATTTGTTTTTATTTATTTTGTAATAAAACTATAAACATTTTTTTAAGATTTGATTATAATTGTTTGTTGATTTCTTAATAATTAATTTGTGAAATGAAAATTATAATAAAAGATATGTGAATTGTAAATACAATTAAATAATTGTTTATTTGTTAAAAATATTAAAAGATGAATTTAATTTGAAATTGATATTAAAGATATCATTTTCAACAAATGTTTAAATAAATTAAAATAAATAAATAAATAAATAAATAAATAAATAAATAAAAACAACGAAGAATATTATAATAATGCAGGTGATTGTATGAACAATCATGGACTGACCCTCGTAAAATTAGATTCTATGATATGTGTTTGAAAATAACCTTCATTATTTTATTATTTGTTTGAAATTTCTGGACCCCAAGTTAGTCTTAACGATCTTTTTTTGGAAGCTTTTGGAATTTTTACACCGATTCTGTGTTTTAAAATGAGTTTTTTAATTGAGAGTTTTATGGAAATTTTTAATACTCTTGTTAAAGTTCTTAAATTAAAAAGGATCTTAATATTTTTATAAGATTTGGATATTTTTGCATCGATCCTCGTAAGTTTGTCTTCTTTATGATATGATCACATTGCTTACGCTATCTATAATTCAAAGTTCGTTTTGTAAATGAGGTCTTTTTGGGATTTTTTTATTCTTTCTGTTATAGTTCTTTAAACAATGAAGTGAGATCGAAAAAATCTTAAAATGTACAAATTTAAAATCTGTTGAAACTTGAAAATTTTACATTTATTTAATATTACATTACAAATTGAAATAAAATATTTCTCATTCAGTTTTAATCAATTTTTATCATAATAAGGACCTCTTGTCGATCAAATTTTCATAAGACGTTTAATAGTTGTTTAAGCAAATCTTATGTATAAAGCAAGTTATTTTTTACAATATTTATTAAATAAAATTTAAATTTAAATAAAAAATATAAATTTTTTATTCTGAATTAACCATCATTATTAAAGCTTTAGCTAAATAGATTTAAGAACGTCTGTCCTTCCGTCTGGATGTTGGAATGAAATCATACTTTTTTAATATTGTTAAAAAGAGCTTTTGTATTATTTGTAAATAGAAATATTACATATTCATTTTTTGAAATATATTTTTAGTGCACAAAATAAGATCAATCTGTCAGTATCTTTAACTAATAAAATATAAAAATATCTATGGCTAAATTGGTTTAATTATGTCTGTCCATCTGTCTGGATTATTAATATCTTGAATATTACACTGTGTATGCAAATCGGTGTTTTGGAGAATTAATTCTGAAAACTTTCGAACAGTTAAGGTTTTGGCATTAAAATTTCATATGGTTAGAGCAGAGGTATTTTAAAATTGATTTGGAAGAGAACATGCCTCCTTCTGGTAAAGAACGTAATCTTTGACACCATAAAGTTGGCCATATTAGTTATTTCTTCTATATATTTTTGGCAAAATTTGCCTTAGAAATTTATTAAATTTTTTAAATTTGTTAAAAATATTTTTCGATCTCATTCCTTAATTAAAAAAACATAAGAATAAGAATAAAATTTTTATATGATTTTTGAGAATTTTTGAGCATTTTAAATAGATTCTTTCGGAAACGTATTAAATAAATCTTTTTTATAAGAAAGAACAGATTTACAGACCGTATCAAATGAATATTTATTTAATGGCTTTTGAATAAATTTATTTTAATAAAAAAACAATTTTTTGACAAAATAAAATTCTTTAATTTATAGACATATTACATTTAAACACGTCATCTGCAAAAAAATACAATAAATTCATTTATTATTCCCTCTACCACCGTGAGTGGTGTAGAGGTTATATTTTCTTTGTCATTACTTGTGAAACGTTAAGAAGGAATCATCTCAGAGCCCATAGTGTATATATATTCTTGTATCAAATCAATATCTGAGTTGATTTAGCTATGTTTGTCTTTGTGTCTGTCTGTCTTTTGTTGTTACGCTCACATCGTGATATATTTCCTATTTAAAAACAGCAAAATTGGTTTAGCAAATTAAGAGATATAGACCGATATCTGAGGCAACCTCAAAGTTCAAACAAAGAACTTTAGTAAAATTGACAATTATAGATCAATAAATTAGAGTTAAATGTTGCCATAATATTATGTTATATAAACTTCATTGTCATTCCATTCAAATGATAAAATCGGTTCAGTAGAAAGCAGTTATAGCCAAAAATAATAACTAAGTTTATGACTAATAAACTGTTTCTCTGTCATATTTAAGAAAAAGTTTTATATAATGTATACGTTTTTGAGTGTATGTGTGAGTGTGTCTGTACGAAATATAACGTATTTACTTCACAGGAATTTGTGGTAGAGGGTTTTGAAGATTCGGCATAGCCGAATATTGCATTCCAACTTGTTTTACAATAAAATTTCCATTTTAATGAAATCACAAATAAAAAAATTCATACAATTGTATGATAAATTGTATTAATAATTTTTTGTTAATAAATTTTTTTTATTTGTTCTCAAAACCGAAATAAAAACCAGTAACAATAACAAGAATTTCAAGTGTTTTGTGATTAGCACTTGATTATGGGTATTAAATTTCTGTAACATGTTAAATTGCAAAAAAAATTGAAAAAAAAACTGAAAAAAGACTGAAATATAAAAAAACATGTCTATCTACCTTTTTCATGCACAACTATGATAATTTTTCTTTTCCTTTTGATTTTTTGGCGTTTTTTTTTTTGTCTTTACAATTCTTGGCAACATTGTAGTTGTTGGATTTTTTTTTCAAAAACTCCAGAACTATAAAAAAATGCATATAAACATGGTTGTCGTATTTAATTTGTTGTTAATTTCTTGTTAGGTAAGTTAAAAAAAGAAAAAAACAATAAATACAGTGGGCTTGATTGCTATTATTTAAGGTTAAAATTAAATGGAAGCCATTAAAGAATTTCATTGTTTCACAATGTTTCAAATGAGATATGAAATGGAAATAAATCTGTAACTTCCATATGGTTAGTCTGATTACAATTAAATTTCTAAAAGTTATAGTAAACGTGTAAATTTTGAGTTTGGCATTTGTGGAACTAACGGGGAACAGTCAATAGGGTCTCAAAATTAGTCACCAAGGGTCGTATAAATATTTAAAACCATCCAGATTATTTATATCTGAACCGATTTTAAATATTTTTATGTGAGTGAATTCTATTTGTAAAGTCCTACTAAAAATTTTGCTATCTTTAATAGTTTAAGAGATATTTCGTTTCAAAAATTAAATATTCTTAATTTTTTACCGATCTTGGCGTAATTTTTGCCACAAGTTTATCAATGAATAAGGGAATTAAAAATATTTTCTAATTTCTATTTATTTTCTAAGGTCTAACAACCAGCAATTTTTACTAAATAACTAAAAAATATTAAATTCAAAAATATTTAAAAACCTATGATAGCTGTGTCCGTCCGGGTGTCCGTTTTATCAAATCATTTATCAATCATTTAAAATGATGGTAAAAGTTGATTGGAGTTCTTTAAGAAAAATTATGTTAAACAAACTTTATTTTTTATAAAAATTACTGCAGGTAAAAGTTAATATTTTTCAATAAATTTGAATGAAACAATTTGTCCACAAATTTTCCATCCTTCCGTCTGTCTTAATAAATATTTAAAATTTTTGATATTTCCTGATGGTGATTTTTGTGAAAAAATATATAATAAGAATTTTTCAATTTAAAGAAATAGTGAAGGATGAAAGCAAATATTTTTAAATCCATTTAAATAAAATATTTTTTCCCTCAGTTTATATAAAACTGTTACTATATTGTCCGTCCTTCTGTCTTTCTGTATATTTATTTTTTTTTAATTCTTATCTTAAAATAATATAAAATCTTATATATCAAATGTATTTAAGCTTTCAATATCAAAATTCTGAAATATATAAAATTTCGGAAAAATTCTTCCATTATTTTGTCCCACTGTTCTTAATATTAACATAAGTAATGTTATGTCAGTTACTACTCCAAACTATGTATTATTGTTATTAAATTAATTGAAAATAAATTCATAAATAAACGTCTACAACAGTATTAAGTCTTGTTTTAAAGTTGTTTTAACTTTTAAAATACAAGAAGAAAATGAAAGAAAGAAAAAACACTAAAATAAAATAAGAGAATAATAAAATAAATTCATGTAATAAAATTCATTATCAAATCATTGGCAGTTGAAATGAGTTGAAGTAAAATACTTGAATGTGGCATAAATTATACGCAACATGTTGCACATAAATTTTGATTTGAAAATGAATTAAAGATTGTTGATTTATACAAAGAAAAAAGAAATTAATTAAGTTTATTTGTTGTGGTTTTCTTTCTTCTGAAACTATAATTCAGATTTGTTTGATGTTAAAGAAAATAATGTAATTTTAGTTTTATTGCAATTTTTACTTTAATTTTTATTACCCAACTAAAGTCCCTAATTGGAATATATATATAATTATAAATATTAAATAATTGTGGGAGATAAATGAATGAGAGAATCAAAGTCAAGTCTTACTAAATTTAACAATATGAGGAATCAATTATGTATGTAAACATTACATTACCATGAGGTGTTAGTCCTTAAGTTATGTTCTATGATCAGACATTATTGTGAAGGTATGCAAAGTGAGTGAATTTGATGTAAAATGATAAATCTTGGTAAAAGACCGATTTTGCTGAAATTTTCACAGAATGATCTCCATATACCCGAAAGTAACATAGGCTATAAGAAAATATCGATAGGGCCAGGAGGAGAGGTACCCCCTATACAAAGCAAATATTTATTATCGAATATGTAAAGAACCATTTCATCAAAAATTTTCAAATTTGGGTCAACAAATTTTTTAAAGGAACTATTTTACAAGAGAAAATGTGGGGCGGATAGAATTAGATGGAGAGGTAGCCCCCATACAAAGCAAATTTTGATCATCGAACATTTCAAAAAAATATTTTTTTTCAAGAAAATTTTTTACTAGATAAAATGTGAGGCGGATAGGATCAGAGGAAGAGGTAGCCTTCATACAAGGCAAATATTGATCATCGAATATTAACAGAACTTTAACAGGGAGAATTTTAGAATTTGGTCCTAATCGCTTTAACAAGGAACAGTTTTACTAGACAAAATAAAGGAAGGATAAGATCAGGGGGAAAGGTAGTCTCCATTCAAAGAAAAAGTTGATAAGAAAAAATCTAAAGAACCACTACACCGAGAATTTTTAAATTTGTTGCCAATAAATTTTTTAAGTAACTATATTACTGGACAAGATGAAGGGCGGATAAGATAATGAGAGGAATTGTTCCCCATACAAGTTCTCAAATTCCACTTTCTCAAGAATTTGGTTTACTAATCAAAATGTAGGATGGGTAGGATCAACGGGAAAGGTACTCCCATACAAAGCAAATATTCAAAGCGAGTATTCACATTGGTTACAATTACTTTCCCAAGGATATTTTTTACTAGCAAAAATGTAGGACGGATAGAACCATGACGATGGGGTACTACCCACTTTATAAGAACGACAAAGCACACAGTGGCTCTTACATTTTCAGAAATATTCAACTCGACTTTAGTATAGATCCTAAGTCCAAGTTTAGTATAGGACCTAAAAATTCTTAAAAATATGTTTTAGATTTCCTACAAAATTTTAAAGAATTTTGTGCTGAAATAACTATAAAAATATTTGAATCCTATATAAAGTAATAATAATTTTAATTAAAAAATAAATTTTTTAGATTTTTTTTAAAGTGGCAACATTTTTTCGCTGATAAGTAAAAAACATTTATGTTCTGAATTTCACAATTTGTCTTTGATTTTGTTAAGTTTTCAAGTCGTGAATCTGGAATCATCTTTAAATTACTTAAAATATATAGCTACATATACACTAATGCATATTACTATAAACGCACATAATATTGTTCTCTATTTTTTAGAGTGGCAACTTAGCGAAATAAAGAAAGATAATTTTTCTTCTGGATGTCAAAATGTTATTTTGGCGCTGACAGTGTTATGGAATGGACAACTTTTGGGGATACATGACCCGTAAAGATTATTCAAATAATGGTCAAAACAAAAGTGCACTGATTTTAACAGATCTTGAAAAAAAAACAACAATTGTGGAAGGTAAGTGAAATTTCTCAAGATATCTTCTATTCGTATTTTCACATTTTGTAAATACTTAATTACGAAGTAAAATCAATCTTGTAGTGATTAACTAAATTTGCTAAATCATTCTGAAATCATTTTTCATACGTAATTTAGTTCTTCTTTAATATTTTGATCTTTTAGAAATTTGGAAGACAAAGAAAAACAGCTGGATTGTTTAAACACTTTTAAAGGCCTCTTAGAGTTTTAACAAATTAACACTCCCTGAGAAAGAGAGACAGACAGAGAGAGAGAGCAAAATTTTGAATATTTTTTTTTGAGAACAAAGTTTTCAAATCACTTTTGCAAAATAATACAAATTGACAAGTGTGAAATCTTATTACAAAAGGAAATATGAAATTTTCTGTTTTTTTGTTTTGTTTTCAAAGAAAAATGTTGAAAATATTTTTAAGGTGTGTTAAAACAAGTGTAAGCGGTAATCTTCTTATAATACACGCACACTAACACAATTAAGTGAATAAAAGGTCCTTGTATATCCTAGTCGGCACACGTAACATTTGATAATATTTTTTCTTCTTTTTGGTTTTGTTATCTCTTGTATTTAATGACAAAAGATTTTATTATTCAATTATCCTCAAATACCAGAACAATCAAGCCACAAAAGGAAAAAAGAAACACAAAAAAAAAGGAAATTTGACTTTAGTTTATGACTAATTTATGATCTACAAATATTTAGTTCGACTAAAATAGAATTCCTATAGAGCTCTAGAAAAGGACTTCTTTTATGGTTTTTGAGGTGGGAAAAAAATAAATCGTAAAAAAAGAATTATGGGTTTGCGGTAGGTCTTCCAAAAAATATATTTCATAATAGAATTTTCATAATTTTCTTTTTCTTTAAGTTATGAGGCGTTTATTACAGCCTTTTTTAGAAAGAAAATTTCATAATTTCTATTTTAGTTTTAATTTAAAATTTATGGCTTTTCAATTAACACCTTTTATTGTTTTACGACCTCAGTGAAGAGCCGCTTTCTTTTGTACGCTTTTGGGCTCTAAAAATCAATACTTTTTCATTGTTCTTTTCAATTAAATAAAAAGTGTTTTAAATTGTTGAAATTTTTATGATCTGTTGTTACCAAATCAATTATTTGTTTATGGTAATAATTTAAATTTATTACCCCAAACATATGATCAAAAGTAAGGAACAGTTGGACAAAAATTTGCTTCTTATTAGCAATATAATATTTTCTATATCAATGATCTTTAGATTTAAGTTTCATCCTTAATGCAGGATGTTTGAACTTGTAATCATAATATGATATATGCAACAATCATTACATTTTGGTGGCCAAGTTTGATTTAAGTTTAAACTGATTGTATAAAGTATTTATAAAAATATCTGGTATCGTTGGACATATATTTACTTGAAGAATATTTAAATGTATATTTTTTCGAAAAGCCAAAAAATATAATTCTCGTTATAATTTTGTGAAAACAGTCTTAATAGTTGTTCTCATAAAAACTCTATATTAATGATTCATTTATCAAGAAATTAAGGTATAAACAGATAAAACTGTACATCATCTAGGACAATGAATAAATTCCTATTTTTAGATTTCGAAATACCCAAAATATCTTTATTTAGAAAACTCTATTCAAAAATTGATTTTCTATTTAAATGTATATTTTTTAATTCAACCCAAAACTAAATTTAAGCGATTTTTTTATTCAAACAAATCATTTCCAAAGTCACCAATTTTTGAGCTTTTCATCTTGTCTTCTTGAGCCTCTAAGATTTTGTGTTCTTTCAAATCCCCTGTAAAACTTCTCATAAATGTCCATGTGAAATTTTATTAATAGAAATTTAGTTGTTCCAAAGTTGTGGAGTTATTTCCAAAAGAACGTTTAGAACTCCCTACTGCACATCAAAGCGTCTGCATTTTTAATTAAATAATGAAAATTCTTTAAAATTTTATTTATTTCTTCTTTTTCTAAAAAAAGATTTACCCTTAATAAATATCACATGTTTGCATAACCTCATTTGAAATTAAAATCTAAAAACATTTAACCAATTAAACTTTTCATTCCAACAGCAATAAAATTTACAAAAAAAAAATGTCATTAAAAATTAAAAAATGCAATAGAAAACAACAACAAAAATGACAATAATAAATTGCATGCATACTTGAGCAAATAAATTGACTGAAGGCAATTTAATTTGATTTCCCATTTCATTACAATTTCAACTTTTAAGTCTTTATTTTTCAAAATTCTGAGTGTTTGACAAAAGACACTACAAATATGATAAAAAAAACATACAAGTATGTGAGTGTATGTGTGACTTTGCAGTTAAATTGTAGCAAAAATATATATAAAAATTATAAATTGCCTACAATTTCTCGCTAGATCATATTATAATGCAGTTATATAAAGTTGTTGGTTTTATAAATTAACTGAATGTGATGTTAAAAAGGGCATAAAGGAAAAAATAATATAAGAAATTATGATCTCGATATGTTAAGTACTGAAAATTATTTGGGAGACAAATGAATTGAAAAATAAGAAAAAACAATTCAGAATATGCTGAATCAAAAAAGTAGTAAATATAACGAATAATGGTGTAGAATTTAAGAAAAGTAGGTTTAATATCAGCCAATGAAGCCCATATTCATCATAACGAACATTTTCGTTAATTTTATGTAAATTCTTCTAATTGACGAAAAATTGTCAATATGACTATTTGAATTCGTTAATAAAAATACGTTTGATTTGAATAAATATTATTCAATTTGAATAATTTGTTATAGAGCAATGTTGCCAGACTTATTTTTGTTTGTAAAAGATTTTAAAGTTTTTCACATTGAAATTGTTTTCACTTTATTCAAATTTCTTTTCTCCATTAAATTTTCTATAACTAAAATTTTAAGTAGATTTGATTTCCGGTTATATAACAACATCCCCACTATAACAATTATTCTCTCTTAATTTTCAAAAATTCACCTAAAACTTTTGTGGTAAATTAATAATAAAACGAGTACATTTATTTAACAAATTATTAAAGGTGGTTAATAAAAAATATTGCTTAATAAGCGTTTAAAATGAGTCCATCAGCAAATAAAAAATTTCATTTTATTAAATAACATTTTGTTTTCATTCATTCCTTCCCTCCATTTCATCATTGTTGCCACTTTTAGACCAACATGAAATTGTTCAATGAAAACAAGTAAGAAGTTGTAGTCGATCAGACAGACAGACAGCCAGTACACCGTTAAATCGACTCAGAAAATAATTCTGACCAACCACTGACACGGTGGTGTAGGGTATAGAAAACAAGGAAGAATGCAATATTCGGCTAACAATTTTACGTAGGTTCTTCGCATGAATTTAGAGGTTGTTTCAGATATCGGTCTATACCTTTTTTGCTGGTTTTTAATAGGAAACTTTTCAAGACTATAACATATACTAGAACCAAATTTCATTGAGCTCTGTCAACTATTGCGGATGTGAGCGTGTCAACAACAGACAGGCACACAGACATAGCTAAATCAACTCAAATTTTGATTTAATACAAAAATATATACATTATGGGATCATAGATCCCATAATGTATATATATATATATATGAATGCAATGGTGTAGGGTATAAAAATGAAAATTAAAAACCGCAAAAATATTTTTGTTAACTTCAACTACTTAACAAAAAAAAAACTACAATGAAAACCGAAAAAAATGGAAAATTATAAACTTCAACTAAGAACCCGAAAAAAACTGAAAAAATTCAATTCAAACCGGAAGTCGTAAATCAAAATTTTTGTTCGAAAAAAGTATTTCACTTTGTTGTTGTTTTTTATTAAAGTGATTGTTTACCTTGTTGTTGGTATTTGTTTCTTATGATTTTTAATATTTGAAATTTTTTAAAAAAATAATAAAAACAATTTTTATATAAAAACATGCAAGCGCATTGGTGCTGACCAATTTTAGTTAAGACGACAGCTATAATAATAGAGGCCACTTTTGCCGACACTCACTTATACTCTACCGTTTTATTTTACGTTTATAGAGTCATATTAAATGCGTATCATAAATATACAAACATATAAGACACGCACACTCTCATATACAATTATATATTTCTATTAGTTGAGGTTGTGTTGGTAACTAAAGGAACAACATTTAAAACTCAACAACACGAAGATGTTTGAAGAACTGAAAAAAGGTAGCTAAAATGGTTTAAAAGAAAAAAAATACATTTATGTTGGGGAGGGGAAAAAGCTAATTCATAGACGAACTTTCCTAAATTGAAAATTTTTTATCTTTAGAAATTTTTTAATAAATTTTCTCTTAAAAGGAGAAATTATCAAAAAAAAAATATTTCTTTGGATTAAATGTTTTTTTTAAACATATAAAGAAAATTCAATAAATTTTCTCTTTAAAGGAAATTTACAGTAAATTTTCTCTTTAAAGGAAATTTATAATAAATATTCTCTTTAAGGAAAATTTATAATAAATTTTCTCTATACCGGAAATTTGTAATAAATGTTTTCATACAGGAAATTTATGAATGTTCTATTGAACATTCTATTACAGAAAATTTACATCAACTTTTCTCTTAAAGGAAACTTTTCAATAAACTTTCTCTTAATAAAAAAAATAAAATAAAAAAAGAGAAAATTTTCAATAAATTTTCTGTTTAGAGAAAATCTTTTATATATTTTATTTTTTTTTTAATTCAAGTTTATATGTAAACTTGTACAAAATTTTCTCTTATAGAAAATTATCAGCAATATTTTTGTGGAAAATTTGCAGTAAATTGTTTCCTTCTCTTATTACATTTTTTAATTTCAATTAGTTTTCCTTGAAAGTTTTCATTTATGAATTTGTAAAATTTTGTTGCCTTATATATCACGAATTTACTTTTTCTCTCACCCAATAAATCGAGCCATAATTATACCACCAAACAAACAACTTGTTCATAATGTTTTATACGATAGAAAGGAAAAAATCGCTAGTTAAGTGAAAAATAAAAACTCAGTATTTTAGTGGAAATAAAAACAAAAAAAATATATTGTGAACATCTCCAACTCAACTAAACAACTTTTGGGCACAATTCAAATCAAGTCGAACAAAAAAAAACCTCAAACTCTAACAAACATTGACAAGCCTTTTGCTGCATTTAAAATATGGGTGTTTGTTATTGTTTTCTTTTTTCTTTCCTTTTTATGTTGTTTTTGTTGTTGCTGTTAACAGAAACGGATGTGCATGAGACGCCATCATTGTTGGCATTTTTCTTAGAGACATTTTTGTTATTGTTGTTGCTGCTGTTTCGTGTTGCAAGTAAGATTGAATATGTGTTTTACATTTATTCCTCCACATTTTTTCAAAAACTTTTATAGTTTTGTTTTTTTTTTTTTTGGTTTCGTTCTATTTGTTGGTGATTGAAATTGAAAGATGAAGAATTTTATAGTTGAAGATTTCATAAAACAAAAATGTCTTATAGAAAGAAAAAAAACGAGATCTTCCGTTTGAAGAGTGAGTTTTTATTTTTGAGGGAAAAATATTATAGCAGGGGAGAGAAACGTTCTCATTAAATACAGCTCTTAATTAAAAAATGAACTTGCTTTCAAAAATATTCTAAAAGGAAAAAATCTAACAAAAATTTTCTAAAAAGACAAATTTTAATAAAATATTTCTTCTAAAGATAAAATTTCTTTCTTAAAAGATATTTTTTTTTTTAAATTTCCTCTAAAGAAAAACATTTTGAAAATTTCCTCTAAAGATAAATTTATTGAAAATTTCCTCTAAAGAGAAAATTTATTGAAAATTTCCTCTAAAGAGAAAATTTATTGAAAATTTCCTCTAAAGAGAAAATTTATTGAAAATTTCCTCTAAAGAGAAATTTATTGAAAATTATCCTAAAGAGAAAATTCATTAGGAATTTTCTCTAGAAAGAAAATTCATTGAAAATTTCCTCTTAATAGAGTTTAATAATTTCTAAAGAGAAAATTTATTTCCTTTAAAGATTTCCTTTAAATTTATTGAAAAAAGAGAAATTTCATAAAAAAAAATTTCTCTAAAAAGAAAATTTATAAACAAATTTTATTATAAGAAAAAATTATTCAAAATTTCCTCAAAAGAGAAAACTTATTAAGAATTTCCTCTAGAGAGAAGGTTTATTGAAATTTTCCTGTAAAGAGAAAATTTATTAAAAATTTCCTCTAAAGAGAAGATTTATTGAAAATTTCCTGTAAAGAGAAAATCGGTCATACTTTTTTTGATAGAAAAATTATCGATTTTCTTTAAAACAAAAATCGATCTCATCTCTGAATAGAACATCGATTTTAAAATTATTTTAAATAGAAAATCATTCTTAAATTTTTGAACTTGAAATTTTTAATTGTTCTAACTATAAAATCGATATTTAGCTTGCTTTAAACGATAATACAATTGTCAGTAAGTCATCAGGTTTCCATGTAGAATAGAATCAATAAATATAGCTCATTTGGGCCCTAAAAGTCCTTTTTTGTTACCTGTAAAGAGACAAATTGGAAAGGAAGGGAAGTGTATAAAATATTATTAGAGGTTAAGAGCTCAAAGAAGAAATCCGAGAATAAGTCGGAAACAATGCCTTTTGCATTACATAAGCTGTGAAGAAATATAGCTTCGCCAAACTATCTGCAATTACGGATAAAACCACAAATATCCTTTATATCAACAGTCGCCAATACAGTGGCAGAGAATAGTTTCCTCCTTTTCTTCATTTATGCAGTAACTGTATTTTTAAAAGAAAATGAATCTTAAAAATTTCTTTAAAAAATCGATCTTTATTTTTAATAGCAAATAAAGTCGATCTTAAATTTTACCTAAAATTCTCTGTAGATAGAAAATTGATCTTAATTTTTCTTTAATTGAAAAAATTGATATTATTTTTAAATAATAAATAAATCTTAAATCTATTAAAAATATACAATTTTATATTTGAAATGGTTAAACGATCACAATTTTATTCCAAACAGAAAATCGATCGTTAACAATTTAAAAAAAAATCGTTTTTAAATTTTCTTTTAAAGAAAATCTATCTTAAATGTTTTTTAAAATAAAATCGATCTTGTTTATTTCTTAAATTTTCTTTGAACAGATTTCTTTTAAAAATTTGTGTAAATCAAAAATTTATTTAATTATGGAGAATTTATCTTATACTACATTTATTGATGTAAAATTTCTTGTAAAAATAAAATAAATCGTAAATTTTCTTAAGATATAAAATCGGTCGTTTATTTTGTTTAAATGATAAAACGATCATAATTTTTTTTGTAGTTAGAAAATTGATCGCTAATTTTGTGTAAAAATAAAATCGATCTTTAACTTAATTTAAATAGAAAATTGATCAATCTATAAAATTGATCTTAACTTCAAAATAGAAAATTGATCCGAAAATCGATCATAGATTTTCTCTAAGTAAAAAATAGATCCTAAAAATCAATAATTTTTTTTATTTATATAAAGATGTTTCAAAAGGAAATTTTTTAATAAATTTTCAAAATTGAAAAGTGATCATGAATTAATACTTAATAGAAATTTTATTTTTTGAAATTTCCTCGAATTGAAACATGATCGCAAAAAGTTTTTAAATGTTTTCTTAATATAAATTTTGCAAAGAATTTATTTCGTATTTTTCTTCTTAGAGCATTAAAGATCTTTCCCAAGCTCTAAAGGTTTCTCTCCCCAGTGTAAATACAAAAATAGATTCACTGCACGCACACCCTCCTAAAAATAAATAAAACAAGTAAGAATGCTATATTCGGCTATGCCGAATCTTAAATACCCTCCACCACAAATTCGTGTAAAGTTAATACGTTAGGTTCCATAGACACACATATACTCACAAATGTATATAACACAGAAATACTTAATTAGTCATAAAATTAGTTACAATTTAAGCTATAAAATTTTTCTATTAACTGTTAATTTTTGCGGATGTGAGCAGACAAAGAGATTGACGAAAATTGATTGAGATTTTGACTTGATGCAAGAATATATACATTATGGGGTCTGAAATAATTCATTCTTAGCGTTACACATAGAATTACAAAGTTAATATTCTCTCTCTACCACTTGTACTGTGGAGCGTATAAAAACAAAAAATATGCTTGTTATAAGCTCAAAACTATTTTCCGGGAAGGGGTCTTATATGTAGCTCCCATATAAGACCCCTTCCCGAAGTTTGGACCAAGATTGTTCATATTTATAATATACTTTGATTATAGTTAGAAAAATCATTGTGCTAAATTTTAATGGAATTGATCTTTATTTAAATGTTTTATAAACTCTAATCCGTTTTCCGGAAAATCCCGTTATAAGGGAGCTATAGGAAAATTTGGACCGATACAGGGCAAATTAATATAATATCTTCAGAACAGTTAGCAAAATAATTGTGTCGACTTTCAGTAGAATTGGTCTTTATTTACTCGAGAAGGGGCGTTATAATGGAGCTATATCATAATATGGACCCACAATACAATAGAATTGGTTCAAATCTAAAAGTATTATAAGCTGTAAATCATATTCCGGGAAGGGGCCTTATATGGGAGCTATATCAAAATATGGACCCATTTTAATAAAGTTTACAACATATATTTAAAATAGCTAGAAAATTAGTGTGTTTCAATAGAATTGGTTCAAATTTAAAAGTTTTATGAGCTATAAATCACATTCCGGGAAGGGGCCTTATATGGGAGCTATATCAACATACGGACCCATGTGAATAAAATTTATAGTATATATTTAAAATGGTTAAAAAATTATTTGTGCCAAATTTCAATAGAATTGGTTCCAATTTAAGAGTTTTATGAGCTATAAATCAAATTCCGGGAAGGGGCCTTATATGGGAGCTATATCAAAATATGGATCCATATTAATAAAATTCACAATATATATTTAAAATAGTTGAAACAATAATTGTGCCAAATTTCAAAAGAATTAGATCAAATTTAAAAGTTTTATAAGCTATAAATCATATTCCGGGAAAGTCCTTATATGGGAGCTATATCAAAATATGGACCCATGTTAATATAATTTATAACATATATTTAAAGTAGCTAGAAAATCAGTTGTGCCAAATTTCAAAAGAATTGGTTCAAATTTAAGAGTTTTATGAGCTATAAATCACATTCCGGGAAGGGGCCTTATATGGGAGCTATATCGAAATACGGACCCATGTGAATAAAATTTATAGTATATATTTAAAATAGTTAAACAATTATTTGTGCCAAATTTCAATAGAATTGGTTCCAATTTAAGAGTTTTATGAGCTATAAATCAAATTCCGGGAAGAGGCCTTATATGGGAGCTATATCAAAATATGGGTACATATTAATAAAATTCACAATATACATTTAAAATAGTTGAAACAATAATTGTACCAAATTTCAAAAGAATTAGTTCAAATTTAAAAGTTTTATAAGCTATAAATCATATTCCGGGAAAGTCCTTATATGGGAGCTATATCAAAATACGGACCCATGTGAATAAAATTTATAGTATATATTTAAAATAGTTAAGCAATTACTTGTGCCAAATTTCAATAGAATTGGTTCCAATTTAAGAGTTTTATGAGCTATAAATCATATTCCGGGAAATGGCGTTATATGGGAGCTATATCAAAATATGGACCAATGTTAATAAAATTTATAACATATATTAAGAATGGTTTAAAAATTAGTTGTGACAAATTTCAGTAAATTATCTTAAAAATTGCGGTCCATATGACACAAAGAGTTTGGGGTGTATCAAAATTTTGCATATTATAGCCTATAACTTTTTTCCGGTTAATCAGATTTTGATAATTTTTGGCACGATGATGAAGCACGTGTAATTGTATGCTAAAATTAATTTTTTGTTTTAGTCCAATTACATTTTTAGAAGAAATTATAAGAGTTCACTTTTGAAATTTTGAGGTTGTTTCAGATATCGGTCTATAACTTCCTTGCTTATAAACCGATATAGCTGGTTTTAAATAGCAAACTGCTTAGGACAATAACAAATAATGTGGCCAAGTTTTATTGAATTCGGTCAATTATTCTAGGCGTGAGAATGTTTCCAACAGACAGACAGACGGACAGACGGACAGACGGACAGACGGACAGACGGACATAGCTAAATCGACTCAGTTTTTGATTTGATGCAATAATATATATACATTGTTGGGTCTGAGATGATTCCTTCTTGGCGTTACATACAGAATGACAAACTTAATATACCCTCACCACTTGTGGTGGTGGAGGGTATAATAATAATGAAAATCGTAGTAAATAGTGATTGAATGTTGTATTTATCATGTGTCCAACCTGTTTTACTTAAATAAGTTTTTTATCCATTTGAGTTGAACCGAAAGACATGCTGATGACTGCTACTCTTTCATGTCATGCGGAGAGACCAAATACTTGATGAGATCATGATATATTAAAATATAAAACCCCGAACACAAACAAACGTACAAACAATCTTATAAGATCAGATTCTTTAGGTATGATAATGATTGTCGTGATAATGAAAAAGGAAAAAGAAGAAGAATTGGAAAAAAACGCATGTTTCCTTGTAGTCAACACGCCACCGTAATTTTATAGAAAACGTATATAAAATATCAGATATAACGATCAATTTTTGTTTGTTTTTTTCTTTTTGTAAATAATTTTAATGAGTTATGAGGGACAGTTTTTTATTTGTGATTCGAAAAAACTATTAGTGATTTGGGTGAAGAAAAAATGTAAAAATGGGGGAATGAAAAACAAAAAATACAGTTAATAATAATGATCGTGTTTGTTTTAAAGTTATGCAAAAGATCATTTGTTAACTGAAATGGAATGGATTTTTTTAATTAATTGAGAATTTTTCTTTTGAGAGATGTGAAATTCTAGAAAACTAATTCGGAAGTTGTTTTTAAAAATTTAATGATCGCAATACGATCATCTTTTTTAGATTAATTTTGAGAGCAAATCTACAATCTTCTTTTTTTCCTTAAAATTCATATGTCTTTCAATTATGGTTTAATTTTCTGCTTCTCATGTTGCCAAATCAATAAATTTTTGTTATTGAAAAGGAAAAATCACTTTTTAACAATGATGACTTGACTAAAATCTGTGAATGAACTTTTATTTTCACACCATCAAAATATAATCATGAGAACTTTTTTCGCAAATTTAAATTTTTGTTAACTTTTTTTTATCATTTTTTTATAATTTCAATAAACAATGCAAAAAAAAAATATTGAAGTTCGTCTATAGAAATCAGTTAAGAGTTCAAAATACAAATTGATTGAAATTTATGAGTTTCATGAGTTTTTTTTTTCATAATTTAACGCAGCAGTTGATGAAGATGATGAATTGTTGATAAAATTTGATGATGATTTTTTTCCTTCAAAAGGTGAATAAAATGAATAAAGTAAAATTATGGAAAAAAATGTTTATTTAGTATATTTTGAACACACAAATTGGAGCCACCGTTTAATTGTTATGGCAGTTATGGAAAAGGTGGCAAGTGTATATGAAAAATTATTATAAAGTTTTTAAATTAATCAATAATAATTTAAGACTCTATAAGACATTGCTTTAAGTTATTTTGGATGACTTATTATAAAAATTTGCTTTCTAATAATGTTTATCCGTCTGTCCGTCTTAGAATAAATAGATCTCATACAGCGTTCGATATCAAGAATGGTTTTAGAACGTTATAATCAAATTGCTATTTTCATAGTTAATTATTAAAAGCAGTTTATATAATCCGAATGCGTTGTTTCAATATTAACGCTTTGCCTCTTAATAATGTCTGTCTGTCCGTCTATCTTACAACACATAAATCTCATATAGTGTTCCCTTTTGTTTCGATAACAAGAATGGATATAGCGCTTGCTTAAGTGGGCTCTTACTACATTTTTCTTTTCACTATTATCTATAAGGCTATATACATTTTATAGGCCGATTTTGCGTATAATTATGTGATAAAGCTACGATTCTATGATGTCCGTCCATCCGTCTTTCTGTAATGAAACTTGTTTTCAAAGAAAAAAATAAAATTTGAAGAAATTTATGGAAGAAAAGTTATAAGAAAGCAAAATAACAGATCTTTTTGTGCACCAATTTTATCACAATACTAAATTTTGTTGAGATTTTATTAACCTTAAACTGATTTTAGGAAGTGGTTCTCTATGGGAACTGTAATCATTAGGGACCAATCTGCTAGAAACATTTTTCTTTGTGTCTTATTTGATTGAAATATTTTCATTTCAGAAGAACATTTGTGTGTGAGAAATTCAAAATATGGGAACGAATATGACCAAGGCTTCGTTCTTGACGCAACCAAAAAATATTTACCAGATTTCATTAAGACATCTCTTAAACTGTGCACCGTAAAGTGCTCCAAATGTTTACGAAGACAGCCGGACAAACGGATGGACATCCTTAAATCGTGATTTTGAGTTGATCGGTACATTGAAACACCAACTAATAACACACCAAAGCAAATAACTGCCAAATGGAACAGACTGATTTTAGATCACATAAGTTTTCAATCGTTTACAATAAACTGTAATTTTTCAAGTGAAATTGAAGATGTCAGTTTTGCTTTTTGGATTGTATACCATCTTCGAACAGTGTATCGGATGAGGATATTAATAATTGTTGTCGATAACTAAGACAACCTTAAAATACCGTCAGTCGACAGATTACAAAATTAAAAAAAAAATAATAAATGCGTGTAAAGGAATAAGCATCAGTGTAGCAATTTAGGTCAATATAACTATAAATATTTAAAAAATATTCATTCTGGCTGATTCGACAACTGACGCATAAAAATTTGTTTTTACCGTTTTGCAAGTTTGTTTACAGAATTTCACTTTAATGACAGACAGAAAAGAATAATTTTCCTACAATTTCTTCATTTTTGATTCTAAAGTAGCGAAAACAATTAATGAATCAAATGAATTGATTGATGATAAGAAGACTTAAATTGACATTGTTTTTCTGCTTTTTGTCTATAAATTTTGTTTATTAGAAATTTGAAATAAAAATTTGAAGAAATATAAACTGTTTTATTTTTTTTCTATTTTTGCCATTTTCTTCAGATCATTAAAGAAACGGTTTATTTTCAGTTGTTTTTTTATTTTTAAACCAAAATAAAAGTAACGTTATAGTTTTTGGCATTTTTTTTGTGAAACAAAAAAATAATCATTAATGTTAAAAACAGAATATGATACAGTATCTTTAAGAGATAATTTCATGATAAAACTAAAAATTTTCAACACGCCTCACGCGTTGGCGCTATTTTTATTTCAAATTTAAAACAATGTTTCAACTTTTTGTCTTCTAGCGAAACTATAGCGGTATTAAACAGCCAACCACTTTTTGTGACCCAAGGGCGTTTTTAGCGGTGCATATGAAAAACAACTTAAAAAAAATTTTGGAAAAAAATTTGAAATAAATACTGAAATTAGCAAATTAGTTTAGAGTTTTTTTTTTGTTTCAAAACTTTTTTACATTTTTTTATAAGAAAAGAAGTTCAATTTGTGATCACTTTTAGATTTCGTTAAATTTCAGTGTTTATTGATTTTTTATTTCATGAAATCGAACTTATATGACTACATTATCTCCTATAGTTTCAGAGATTCAAGTCGAAATGCATTTTTTTATCATTCTTTACTCTTGTTTCTTAAGTCTTTTTAACTTAATATGTATCGTAAAATTTTCTAAAAATATGTAACACATTCCCTATACAATTTTAAGGTATATTGGGGCAAGAGCTATATAAAAATATTATTTCGTTAAAAATTATATTAATATGAAGATGGAACTGTGGAAAAAACGATTTTTTTTACTTTTTTTCAAAAAGGTGGCAATATTTATTCATTAATAATACCATTTTTGGTTGTGATCTTCTAAAGTTTTTATAGTTTTATATAAACTTAAAACTTGCTCAGGCCCTATTCAAATATTATTTAATTTAAAAATTTGAAAAACATATATATAAAACCTCAAATATCTCCAAATTCTGTTAAGTTGTGAATCACAAATCTGAAGTCACCTCTAAATTATCCTTAATAAATCGTGACATAAGTGTAAGATAAACACTGAAAAAGAATTTTCCTTCGGACTGTCCTAATAAATAAAGGACGAAAATTTTATTAAGAATAATCGAATTTTTAAATATGATTTACAGGGATTTAAATTTTGGGCATTTACGTATCAAAATGTGGGAATTTTTTAATTCTCCGACTCATGGACAAATAAATACTTTTATACGTTTAATAAAATTTCACTTATTTTTTCTTTAAAATTGTTAATCTTCAAGTTCTAACGTTTTCATAGATACGAAACTTATGTGTGAGAACTTTTAAAATCCTACATGAAGTAGGCTTCCCCAAGTCAGTTTCCATACATTTCCAGTAGACCGAAAATATTTTTTATAGAAAATTTTAGAAAAATTTTTAAGGACTTTATTTTGTAAATATCATTTTTCAAGTTATAACCATTCCAAGGATACCAAAATACTTGTATAAAGTATTTTACACAATAAATTTAATCTTAACTGAAACTTGGTCCATTTCAGCAAAGTGTTTGTTATCTGTGAGAAATTAGCAAATATTGGCTAAAGTGTTGTTAAGGTTGAGTCATCAGACTGCCATGAAGATTAAAGAAGCAGAATGTGGCTCTCTAGGTATCTTAGTATTACTTTTTAAGGGAAGAATAGGACAAGGAGCAATTAGAGATTTAGGAGAATATAAAGATGTAAGTTAAGAATCTAAAGAGAGAGGCAGAAAGTTAGTATTAGGCAGATTGATGTGTTCGAGGGAAAGAAGAAGAAGATATAAAGATAGTCCAACTTGCAGTGCCACAGAAACTGTGAAAAGGCCTAAAGCGTGATCACGTCATAGAACCATCCGCAATTGCGAATAAAAATACAAATATCCCCATATTGTCAACAGCAGCCAAAGAAGAGCTTTAGTAGACCCCTGAACTTTAACTCCTCGATCTAGAAACTCCTGCAAAAATTATTTGAAGGAAGACCTATTTACGTTGTATGTACTCCAAAATTGTTAATGCCCAGATGACGCAGTAACTATGTCCTTCCAGAGAGTACTTGAGTTATTGAGTAGGAATGATGTTTATATGTCTTGTGTTATAGCATGGAACTTTCTTACATTCGGTGAATGGTAAACCAAATATCTATGTCTTGTCAAGTTCATTCCCAATTTCGCTAAGGCATCAATCTTTAGGTTGCCTTCGATATTCCCATAACAATGTCCAGACCAGACTAATGTTTGAATGCTCTACCATCTTATTTTATGATGTGCAGCATTCCATGATTCGTTGTAGTGGAGACACCTGTTAGAGACCCAATTGCGAAAGTGTATCTTATAGTTCCTCAGCGAATTGATCGCTCTCTTCAATTATTCAATAAATATACCATAACCAACTTTGTTCCCATTTTAGAGCCATCAGTGAGCCATGAGAGACATGCAGTGATTTGATGAATTAAGCGGGAAATGGTTACAAATAGTTAATTAATTCCCAAAATACTCCCATTACCATACGTCCTGCACATTCAGTTAGCTTTTGGGAACAAATATTTTTTAAACTGCTGTGTGTGAAATAATTATATATTCGACAGAGAACTGAAGTAGAGAAAGTCCAGCATATATAGAGACAATTAGAACAGACCTCTGATAGGTGCTGAAATTTTCTAGTTTTGGCAATTTTCGGTTATTAATTAAAAATATCAATAAAGCTCTCCTTATCAAACTTTCATATCACTTGATATTTCATATATCTCTCTCAAACAATAACAAATTAAAAATTTTCAATTCCTAAGAATTTTTCTTAAAATTATAAATCTCATTTAGTCAACAAGAAGCAGAAGTCAATATTGTTTTAATTCCATTTGTTCTTTTTCTCCCAACAACAATTACTACTTAGTTACCTTAACTAAATGATTTCAATTCTTGTTAAAGTGTAAAATCTTTTATAAAAACATTGCAAAAAATAAAAGTTAAAATAACACGAATTGTAGAAAATTCGATTTTAATCTCAAGTGCACAGAAATCATTATGAAGCGTAACTAAACCCTTTTTCCAGACCCAAAAAAGAAAAAAAGTTCATATGAATAAAATTCTGTTGTTACCACTATGTTTTGCACATTTTTATTGTATTTTTGTTTGAGTTTAGGGGTCGAATGCAACAAGTGTTTCAGGTCATTTTGTAGTTCTGTTTTTGTTGGTTTTGACCAACAACAACGGCAGTCTGATTCCATTAACGTAGACAATATGTGGCGCCAGTATTTTAGTTAAGAGTGTGTGAGCTCATCGGATTAGGGCGTTAAAGTACTTAATCCAGTTTTGCTTAAATCTCTCACTCTCTATAACGAATAATGACAACGAACGATTTGCAAAAAAATAAAAATTAAAATAACATAAAAAGGTGTTTGGGAAATAGATTTTAGTCCTTTTTGGATATTTTTATTTGTTGTTTTTGCAACAAAATTAGACACCAAATTAGAAAGCAAACAATAAAGAAATTTTAGGTAAAACTCTTATTTCGAATTTTTGTAAATATTTTTTAAATATTTAAGATTTAATAAGATTCTAATTTTGGTATTAATTTGGCATCTTAAGTTGGATCCTTAAAGCTCTTGGATGCTAAAATTAAATTGATGACATTGTTTTTATAAATTGCACAGAGTTAAAATTTATTCAATTCAATTTCCGTTAAATTCAAGTTTTTGCATAGTTTGATTTATATTTTAGTTCTCCTCTATCGCAATTCCGTTTAAGACCTGTTTCTAGTTCAGTTCTAGTTTAGATCCAGTTAGTTCTAGTTCTAGATCAGTTATTGTTCTGCTTTTAGTTCAGTTTATTTTCATTTTTAGTTCAGTTCTACTTTAGTTCTGATCAGTTCTATTTCCGTTTTAGTTCTGTTTCTAGTTCAGTTCTATTTAATTCTAGTTTAGTTCTAATTCAGTTCTTATTCAGTTATAATTCGTTTCTATTTTAGTTCTACTTCAGTTCTGTTCCAGTTCATTTCTTATTCAGTTCAATTGTAGTTCAGTTCTGTACTCTTCTAGTTCGGTTCTAGTTCAGTTCTAGTCCAGTTTTGGTACAGTTCTACCTGAGCTCTGGTTCTAGAAATTTCGGTAAAAAATTTTGAATGTAAATTTAAATTACTTTTCGAACTACTCTCGTATATTTATGTAAATATTGTCAGATGTATTAATGAATATTTATATGAAAATTAATGAATATAATAAATTTCTATTTAATTTCAAAACGCTACCGAATTAATTTGAATTAAATTAAACGTTAACACTATTATAACCGAAAATGTTAACTGACTTTTTGCTGTGTTTCTTTTTAACTTTACCATTTCAGACTATACATTGTGCCTTTAGGACGAAAGACATTTAAGAAAATCGGCTAATATTATTTTATAATGTAAATGTTGGACATAAATGTATGACTTCCGAATGGCTTTATATATCAATAAAATTTCATAAAATTAAAGTTTTCACCTTGTGGACTTAAAGGAGAACGCTCTCAGTATCCTTAGGTGGAACGTCTTGAGTCATAAGAATCATTTAACTTGATTGACTTTCAAATGTTTCTAAATGCCCTTCAAATTCAAATAGTGTTAATAATTTACTTGCAGTTGTATATGTTTGTCTGTCGACATAATTAATTCGTAATCCAATCAGCGTTAGAAAAAGTCGTATTTGCGAAACCTTTAATTTAAATAAAATATTTATTAATTAATATTTTTGATTGGCAATTAAACGAATAAAAAATGAAAATCACAAAAAAATTCCCAGTCATCACTTTGTTTAAGAAGCGAAAACCGCAAAAAATATAATTTAGGATGAATAATAAATGCGACATATGAAAATATTCCTAAACAGGGTAACCAAAAATAGGATTTAACTATCTCAATAGGTGATGGTGGTGGTGGGTTTCAAAATATTTTCATGACATTTGATTGAAATTTACTTAACATTGAAATAATATGAGTTCCGAATTTTAGGCACTTTAGTCCATATATTTTTTAAATTGGTGAAGAAGATAAGGAATTTTGGTGATTTCTATAGAAAAAATTATTAGAAGTCTCTGACAGGAGGGTACCCCAAAAAAAGTTCTAAAACCTGTCTTCTGATATTATTGAAATATTGAATCATCTAAAAATAAACCTGAAAGTTTTTCCCATCAAGATTTTTCTTAAATTTCCGAAAAAAAACAAACAACAATGGCGGTTTATAAGAGACAAGTTTATCAAACGGCAGCAATCTAAACGGAAGTTTAAATGAAAAATATATAATTTTCATTGGTAAAATTAAAAATCAAACAAATCACAAATAAAAGTCTTTATTGAAAATGAACAAATTAAAAGGTAGACTTTAATAAAATGTAACAAAAATAACTAAAACTCATAATGGGTTGAAACGATTTTGTATTTTGGGAAACCGTATTAATAGCAAGTCATGGCCATAAAAAAATTTATTGAATTTATAAAAAACGAAATAAAATGAAATCAAAAACATATAGAGCATATAACCGACATTTTTTGATTTGTTGTTGTTTGTTTTGTTTTTGTATCTACCGGTAGTAATCAAAAGTCAACAGGTTACATGATTTCTACTTTGTTGTTCATAAGCAGGTAAAATGTATTCATTAAATTGATGAAGGATTTTTATGAATGAATTGATTTCTTTTCTTTTTTTATTTTACTTTTGGATTCTCTTGTTTTTTTTTCCTTAAAAAAATAAAGAACGAATAAAATACAAAAAAAAAGAAAAAATAAAAAAATGGTCAACAGCAATTTCTTGATACTTTAAATATTCTCACCTGTTGCCGTTAAAGGTATTTTTGGGATTTAATGAGAATGTTCAGCAGAGATGGGATAAAAAGAAAATTACGATTACTGCTCACATTTTTTAGTTACATCCAAGGGTCATGTCTATTTGTTTCTGTTTTATTTCTATAAACTCTTCTTCCGGAGACATATTTTTTCTTTAATTATTGAAATATATTTCTTCGAATTCGTAAATGAAAACTTGAAATGACAATTTCTCTCAATTGCTTCGATTGACATTATTCCTATTATATGATAGTTTCTCCAAATCAGCAAGTGTTTGAATGGTAAAGTGAAGTAAACTTAGGATTTATATTGCAGAGATTTATATTTTATATTATCTGAGATATAAACATGCCGGTGGTCGATAAATTCATCACTAAATATAACATCTTGTCTTGCTAGTCATGAATGCAAATCTGCCTAACCACCGAATTTCTCACTTTCTGGTTTAAGATACCCTACAGTTCAGTTGTTAACATCAATGACAAATACATATCTGTTATAGATCTTATGGTTTGTTTGTTGTCGGTAAAGTTCCTGATGTCTTTCGATAATCCAATTTACCTACCACTCTATTGAAGTGATAAATCTGCGCCTAAAGGATACTACTGTCGTCCTTTAAGCTATTACCAAATTACTCAGTAGAGAATCTCCATCTCACTGTGCTACATCATCTGGAAACATTCGGTATGCACCGTATAGATCCTTGTATTACATTCAAGTTTCGGGAATGGTTATCGGAAATCTCATTTCGAAACCCAGTACTTATCTAGACATACTGCTGTGCCTGTAGCCACCAGACTAGTTAAGGTTCCAGTAACATTCACGTACATGAAGAACTAGACGCACATTGAAACACTTCGTGTAGATTCACTATAGCCAGCCTACAGGAGAAAGTAGACGCTATGATGGAAGGTAATTCTAAGTTAATGCTCTAGGCGGGATACTCTGATATGTGAAAGCCTCCAGCGCGGTCAACACTCGTCCTGGCGCATAACCTGTACATCGTCACAAAAGGACATCTCATCACGTCCTTTATGGTATGTAAATAGTTATCGAAAATCTCATTTCGATAACTAAAAATACTACGAGAGAATTTCAAAAACCTCCCAATACGGTAGAACGGGCGTTATAAGAATGTGGAATTTAACTCTAAATTAATGCTCCACGCGATCCTATTTGGTAAGCGAGATCCCAAAATCTTTCAGCACGAACAAAACATGGGCAACACTTTGGAAAGCAAGATTTCAAATTTCTCCAACACTCGCGCTTATGCTGACAAAGTACAAGTAAAATTCGGCAATTTTTAAAGTTAAATAATCCTTTTTGCTTTTGGATAACTATGCGTTGTAGGACATTTGTACTTTTGTTCAAAGATCTTCCTAAGATCTGGTGTATCAAACATCAATATATAATTTTAAAACAGATTCCATTTTTTTCCTTAAGCTTATAAATTTCAAAGTCACTATTTAAAAAATTATACAATTTTGGTTCTGTTTTTACCATAAGTTGCAGTTGAAGGTGTAACCCAAGTCAAGTGTTGACGATGATCTTTTAACTTCATTCTCTCACTCTCACCCCCTCTTTTGATCAACATAATGATCATGATAAAGATTAATCTTTGAAACATTTCAATAATTTCCCAACAAGTCATACAAATTAATTGTGTGTGAGTAACTCTTAAATACTGATGATCGGCCAGTCAGTTTGTCCGTCTCTTCATCTTTCGTTCATTCATTCATTGATTTAAAATGCTTGAATTGAGTCAGCAGTTTTTGTTCACTGATTTCATGCCATATTATTCAGATTAAGATGTAAATCAATAAAAAAATAAAGTTAAAGAAAAAAAAGACGAAAATACTTAAATAAATAATGAGATCACTGCTACTTTTTGGAGGCACTTGAACTGAACAAATATTTTTGTACTCAGACGGTAACTTATTATTATCCTTTTGATATATATTTTTTTAGGGTTTGAAGATTTGAAGAGGGGAAATTCTTTTATTAATATTGAAATCTTGCCGACATTTCTCAAGTGTCCAATAAAATTTGTAATGATTTTAGTTTTTGTGTAAAGAAAGCACTTGACTCTTAACACTTTTTTTGTAAAAAGAAAAAATAAATTGAATTCCAAATAATTGTATTTAATATTTTTTTTTATTGCAATATCCTCTTTTTCTAGATATTATGCAAAATATATCCTTAATTTCCCTCATCTCATTTATACTTTTTAACAAATCACATTTTTATTAAATTTTGTAGATGATGAATTTTATTTCAGTCAAAAGCAGGAAAAAAGCTTTAATAGTCTAGCGGCCATAAATGAGTTCCAGCAAATAAAACCCTAAAATAAAAACAACAACAATTTAAGACAAGAAACCGACAAATTCAAGTGAAATCATTAATAAAACATTCAAATAAACGCAACCGTACTGAAAATAAGCTTTTTTTTCTTTTTCTAAGGAAGACAAGGGGGAGGGTATTCAGAAAACTAAGACAACGTTGAAGTAAAAAAAAAATGTTATGCCCTTAAGCAGGGAAGTGGTGTGGTGAGTGAGTAGTAGTGGCGGCTAGTGACGGCACATGCAAACTCCAAAATACACTCACACACAATTTGAATTTGTTTAAAACCGCAATCAAAACGCTGGAATTTGGTTAATATATTTGCCACTTTTTTATTTGACCATGCAAAGTTTATTGAAATAAAGTTTCCTTTCCTCGAAGGGTCCTCTCACAAAGTATTTTTAGGGTTGCTTTAAAGATTCTAACTAACACTAATACATTGATAATTTAGTCAGAGTTTGGTCATATGGAATTTAAGATACCTGCCGATGCTGTTTATTGAATTGGAAGAAAAGGAAAGTTATCAATTATTGGTAGAAGCTTATGATTGTTAAACTGTAACTCATGACACATATGAATGATTGCTTATGCAATTCTGTGACGAAGAGAGTGAAGATGAAAAATTGGATTCTCTTTTCGATGAAATTTTCGTTAAATCCAAGAAGAAGAAGCTATTAGTCACTCCAAAAAGTTATTTTCTTACATATAAAACCACTGGAATACATTAAGAAGCAATCAAATTTGTAACTTGTGTTTAGTAATTGGAAATCATGGTTTTTACTTCACAAACCGTTTTGATTGTAAGAAAACTATGAATGACTCTCCTGCAATTGGAATGGTACACATCCCTTATATCCATAAGGGAGTGGTCGAAATGAAGAGGTAAGTGTGTTAAGCTACAAAAGATTACTACCACTGTAAACGTTACAAGAAAATTATGAAACGACCTAAATTAGAGGAAGCAATTAAATAGCAGCTAAAATAGTGAAAATATGATTGGAATTCGTGATATATTACACCTGGTATCATTTATATTTTCATCCAAAAGCGAGAGAAAGTGTAGTGGTCGTCTGGACAAAACTATATATATGAGAATGATCTGTATTATCGTAACTCTTATAGTGACGTGCTGACAAAGCAGATCCAACTTACTTACATTACAATATTGTGAGTTCCTAAGCTCAGCATATAGTCTAATGCAGAATCGGTAAAATGTTCCCTTGGATATTTGTGAAGCCGAGTTGAGTCCTGCTTTTAACATAAACTGGACACTGCAAGTCACTGGCTGTAAGCAATCACGTAAATAGACTCGGTTCATCTTATAGCATCTACTGTCGTAGGTTAAAGGATATGAAAAACTAAGAATTAGTTTTCCAAATTATCTGTGAATGCTCAGTCCTAGAAAGTAAAAGATAATAGATCCGTAGAGTCAATTTTTTGAACTATTGGGGAGACCTCTTTTTCATATTTTCAGAATGTATTTAGGTTAAGAATAGTGATAATAAAGAGCTTCGCAATGTTTCTAAATCGCTTATATGAACTCCCTATTAGTATAAGAGGCGCCCGGCAGAAAATATAAATAACCTACCCTCATTGCAAGTATTACCATCAGTTTAAGGAATCGATTTTGCCGCTTCTAAGGACAATAATAAATACTGAGGCCAACCTTCACTGAGCTCTGTCAATCTGAATCAACTCTGAATATGATATGATGCAAGATTATATATACTTTTTTGTGTTTTGGCTGATTTCATCTTAGAGTTGCACACTGAATGGCAAATTTAATATGCCCTCATTACCACTTATGGTGGTGGAGGGTATAAAATCTTATTGAACCTACTGAATTCAAAAATCTGAACTTTATTTTCATTTTATTGTTTTATTTTAGTTAACAAAAAAATTGTTGTAGTTTTTTTTTTTCTTAAATTTTATTTTCTTTTAGAAGATTTCAAATGTGACTCCTCGTAGATGGCATTTCAGTTGAAATAAATCGCGTGCTGTACTGGAGGTCTTCAAAAACGCTTACGAGTTGCTGCCTTCCAGCGTTTTCTTAGGTTTTCTTTTATACTCAATTTTTGTAAATGTTGCTAGAGATGATGATGATGCTGTTGTTGCTGCTGTTGTTGCCAGTATGGTCGCTTTTTTAAGTAGTTAGAGCCACATTCATACCAAAAAACCTTAAGTAACTTTAGTTAAATACTTTTTTTTGTATTTTCTCTCAATGGCAACCAAAAAGTTAAAAATTAAAAAAAAGATCTGCTTTTTATATCAAAACATTCATAAGTAGATATATTTTTTGTTGTTGTTGTTATTGTTTTGTGGCACTCTATGAAGGATTGTGCAACATCAACAAACTGGGTGTTAACCGTCCGAACAAGAAGAAGATGAAGAGTAGTAGAGTAGAGTATATATAAATGCCTGAAGGTTAGAATGCGAACAAATATATATTTCGAAGGGGGATTTTTTTATTGTTTTAAAACTCCTCGTCTGATGGCCAACAATAATATTTCAAGAAGAAGAGGAAGAAGTGGAAGTAGAAAAAAAGCTTGTTTCATTCATTTGCAAATGCTTTTTTGTTGTTGTAGTCATTTATACTACCAACCTCTTTTGCGCTAAATACCGATCGACCTCATCATCTCATCTTGAGTTACCCCATTTGTGTTGTTGATCTTGGTGGATGATGATGCCGATTGATGTTGCTGCTGTTGTTGTTGTTGTTCGATTTCAGTTACAACATTCTGTATTGTGGTTAATGATGTTGAATTGTTGCTGCTTAGGTTAAGGTTAAATAGAGAATTATTCCAAAGGTTATAAATGGCCATTATTTTAAGATCAATAAAAGCTTTTCATATTTATTTGGTTTAACAAAAAGCTTTTCATTAAAATCTATTTGTTAAAAAATGCCTTTGGTGTAAATTAATCTTAAAAGCCTTATATGATATTTATACTGCCAAAAAGTTTATTAAAAAAGCTTTTCGAGAAAGCTTTCTAAACTCTATAAAATTAAACTAATTGAGTAAATTATTTAAAATATGGCTTCTAAAAATGTTTACTTAGATAAGCTTTCTTAATAAAATTTTCAAGAAAGCTTTTTAAGAATAACTATTTTATAACTATAAAATGAAATTCGTTTTATTAAAGCTTTCAATAAGAAATTTGTCAAGTGACAAAATTCATTAATAAATTACAAAACAAACCATGATTTATTACACTTCATTAAAAGCTTTTTTCTAATTAAATAATTTAGATAAACCTTTTCGTAGAAGTTTTAAAAGTTCACTTCTATAAAAAATAAACAAACGAATATTCAAGAACATGTTTTCTCACAGAAACATATTCTTTTAAAAGAAGCTTAAATTACAAACCTTTTTTTTAGCAAAATCTAAAAAGAATGTTATTGGAATAAAGTTATTTATAATAATTAAACATCTTCATTTTCTTTTTAATACATCACAAAAAATTTTTATAATTAATTATTCTGGAAAAAAAAACTTAATAATTTTGATATGAGTACAAAAGGTTTCCCAAAATTAAAAAAAAGCTTTTTGGTGAAACTTTTTCCAATGAAAGTTTTATTATATAAATTTTTTAAAATAAGTTTTAACCTAAAAGCTTTTTAGTATTATCCTTAAATGTATTTGTAACTTTAAGTGCTTTTAAAAATACCATAATTGTTATTTTCAATAAGAAAAGCTTTTTTCTTAAGGTAAAAAGTTTGATTTCCAACAAAATATTTGAAGCTTATTAATGTTTTCTAATAATTTTTAAATTATTGTTTGATGGAGTTTTTTTTTTCATGAAAATAAATAAGGATTTTTAAGAAGTTTAAGTTTTCCAAGAGCTTTTTTTATTAATGTAATTAATCTCCATGTTATATGTTTCCAAAAATATTTTATTTTCAACAAAACATCTAAAAAATTTTAATTTATTTGTTAAATATTTAGATGGAGACTGTATTTTCTAGAAAAGTAAAGCTTTTTAATGAAGTTTAAGTTCGTAAAAGCTTTTTTCTAAATAATTTTGTAATGCAATTTATTTCAAAGTAATTGATTCCAAAAACCTTTTTACAACAAAATATTTAAAGATTTTTAATATGCTTTAATTTTAAAGCTTTTATATTAGAAGCTGCAATTTTAAAAATATTTTGAAGCTTTTCTATCATGAAATTTAAAAAATCAAAATGTTATCTTTTTATAAATTATTGCAAAAATTTCTTTTCTTAGTAGTTCTTTCCCTTTTCCACCACATAGAGCTTTTGCATCAAAACAAAAGCTTTAATTTAATTGAAATTACAAAATCTCATTTAATCAAGGTCGTTTTTGAAATGTGAACCAATAATTTTTGAAAAAAAACCTGAATATGATTTTGATATTTTCCATTGATTTGAATTTTGAATACAAAATTTTTATTGTTAAAAATTGAAATTAAAAAAATTTCAAAATTATTAGATCTCATGACAATAACTGTCAATAGTAATGGCAGTATTTCCATTTCTGTGTATGTGTGTGTTTCAGTGATTTAAAATAAATTGTATAAGTGTTAGAATTTAACAATGGCGTTTTTTTGCCACCTTGAATTATTTTTGTTTTTTTTTTTCTTGATTTTTTACATGTCAAATAATAAAAAAATATTCAAACAAAAATTAACAAAGAAAAATTTGAAAAACAAAAAATCAAAACCTCCAAAGAACCTTGAGACACGCAAATCAAAGCTTTTTTATACCCTTCACCACGACAAATGGTGAAGAGGCTTTATTAACTTTGTCCTTCTGTGTGTAACGCTAAGAAGGAATCATTTCAGACTTCCTACTGTATATATTTTCGCATCAAATCAAAATCTGAGTTGATTTAGCTATGTCCGTCTATCTGTCTGTTGATGGCATGATCACATCCACAATAATTGTTAGAGCCCAATGAAATTTAGTCTGCGAATTTGTTATACTCTTGAGAAGTTTGATATTTAAAATCAGCCATCAAAAGATATAGACTGATATCTGAGGCAACTTCTAAGTTTCAGCGAAAAAAATCAATAAAACTGTCAATTAAAATAAGATTTTGACATAATAAATTTTATATTTACCTCATTATCAATCCACAAATTATTAAAATCGGTTCAGTAGAGAAAAATTTATAACCAAAAATATAATTAGTTTATCACTCATTAAGTGTTAATGTGTATGCGTATTTACTTACACATATTTGTGGTGGAGGGTATTGAAGATTCGGCATGGCCGAATTTAGCATTCTAATTTGTTATTTTATTTAATTTTAAAAAAACTACAAACTTGAAATTTTTCTTAAAATTTTTGGAAAAGAAACAAAAAATTCTTAAAATATGCAGACATTGAGATACAAAATGCCAAAAAACCACATCCAGCCCTGGAGGACAAATGAAATGAAATGAAATTAAACAAGAAAAGAATAAATTTCAAATTTACCAGAATTCAAACAAATTTACTTCTATTTGTTCAATATTCTTAAAATTTTATTAATTAAAATATTAAGATTTCTATCTTAAATTTGTTAAATCTATTAAGGAGTGATTTTTTACAAAAAAAGCTTTCTCAAGAATTGCTTTTTAGAGCTTTTTTAAGTTTTCCAAGAAATATATATTTTGAAACTTTGTGTTTTTTGTCTCTAAAATTAAGACTGACTGACACACTATCTGGTTCAGTAGTTTAGAGTTGATTTCTGTTGTTTTAGCAAATGAGACCGAAAATGTTAAGAGACAACACAAACATTAATAAGAACAGCAGCTAAAATTAAAAGTAAAAATTATTCAAACGCCAATGGCCCTGTCAAAATCTAACAAAACTGCAATAATGTTGTGGAAATGTATTTTTGAGTTCTACACTAAAAGAAATTATAGGAGAAATAAAACATTTGATAGCAAATGAAATGCACATTACGTTTCTTTTTAGAAAAGGTTCTAGTACAGTTCTAGTTCAGTTTTTAACTCAGCTTCTAATTCAGATTTTACAGTTTCTTGTTTGGCTTCTAGTTCAGTATCTAGTAAAACCTAAAAACTTTTTGTTCAACTTCTGATTTAGCTTCTAGTTTAGCTTTAGGTTCGTCTTTTAGTTGATCCTCTAGTTCAGTAGTTTAGCTTCTGGTACAGCTTCTAACTCACGGCCTATTTTAGCTTTTAGCTCAGTTTCTAGTTATGCTTTTAATTCAGCTTTTAATTCATTATTTAATTCAGCTTCTTATTGGCTTTCTAATTCCGCTTTTAGTCCAGTTTCTAACTCAGCTTTTACTTCAGTCCTATTTCCAGTATTATTTCAGTTCTAGATCAGCTCCTCTTCAGTTCAACGTCGTTTGAAGTTCAGTTTTAGTTTAGTTCTAATTCAGTTCTAGTTCAGTTCTAGTTCATTTCTAGTTCAGTTCTAGTTCAATTAGTCCTTAATGAAATATGGTTAATTTTTTTCAGTGTAAATTTCTAGTACATTTTCTAAATGATAAATTTCCTAAAAATTTTGTAGAAACAGAAACAGTTCACTGGAGTAACAAACGCAGAACAGTAAAAGGCGACAGGCAATAGCAACTATATACCAACAACAATAATGACAACGACAACAACAAATGAGCACATAGCATGCTAATTTATGAAGTAGCAAAATGTTAAGACATGGATGCAATAATTATACCATACAAAATACTAACAAACATACACACACACACACATTCACATATGAATTTTAGTGGTTGTTGCAACAATAAAACAACTTAAAATAAATATGAAAACCACAGTAACAACAACAATATTTTTTTTCTTGAAAAAATTATGAACAAGAAATTAAAGACGACAACAACAGAATACAACAACAATAATAAGTGAAAATAATGAATTTTTTTTACAGTAGCAAAAATGTAAGCAGCAACTTGCTTTAAAGATACGAACTTAAAAAGTTGTTTTCTACGAACAACAACAACAACGACAACAATTGCATCAGGTGTATGTATGTAAGAATGTTGTATGTATGAGAATATTGTGAAGGAAGCATCATCATCAGAATTCTTTTAGTTTAGTTTAGTTTTTAGAGTTTTTTGTTTTGTAGTTGTAGTTTGTGACTGCTACAACGAAAAGGTCCTACCCAGCGGCATTCAAACAACAAAATATGAAAGCAACATGTTGTTTGCTGCTCCTTTTTCCTGTTTCAATAATTCCAACAACCACAACTTTGGACTTGATTGTAATACAGCAGGGTACAGTGGAGTTGAATGAAATAAATTTAGTTATAATGCTGTAATTCCTGTTTCAGTAGAGGGAATTATGATATGGAACATATCCCATATCTCTTATATGGAACATATTTGCATTTTTTACATTTTGTGTAAAAACTCCCGATTGATCTACTGATGAGATTTTTATTCTGAGAGGAATACATCATTTGGTGCCTGAAAGGTCGATGTTCTATCTGAATAAGAAGTCTTGAATAAAGGTGAATGTGTGTAACTTATCCAAAGCAAATATCAAAGTCTTTCCATGAACGTAGTTATGGACGCTCGAAATAGGGTGCTTGGAAGAATTACGATCGAATATTTTATTGATATGGACCCGTTACTCTTGATTGGTTTGATTGACTTTAATAAAACTTGAGTTGAGTACTTTATTTTACCAGGAATGAAACTTAACATACCGGAAGCAGATAAAATAAAGATAAGAATACCTCCATTTTCTTATCTTTATTTTATCTGCTTCCGGTATGTATAGTCTCGGAAAAAATGTATAGTCTTGGGAAAAAATAATGCAATTCCAGAATTAACTGATTGATGCATCTCTTTTCCCATTCTGCATAGGACATTTACCTATCACATAGGAGAAGTGTATTAAGCATTTACACCGATGGCTCTAAAACAGGGGACAAAATGTCCTCGTTCGGAACTTCTACACGACATCGAATCTTATCTGGTAATACCGCATATCATATCGCTCATCACGATAGTAAAGTTCTCAAGCATGGCACTGATGTAAGTACATGAACACAGTGTGGCTTACCACTCATCGTATGTAGGAAATGTATAGAGAATAAGCTCTATGCTTTAGCGCAGGATAAGGAATGAAGCAACGTGTCCCCTTACCAGTATGGAATGGTGCCAGAACAGCATTCATACTGAAAAAAGTTTAGTACTTTCTTGAAGGATATTTAGCGACAAATTTGGAGAATGCTGAGTTTGGGAAGAAATGCAGTATTCATTGTTTTATCCATTTACCTTTTTCTTCCGTGACAGTCTGATGACCTAACCTAACCTATTTATCTTGAATAAAATTCTATAAGATCTGACGTGGTTGCCTAATGTATGAAAACTTTACAAAGACAAAGCTGAAGTTCTTATTTTGTGAAACCAAGAGCTTGTAATTTCAGTTTTTCTATACAGATTTTTTAGAAGTTTTTTGCATATAATTTGCACAGATATAGCAAAGTATGGAATTAAAGGGCATCTTTATAGCTGTTCGATGCTAAATCTATGCTAAATTAAAAAGTCATTTCTGATTTGTCTTTTATCATAAAAAAAATAAATTGCTTCAAATCGCTTGGAAAATCTGTATAGAATTTAAAGTAGTAAAAATTATAGAACAATATCACTTAGTCTGCGCAGGAATGTAGTTTTAGAAGATCAAACTATTCTAGCACTGACACCTGTAGGAAGTTATGTTATGCAAGTTCCAGAAGGTTAAATATGAAGTGTCTAACCTTCCAATAGTACTAAATTCATAACTTCAGTATAAATAATTTCAAATTCTCTTCCACTGTCCATTCTATGCATATTCATATTTAGCTGCCTCCTCGCAAAATTGTTGTATAAAGTTGAAATATATTTTTGCCTCGTGCAACATTTGGTTTAGTTTCCTTTTGCAATTCATCTGCGAATTCATATGAGCTTTTTCTGTTTTTGTTTTTGTTATTGCATTTTGTTGTTTATGCTTGTAAACGCCTAGCACGCACCTAACATGCATTTAACTGGTAGCTGCATGTATTTAGTGACCAACAACAACGACAACAAAAGCAACAAATATATACAAAAAACTGGAACAACTTGGTTCCACCACACTCCCATCATCATCGTCATCATCATCGTCATCATCATCGTCATCATCCACATACTCATTGTCTTCATTACTAGTAAAAAATATTCACCAGGTCTTATTTAGCCTAGACATCCTCAGGTCTGTTACTAGAGAAATCATGTTAATAATGATGCTGATGTTGGCAGCAGATGATGATGATGATGGTTTTATATTGTTGGTAGATGGCTGCTACATGACTGTTTTCATTTTTTTTAGAGGGAGATTTTTTAAATGCACACCAACGCCTTCGCTTTAAACCACAAAACAAAAAAACTTCAAACTAAAATCCAAAAAATAACTAAAAACTCTTTCATCTATCTGCTGCTCTATTCGCTTTTAATCATGTCGAACTAAAAACATTGAAAAAAAACAACAACTGACAACATTTCTGTTTTAGTTGCTGTTGCTTTGTTAGCTGCAAGCAACATTAACTCGTTGCTACTGCTTGTAGGGCGTTTATGCAACATAAATATCAGTTTTTACATGCAGCAAAATGTTCAAGTTGTTTCTTTATGTTTTCGTACTCTTATGGATCGAGAGTAAATAATTGTTGGTGGAGATAAAAAGTCTCTAATGACTTGAAATTTACTAAAACTGAACTGAATTTGTTAAGATGGGTAAGATCATCTCCCTCATGACCTTCTACATGGCCTTGAATATCCAACCCAAGTTAATCTGCTGTCGAGAATTATACTGAGGTATTAAGATAACGCCAAAGTTTTCCCATTCAATAAAAGTAGTTCAGATCCGTTTTCGATGAATTGACACTAAGGATATTCCTAGTACTCCAGCTGTTCTGTAGGTGATACCGCTACTGTTACATCGTCAGGGTATACTATGGTATTGAGACCGAAATGGACAATTTCGATAAGTAGTGACTCAATTCCAAATTATATGTTCGATTTAATGATTCTGTTGATCAAAAGACTTGTCACGAATCCAATAGTATCCCTTTCTATTCAAAAATTATACAGAGCGTGGTATATTGACACCATATTCACATAATTGAAAGCGTCTTGAATATTTAAAAAGGCTGTTAGTGTATATTGACCGAATTTCGAAGATCTCTCAAATGGTCCTACCAGTGAATGGAGTGTTGTCTCCATTCATGTTGTCATAGTGTAGGAATATTGAGTGTTTGAGAGGACATTCCAAATGGATGACAATTTCTTATGTATATCGATAATTCTCTCCAGTGCTTTCAGTATATAATAATGGTTTTACTTTTGTATGGATAGAAACTCCATTTCGCCAGAAAGTTTAACTATTTCGTACACGACCAGTAAATGCCTGGTCCAAGAGAGATTTGTAGGGGCTTAGGATGTTAAAGCCCATCATAAACTATCCTCTTCTATGTTTATAGAACATGGAATTGTAGTGCATTCTGATTCAAAGTCATTATGACCATTGCGCGATGCGTTTCCCGTAAAATAAGTTTCTAGAAGAAACTCCAGTGGTTCATAGCTGTAGAATATATATTTAGGTACAGCTGTAGTTTTCTTCAAGCTTTGTCTTTAGCATTCCAGACTTGATTTTAAAACGATTTAATGAGGATTTATATAAATGTTAGTTATCCCTCTGTTGTTGGTATCCGAATTACCTGATATAATGTAGTGGACATTAGTGCATTTAGCGTTCAATTATTTTGTAGCCTTTAACTAAATTTTGATCAGACCTTAACTAGAAATTATAAATTATTGTCTCGAAAAGACTTTTTCTCTCACCGTCTAATATTCAAATTCATGAAGAAAATCTTGTTGCTTTAATTTGTAAACTTTCTTTCACACAATTATTTCTTATTTTCGCTATAATCATACACACACACATGTGTGTGTATATGTAAAACTATATTCGCATACAAATCTCCAAAGACAACAACATTTCTCAAATTAAATATTTTTCTTTTTCTTTATTTAAATCATAATGTTGTTGTTGTTGTACTCATATGAAAACGTTAAAATATGTTCGTGCTTCATTTAGCTTCTGGAACTCACTCACAAAAGTATTTATAGTTCCACATTTTAACAGTTATTTCTTCTTGATAAGTTGCAAAAACTACGCCTTTACTTTTAACTACACATTTCAATGGTATGAGTGTATTTGTGTGTGTGTGTGTAGAAATTCACTCATACCATTGTAATGAAAATTTGCATACACTTTTTAAAAGATTTTCTTTTTAATTTTCTCTATTTTTTTGTAACTTTTTTTATTTTTGGATAAAACTGTAAAATGATAACAAATACGAAAAGAAAAAGAGTTAAAGTCTTAACTTGGAAAATTTTAGAGATGAATTTCTAAGTCTTCACCAACAGAAAAAAGTTTTATGGTGAAAAAGAATAATATGAATTTCTTTCTTTAAAAAGTTCTGTGCTGAATGAGTTCAGTCGTCATTAAGAATAATTTCATCATCGTAATTTTTCATGTCATTAAAGGGGTGTCTGTTTCTCAGTTTGCTGTTATTTTTGCTTTTCGTCTTGTAAAATATCATGCAAATGCGTAACGGTTTCTGAGGATGAAAATTATGACTTAATTTTCGTGTATTTCAGTTAGTTAGAGATTTTTTGCTATTTTTAAATGGAAATATAGACGAAGGAGATCATGGATGAAAATAAAATATCGGTTTGCTTTTTCGCAACACTCAAATCCTAAACATTTTTTCATAATTGGTGGATAGAAAATTTTGGCTTAAAAGGACAAAGTTAAAACTAAAATAACCTCTTATCCGATCCCCGTTTAGGAAATCATAAGTTTATCTGACAATAGAATAATTTTTTTCTAAAAATTTTTTCTTCATTAAAAATTTACTTTTTCACTACAAATTGCATTTTTCACAAAAAAATTGCATTTTCACTAAGAATTGCATTTTTTACTAAAAAATTGCATTTTTCACTATAAAATTGCATTTTTCACTAAAAATTGCATTTTTCACAAAAAATTTAAGTTTTTACTAAAAAATTTAGTTTTTACTAAAAAATTGCATTTTTTTACTTAAAAGTTGCATTTTTCATTAAAAAGTCGCATTTTTCACTTAAAATTTGCATTTTTCAATAAAAAATTGCATTTTTCAGTAAAAATTACATTTTTCACAAAAAAATTTCATTTTTACTAAAAAAAATGCATTTTTCACCAAAAAAATTGCATTTTTCACTAAAAAATTGCATTAAAAAAATTGAATTTTTTACTAAACATTGCATTTTTCACTAAAAATTTAATTTTTCAGTAAAAAAACTACATTTTTCACTAAAAAATTGCATTTTTTACTAAAAAATTGCATTTTGCACTAAAAAATTATATTTTTCACTAAAAAATTCATTTTCACTAAAAATTGCATTTTCACAAAAATTGTATTTTTCAAAAAAAAAAAAAATACATTTTTCACTAAAAAATTACATTTTTCACTAAAATTTTTTACGTTTTCACTAAAAAATTGCATTTATCAAAAAATTTTATTTTTCACAAAAAATTACGTTTTTCACTAAAAAATTGCATTTTTCAGTAAAAAGTTACATTTTTCACTAAAAAATTGCATTTTTCAGTAAAAAGTTAATTTACAAATTTTTTCACTAAAAATTAAATTTTTCATTAAAAATTGCATTTTTCATTAAATTGCATTTTTGCCAAAAATTTGTATTTTTATTTTTATCAGTTCGAGTTCAGTTCTAGTTCAGTTCTAGTTCATCTCTAATTCACTTTAAGTTCAGTTCTAGTTTAGTTCTAAATCAGTTCGAGTTCAATTCTACTTCAGTTCTAGTTCGATTCTAGTTCAGTTGTTTTTAATTCTAGTTCTGGTTCTTTTTTAGGTTTTAGTTAAGGTGCCAATTCAGGTTCTAGTTAAGTTTCTGGTTCAGTAAAAGTTAGATAGTTAGTCAGTTTGTAAGTTAGTTAGTTAGTTAGTTAAATGTAGTACAGTTTAGTTTTAATTCAGTTCCAGTTCAAGTTCCGATTAATTTTCCAGTTTAAGTTCTAGTTCTGGTTCTAATTTAAGTTCAGGTTGTAACTTAGAATCTAGTTCTAATTATGGATCAGATTGTATTACTGTTTCAGTGTTTAGTAAAGGTTCCATTTTAGGTTTTAGTTTAGTTAACGGTTCAGTTTCTAGATCAGGATTTGGTTAAAGTTCCATTTTGAGTTCTCGTTCACGTTCTAGTTTGGATTATAGTTTTTTAAATTCATTTACAGTTCAACTCTAGTTTTGATTTCAATATTTTATTAATATAATTTTAACGTTTCGCCTTTTTCTTTTCTATTTTTTATTACATGTGAAAACAAAAGACTTAAGACACAAGCACTCAAATTGATTTATTGACTGTAAAATGAAAAGTGTTAATAACTTAAAAAATTATTACTATTTTTATTAATTTAATCTTTAATATTAAAATTAAAACTAAATAATTTTACTTTTAAATAAACATAAACGTCATTTTAATTAACTAGATATTTAATTTTGCACTAAAAATATTAATTTTATTCCCAAAGATCCCAAAGTTGAACTTCTATAAAAAACGAATATATTTTAAAACTGTTCAGATTTTGAGACTGTGCTATATGAACATTCATTTTTTCCATATCATTCATAATGAATGATATGATTTATGCTGTCTTCAGTATTTGGCGCCAATGTCGGTTTCTTTTAAGTCATTTGTAGAAGACGATTGTTTCAGTTTCGTTTTTGATTTTAAGAACAAAAAAGAAATTTCGTGTGTTGATTTTTTTTCCTCTTTTCTGATGATCAATGTATATTTTCATAATGATTTGATGATCTTTTTTGTTAAAAATAAAAACTAAGAGAAAAAGATTGAGCCGACTTTATTATTTAATAAAGAGAAATAAAAAAGAACAACAACACGAAACTTAGTTTCTTCCTTTTTTTAGAGGAGAATTCTTTTTTTTTTTTTTGAAGTGTTTGTGTTAAATTTATTGATAATTATAGAATCTTTAAAAATCTTCAAGGAAAAGAAGATAAAAGTTAACACCTTCCAGTAATAAAATTAACTACAAAAACAACAAAATTTTGAACTCCTTTTTTCTTCAAGAAAAAAAAACACGTGATTTTGAAATCTTATTTTTCAATAAAATAAAAATTATAAATAAATAAAAATCTCTGGAAAAAAGGAAGAGAACATCAAAATGTTTTGTTATATTAAGGATATGCTTTAATTAAATATTTACAAATAAACTTTTCACGCTTTTAAACAAAAATTATGTTCAAATTAACGAAAATTACTTAACAAAATTTTGCAAATTACTTGAGACAACAAGGTCACGTTCTAAAATTGTAAATTTCCTTTAAATATTAAAGCGTATCCTTTCTCTTGTTTCACTCTCATTAGCTGAAAGTGTTGTTACCCTTTTATTTTGCTCTCATCCTAAATGTCATTTATGAAACAGGCATCTTCACCTCAACAAAAAATAAGTTTTGGCTTCCTTTGTTTTTAGTTTTCTTTTCTTCGCTACCTGGTGTTTTATTAACTGAAAACTCTCTTCCGTTTTTAATCCCCCCAACTGTTTTTATAATGGTTTTGTTGTTGTTTTTGTTGCTCTTAATGACCAATATATTGCTCTAATTCATTATTATTGTTGTTTAAATATGCAAATATACTTGAAAGCGGGTTAAAACTCAAAGGATTTTATATCCCTGTTTAATCCTGGCTTTATCCTTTTTGTTCTTATTAAAAGTTAGCGCCAGAGATTAAAACTAATTTACTATTGTTTTGTTCTTTATTAAAAAGGTTTTCTGTTGATGGATTTAAATTTTTGAGAGAGAGAGAGAGAGATTTTAAGATTTACAAATGAGTTTCTAATGTTAATTAGAAACTCGAAGATAAAAGATCTCCTGAGAGATATTTTTGTATTTGTTGAGATTGTAGATCTTTAAAAGGAGTGATATGGATTTGATAATTCAAATTAGATAAGGAAACAAACTCATTTGTATTTATCAGATATTTAAAATCTTAACTTGTATATAATATAATTCTACAGGGTTGCAAATGAAAAGAAACAAGTTAGATCGTTATATTGGTCATTATCATTTAAGATATAATTATGGGAACATATTGCAAACTCCAGTTGTTAGAGAATACCACTTCCAAGTGTTCAATTTGCAAATCAAGGCATTATTTCCGTGATGAATTAAGTGAGGTACCCTGTTTTATTTAAAAAATTTTTCGATTAAAGGGGGAAAGTTTTCAATTCTTTTAAATATTATGAATGTGATCGTGCCAACAACAGACATACAGAGAGATATATCGAAGTTAACTCAGATTTTGATTTGGTGCAAAAATATATAACCTTATGAGATCTCAGATGGTTTGTTAAATATGTTGATGTTTTCTAAATATATGTGACCTATTTTTTAATAGATCCAAAACTTTTAAATTTTTGTATATGAAAACACACCTTTTTGAATTCAACTATCACGTTGTCCGAAAAGGAAAAACCTGGTTTTATTTCTATTATTTTCTTACACAAGTTAAAAATGAATCACAAAGTTTTGAAATCATTTTCTGAGCATCAAGTCTAATTTTTATGTTCCAAAAAATCGTAAATCTGTGGTCTAAGACTTGATCATTGAAGAAAAAAAATCTGAGTTAAAACTAAAATTATACTGATTTCGCAAAAGTATAAACTTCTTATGATATGATCAGCCATGATGACTTATAATAGTTTACAAATATATAAACTTCTCTTTACTTCTATGGAAATCTGACCATGATATCTAATTTCGGCTTTCGCGGTCTAAATAAATATATCCTAAGGATATAGTTGTAGGTAACAGTGCCAAGAACCTGAATGGCCAGCGCATAACCGTCCCTAATTCACATAATTTTGAGTCGGCCCAAAACAAAGTGTATAAAAATTAGTGAGGAAATCGATGTTGAAGAATTAGGGTGAAAATGTAAAGCTTGTTATTGATTCTAATAATTTAAATTTTTATTTATTATCTATTACTTGACTTAGAAACAGTTGAACGTGCGATGTGGCACAAGTTCTTAGTGGGTCGAAGTAGGAAACAAAATTTATTCTCTTCATGTAGTACTTTTGCGAAAAAAGTTTTATATTTAATCTTACAATGAACCGATATAAATATAATATAAAAAGATTCCATATTTTTATTTCAGATTGCTTGCAATATCAAGAACCTTTGTGGAAATTTTCGATTGCTTTTGGATCCTGAACTGTTTTTCAACATTCCCTTAAGCGTCAGTAACATCAATATTTTTGACCAAGTACTCACGAGAAATCTGCAAAATATAAAAAATACTTAAATTCCCTTGCTCCATTTTTGGCATCTAAATTTTTAGCAGCTTTCCTGTCAGGAACTCTTTGAGCCTTGTATGTTTTAAAACCTACATCAGCTTTAACTTTTCCTGAGCTAACTAGGCATCTTTCCTATGTTGAAGCTCTTTCGAAAATGTTTTCTATTTCTTTTGGCTTTGGAAACATCATTTGGACCTGACCACCCAACTGAATCATATTTTCTATCAATGAACAAGTTCTTTGTATGACAGCAGATCTTTGAATGCTTGTCTAAATTTTTGTTGGACCATGTGGAATTTTGTTGAAATTATTGTATAATTTTATTAAGTACTTTTTTCCTGGTCGCTCATTTTAATCAAATTTCATTTGTTTGAGATTAAACAAAATAATTGACACGTTTTACAAAAGGTAACTTGATAAGAAAAGATCCAAGAATTAGGATTAAAAATTTTAATGAAAAATGTGTGTTAAGAATTTTTCAATCTCACACCTTAAATGTTTAATATAAAGATTTAATAGGATTATTGTGAGTTTATTCTTTTCAATATAATAATAAATTAAAATTTATTTACATTTATTATACACGATGTAACTGAATTCGCAGCACCACCATTCGTTCTCTGCATTCACTAAGTTTTTTTGTTGCTTCAAGTTAATTAAAAATATATTTAAAAATTTTATATAAAATTCAAAAAAAAAAAAAAATTCTGATACTTTAAGAGACTGTGAAATCCCATTTTGAAAAACTATAGTTCCGAACCTAAAAACTCTATGAAATTCCTTTGGTACACTTTCATTTTTATACTTTTCTCATATTTTTAAATATAATTTAATGTAAATCCAATTTGTTTTATTTTCAAAACTTCAATTCAACCCAAAATTTTGTTTCAAAAACAAAAGACTTAAGACACAAACTTTTTATATAATTTCAAAATTTTGTAAACAAAACTTGTTTGATTGTTGCTCTTTCTTTTTTCAAAATTAATAAAAAAAATATATTTTTATATTAATTTTTGTAAACGTAGACAAACAACTATGGCATCAATTATTATCAAACTGACACTAAACAAATATTTTCATGTTGTCAACTTGAGAATCATTCATCATTAAAAAACCATCAGCATCATTATAAATAAATTGTTGTGGTTGTTGTTGTTTTGTGATTTAAAAATTCCTTTGAAAAAATAAAAACAATAACATTTTTGTTGTAAATTTGATGAGCTTAAATCTTCCAAAACACAATTTAGATATTAATCTACAAAATGTTAATAATGTCCAGTTGTTTTGAATTGAAACAAAAAATAAAAATAAAAAACTGGTAACAAGAAATCTTGTCAAGAGTCTACTACTGGATAATGAAATCTACATTTTTTTGTTGGTTTAAAACAAAATCTTGATTTGGATAATAATATATATATGGATTTTTTTTACATTGGAATAATGATAATGATGATGACTTAATTTTCAAATTCAATTCAATTCAATTCCATTCAATCTTCTTACATTTTATACTCTTTTTCTATATATAAACTAGATTTTTTAAAGTTTTTAAAATCTTGTAAACCAACATTTTACAGGCATTGATGAATGTCTTTTCGGGTTTTATTTTTATAAAATGAGTCTATTAAAAGTAGATGATGTAGAAATGAAATAAAATGAATTGGGAGAAGGGTCGAGAAAAAAAGACTAATATTATTGAATTAAATGCTTCTTTTTTTTGGACTCATTATGCAGTAGCAACTCTATAATTATAATTACATATTTAAGATTTTAATTTAAATCTTTTTCTCTTCTCCATTTGTTTTATTGAATCCAACAACAAGTGTATTTTTTGAAAAAGACTTTTCTTATTTTAGATATAGAAATTGGTAGCTGGAATTAATTTTAGATGTTATTAGTATTTGTATGGATTCCTTAACTTACAAAAAAATACTGCCTCAAACTTTCAAACTTTTGGAAGTTTTTAAAATCGCTTGTTGCCTAACATTTGTTGATCAGGTTTCTCCGAGAGTGTATTGCAGGACACTGTTCATTGGCGTTCAATTTCCATCATGGAAGGTATTCACATTTCTGTTGAAAAATTGCACCTTTTTGGAACAACGATAAACATGGTAGTCGCTACCGATCTAAACGTTATCGCTATAATGCACGAAAGATAACATAATTAGCTAACATCTGCTATTTCAATTGCTCCAACTACAAATACGTATTTGTCTTCACCACATTAAACCGCAAACCTGCTGTTTCACTGCCCATGTTACGTTTCGTATCTCCAATGTGAGATCTGAGTAATTGTGGACCAATGTACATATATCATGAAATGATAAAATCGTTCATAAAGAGTTTAGACGATTAGATTTTAGACGTCAAATACGATATGAAAATTTAAAAAAAAATTAAATTATTTTTCAAAATTTACTAAACTTGAACAAGCATTGATATTTGCCCAAAGTTTTTACCATTTGAACTTTATACGGGTCACAATATTATTAAGCCAGAAAGGCCAACGATTACCCTCCTGACCAACTGAGGGCTGCTTTCCTTTAAATCTTATTTGAAAAAGATTCACAAGAAATTTTGTTGACAAAATGTTGAAAATTTCATGAAAATGTTTGTATCTTAAGTCTTTTGTTTTCAATCGCTTCGCAAGCGTTGAATGAGGGATTTTTGGAAATAAAGCTATAAATTGTAACAGAAAGATTGGTATTGCATCAATATCGTGATTTGTTTAAATAAAATGAATACTAATATTTTGTTTTTTTTTCTTGGTGAATGAAAAAAATGCGAAATTTTAAGTCCTTTAAATAATTTTGTCATCAGAAAACAATCACTTAGACTTTTTTTACAAATTATGAATCTACATTTAAATTGATATTAAATATTTTTGTAAAACTTGTTTAAATTCCTTCCTTACTTGGCTTTCTCAAGTCATTTGTAGTTATTTTTAATTTTATTTACTTACTTTTTTCATTTTCTACACATGTTCTTCCCCTCTTTCCCTCAAAACTCCATAAAAATCATCTAATTACTGTTTTCCTTTAACATTTTTTAAAATCTTGTTTACAACAATTTTTCTAAGATAAAAATCTATTTTTTCACTTCCTTTTCCCTTCATGAAATCATAATAAAAATAACAAAATCTTCTTAAAAAAAGAATTCAGAACTCAATGACAAATCAAAAATTAGTTACAACTTTATCTAACATTTTTTAACATTTACAACTTAATTGTCTCCAAAATTTGTTACAAAAATTATTTTTCATTTTTATTTAAAAAATGTTTTTCTCTCAAAAATCATTCATTATATTTCAAACAAGTGTCCGTGTCCAATTTTACATTACATTCCCCTCCTCCTCCACCATTAATGTTATTATCATTATTATCATCATTATTGTGGTAACAATTCATTTAAAACGCATCAAATAAACAAATAAAAGTTAGAAAAAAGTAGAAAAAAATAGAAAAAAGAAAAAAATAGCAATCAAAATTATAACCTTTTTTATTTTAATTTCACACTTGAAATGAGACAAATTTATATTTTATTGTTGTTTTTCGATGTTGTTGCTGTTGCTGATGTTATTTTAAAATTTATTATGTGTTGCTGGTTATTTCTTGCGGTGACAAAAACAAAATAATACAAAAAAAGTCAGTTAGTAGATTTGAACAAAAAAACTGAAACTGAAATAAATAAAAATATTAGAGATACTTAAAAATATATATAAAAAACAAGTGATTACACCATTTCCAATGCAACAATTTTAAATAAATTTTTTATATAAAAAATCCGGTATCCCGAATCGATATTGGGGTCTCAAATCTTTTTTGAAAATAATTATGTAACTTTTAAACTTTTCAATATTTTTAAATGAAGTTTCATTAAAATATCTTTCAGTTGTTTTGGCAATTAACTTGGAAGAGTAAAATTGTATAGTAGTTAAGGGGAAAGAGAACGAACCTTCAAATTTGGTCGCCTCGATTATGATTTAAAAAACAGGTCGCTAAGCATTTCACCTATGATTTGACTAAAAAACCCATTGTAATATTCCTAAGCCGTTATTTCGGCTCATTGTGCGCTCCCAGTCCGGAAAAGCGACCTATACCTGTAAAAACCTGGATTTTTCCTATCTTAAATCTTCCTTATGGGAATTTTTTAACACCATTCAGTCAGTTCTGTGTACCTGAAAAGTGAGGAAGCCCAATATTATAGCCTCGTCTTTACTGCGCTTAAAAGGCATTGAACTTTGTGAGTTGGAACTCTCTAGCTGTAGTTGACAGATAATTTGCTTCCCCGTGTTCAACAACACTTTATCATCAATGTTCCCATATTATGTGTACATTTCTATTCTTGGAGTAGTCGTTTTAATCCTTGATAGAATTGGTAATTTTAATCCTTGTTAGAAATATTCAAATCCTTACGTTGTAAGTTTGCCTGAATCTGTGGCACGTTCGTTTAAGAACCACATTATATTTTTACTAATTTACCCATGGGCAACTATGTTAAACCAGCGAAATACAAGTGACGTTAATTCGTTATCTAGATATCCTGTCGGATATTTCGTTTCTTTGGAATTGTTTATCTTAAATTTGTGTTTTATTCTGGCAGCCTTTTGTCTTAATCACTCTGCTACGCGATTTCCCGCTTCATAGGTATCAGTACATTTATATAAGAGTTTCTATTACCGTCAAGAGACTGCGAATAGTTATAAACTCCATGAGTGGTATTACTACGCCTCCCTGTAATGTATTCCCTCGTACATTGTCTCCAAATTTATGTTATTATTAAATTTTATAATAAAATTTGACATCATTTTCTAAGTGTTTTCCATTTGATTAGGAGTAGGAAAAGTTCTTAGTAAGTTCTTGAAACAAAAAATAAAACTCCAAAATTGGACACTTCGGGTATGGAAGTCAAAAAAAAAAAAAAAAAAAAAAAAATAAATTTATGATTTGATTTTAAAAATATTTGACATATAGAAAATACTTTTAATTTTCTACAAAAAATGCTCTCCGAAAAAGAGGATATCTCTTATAGTTTAAGAGATATTTAGACCAATCGAAAATTTGGAACCTATGAAATCACATGATATTTCTTAGATTTTTTATCTTGTAAACTCCATTTTTTAACCATTTGTAACTCATAATTCTAATTCGGAGGAAACTCTATATAAAAATTTCTCCAGTCTAGAGACTTGATCCTTTTTTTATTTCAAAAAACTTAAGAAAAACAATTGATGAAATTCTGAAAGTGTGACAAGGGAACGTATTACCTCGAATACACTCGGATTAACATTATATGCATTAATGACAAGAATTCTTTCAGATTCATGAAGAAAAAATTACAGTCACGTGGAAAGTAGGGTATTTTAAATCGAAAATTTCTATAATATAACTTTTTATTGGATCCACAGAGATATATAATTTTTTAATAGAATTCTTTAGAATTTTGTACAGAATCTAAACAAAATTTTAGAATCTCTTTGGGTTCAAATTAGAAACTTAAGAGAAACATGTCTGAAATTTTGTACTAATTTTGCTTTTGTCTAAATATCTTTTAAATTATAAGAGAGAAGGTCCATATATGTTAGAATATTATTGTGTATGATTTTAAGGAAAATATCGAATATAAAATTTTTGACCATTTTGGAAAAAAGCGAAACATCCGAAGTGACCAACTTTGCACGTCCACCCAACCTTTTCTTTGACCTTTTAAGAATTTTTTTCAGAAATATTTTTCAAAAAGCATTTATCGTCATTTTGGACCACAGTGTAATTTTCATCATATCAAAACTTTTTTTTATATTTAACAAATCATAAACACACACTTACAATTTCTGTTTACATGATTTTAGAAAAAAATTAAATGACACATAAATATAAATTTTTTACAATTTTATTTTTATTATGAAAATTTGAAAATAATTGTTTTGTCACACTAATTCTCATGACTGCACATGCGCATAGACGCACATCCGGTTTTCCTTTTTTTTTCTACCAACTTTTTCTCAACCAAAAAAAAAATACTCAAAAAAATCTTCTAATAACCGAAATTTTGTAAACAACATGTTTTTTTCTAATGGTTTATGAAATCTTTGAAAAGGGAGTCAAATTAAAAAAAAAACTACTTAAAATAGATGCCATTAAATTACAACAACAATAAAATTTAACTAAAACTCAAATGAGTTTTGGGTTTAAACGAAGTCGTAGTAACTACTTGAATTTTCAAATTCGTCTACAGGAATTTTCTATAGATTTTGTTTGTTTAGGAAATTTGTATAACCTCCACCATCAGAAGTGGTGAAGAGGGTATAATAATTATGTTATTGCGTGTGTAACACTAAGAAGAAATTGTATTAAATTCCATAATTTATAAAGTTTTGCATCAAATCAAAATCTGATTCGATTTAGCCTTGTCTGTTCTAATTATACTCCCTACAAGTTTCCTATTTAAAATCAGCAAAATCGATTCAGATTATCAGAAGATATAGCCCGATATCTGAGACAACCTCTTTCCCTTTCCAGCGAAGAATTTTCGCAAAACTGTAAATTAGAAATCCACAAAAAGGAAAAGGATTTTTACATAAAATATGTACTTCATAATTATTCCACAAATAATCGAAATCGGTTCAGTAGAGAAAAAGTTTTAGTTAAGAAAATCTTTAAAATAATATACACGTTTGTGTGGGTAAGTGTGCCTGTGTATGTACGAAACATAACGTATTTACTTAACACGTATTTGTGGTGGAGGGTATTAAAGATTCGGCATAACCGAATATAATATTTTTTGGTCGTTTTGTTTTTATTTGAAAATTTAGTTGTGTCACATTAAAAAGCAATTATCACCTTAAATTACTTGTAAGCTGCCAAAAAAGCGTCAAAACTCTATTTTTTTTGTCATTTGTGTATATTTCCCTTTGTTGTCTATTTTTTATATAATCATAATTTAAAGTTGTTTTTTGTAGAGGGGAAAAGAAATGCAATTTTATTTAAAAAAATTTCTATTTATTTGGAAAATGACTTTTTAAATAATCGTGGTATTTTGGTAATTGTACGGCTGCTTAATTCTATTGTTGTTCTAAATTAGACCCAGTAGTCTGAAGCTGTTAAGACTTATGTTATAATGCATATTACTTTTCTGTTGGTTCCATGTACATAGTGTTTGTCTTTCTGTCTGTATACTCGCCTAAAATGTGAATATTCCTTGACAGATTAAAAAGAGAAAAAGTTTTTATATTCTTTATACTAGAAAAAAGGATTCCGTATATTTGGTTTGATAATTATATGGCCTTAAAAAATTATCCTTCTTACACTTCAGAAAATTTCTTAGATGATATAACGATGTCCATATATACCGTCCTTCTCTCTGACTGTTAGAATATATTCATTTTTAATTATGGAATTATTTCAGACATTTTTGTATAACTTTTTCTATATTCCATTGATTATGTTATGAGAAAAATTATCTTGGATGAGTGGATGCCAAACATAAATGGACAATGGGGTTCTATTTATGAAATCAAATCAGTTTTAGTTTGGGAAATTCGGACTAGACACTTAAACCATAACAGGCTGTATTCAAGTACCCTTAATTCAACATTTACGTGAGTATGCGTAGATCCTTCCAGCTAAGGAACATAAATAAATGTTCATTAAGGAGGTAAATACGAACCGATCATATTAAGGTATATGCAAGATTCTTTAGATCGAAATTTGTATATGACAGCACTAAACAACAAATTCCGCACTTTCAACTTGCCAAATGAATGTCGCGCTTGGAGGTCGCCCACTGCTCATTGCACACAATGAACTGAATCTTCCGCGTCTTACAAGAGTAGTTCTGACACAACTGTAATCAGGATGGAGCAATAGGCTTAAATCTTACTGCTCTCATTTTGACCGTACCGCCCCTAACTTATGTCCTGCATGTGATCAAGAACAACATGATACACAACGATTGTTTAATTGACAGTCCAATCCTACCTCTCTGAAGATATATGAACTCATCTAAAATGAACCAACTAAAAGCAACCTTTAATATTTATAATTCCTACAAAAATATTTTTTGTGGATTAAATAAAATGTTCATGATAGCGACAGGACTTAAACCTTTTAATATTATAAATTTCTTTAAAACTTCATCATTCACTTTATAAAATTTTCTGATTAGTTTGTGACATTTAATTTCTTCGTTAATCTTTTTGATTAAATTCATTATTGTGAATGAATTAAAGTTTTTCAAGTCAAGCTGAATTGTGTTTTTGTTGTTCAATCTTGAGTACGATGAAAATGTCGTATATCTGCTTTAATTATTGTGAATTATTGTTGATATTATAAGTTTATATTTACACCTTAATATTTGGAACTAGTGAATTTAAAATTTAAGATCAAATTTTACTTTTTAAATTGTATGTCCTTCCGTTCCTATGTTTAAATAATAATTAAATAATAAAGAGTTTTTATTTTTATAAATTTTGATTTAATTATATCCTTTTATCTGCTTCTTATTGTGAATAATTTAGAATGTCTAAAACTTGAGTTATGTTTTTTTATTTTGCTTTAAAATCCTTGAAATAATAAATGGAATACTAAGCCAAAGTATTTAATGTTTCTGATATTCTTCAAGATACAATTTTATTTTTTTTAGATTTCTCTTCATGCCGGCTGTTACTGTCGTTACTGTGAATAATTCATTGTTTGAAATGTTAATGAATTCTTTTCATGAAAAACTTCTTTAGATTTTAATCTAAATTAAATTATTCAATAAAATTAAGTTTAAAATACTTTTTGGGACACGTTGGAGACAATTTGTTATTGTAAATAATCAAAACTTCAGATTTTGTCTTGATTTCCTATTTAAAGACTCTCTAAGTTCGCAATTAGGCATTTAAGATTTGAATTTCTTTATATTTAATACTCTTTAGCAACTTAGAATTTTAGAACAGCACTTCCGCTTGCTGAAGTGCTATTGTGAATGATGTTATGTCTTGAAATATTTTAAGTTTTGCTTCTAATTAGTTCTTTAAGGATTTTTAGAGTCTAAATTCATAAAAAATATTTTTCAATACTCATTCTTCCATCCGGTTGCTATTGTGAATAACTCTACCATTAAATTCGATCGGATTAAATGCGTTTTAACTTAACATTTAAAAAAAAAACTGTTTTAAATTTATGTTGAAATTAATTTTAATAAAAGATTTTTGACTTTTTCAACTCCTTCCGTTTATTCATCCACTTTTAACTATTGTGAATTTTTCAAACTCGTTAAATAAAGAAACGTTCGTTTCCATATTTCTATTACCTTCCAATAAACAATTTCATCTTTTAACTTATTTGCAAGAGATGCATAAAAACTTAACCAAAAATCTAATTACTTTCCGGAAAAAAGCCTCGTTAAAAATTTTCTTCATGCATGCATGACATATTTTGTTTCCCGTTTCCCAAAATATTTTGGAAGAAATTAACTTGTTGCTTTCTAAACTCTTCCCAAAAACCAAAAAAAATAACAACAACATGATTTAACAAAATAGTTGACATTTTACAACTATATATTTGTTGTTGTTGCTGCTGTTGTTGTTAGTTTCATAATATTTGTTGTTACTAATTTATTTTAAATTATGTTGTAGTTAACCAAAATTCACTCATTCGCTTTCATGCTTGTTTTTTTTTCTTTTAAGTTGTTTTCGAAAAATGGAAAGAATTTCAGAAAAAAACAAAAACAAAAACAAAAAAATACGTAATGTCAGTGTTTAATTTAGCATTTGATTATTTTGATTTGTTTGGTTTTGCTTCGTTATTTTTCCCCCCGATTTTTCCACTTTTTTGTTTACTGTCATTCCCCATCATATTCAAATGTGTGACAGTTAAAAAACCATTTCCGTTTTAAGTTTTTATTTTAACTCTTTTTTCTAGTTTGTTACTAACAAAGTTAGATTTTTTAGACGTTTTTTTTTATTTGATTGTAAACAGAAAGAATTAATAACTATTTGTTATGAAAACTACTTTGAAGTGAAGGTATTGTGGGTTTCAGATACTGTTTAATGCAAATACGAAATATCGGGAAACTGAACAAATTTATCAGCAGGTGATGCAGTTTCACTTAAGTTTGTTATTGTGGAAAAAGTAATAATAATTTACAACGAATTGCTGAAAGATGCTCTTCTCCTTTTTATGGATGAAAAATGGATGAGCAAGATAATGTTGCAGTACATATTTCAAAGCAGTCTAAATCAACCAACACAGCTTATCTCTGTTGGACTGGTCGTCTTGCAGTCTGAACTTAAACTCAATGGAGATAAGGAGTTCATAAAGTTTATTTAAATAATGTCACAACCGAAAGCTTAATAACTCTAACTAAAAGCTAAAACTAAATATAAAGCAATTTTGGAAGGAAATTGGATCCCATCTTCTTAAGAAGTTAGTGGAATCAATGCCACACAATAGTCTTCAAAGTGTCAGTTACCCATTATTAATAACTCTATAGTGAATTACAAAATTAAGTACATTTATATAAAAATGCCCTCAAAAACGGCAGTTGGCAGTTCTTAGTTGACAGTATTTAAAATGAAGTCTTAATTGATGTAATAAAAATATTATTTTTCTACTAAATATTTTCTTATTTAATTTTGTGTAATTCTTTAAAGAAACGTTATGAGCATTTAAAGGATTGTGCACCAGTGTAAATACAAAAATTGCTTTTGTGTTAATACCTTAGTAAATTTTGCAATCTCTTAAACCACTCTCCTGACCTAAAAGAAGCCTGTTATCTTTCAAATCCATTCGAAAATATCTCAACTGTAATCATTTATATATCATTAAGACTAGAGTATTTAAAAGCCGAAACCGGTTAACAGGTTTTTTTGGATTACAGAAAACCTACCGGTTTCGAATAATTATTATTTTCTTAAACTTATCAAACAAAAACCGGTTAAACGATTTTTTGACATAAAACCATATTTGAAAATAATTTTTATGAAAGATCCACTTTTCGAATAACTCGAAAACCGGTTTTCTGAAAATTTCGGTTTTTGAATACACTAATTAGGACATATTTATCGGTTCAACATTTACAAAACTATTCCCAAAGACTATTTGGGTAAACTGTGGGACGATAATTAAAAAACTAACAAAAGGATAAAAATTCGTGTAAAATTTGAAACCCTAAAAGCTTTCCTACCAATGTGGGTATATTTTTAGAGAGATTTAAAGGATTATCCACATAAAAAGGATTATCTACATAAAGAAATACATGCCGGAAGGTGGCCAACTTTAGGGGGTTAACGACCAAACCTCTGACAATATAGGAGCTTTCACTCCTGCAATTCAACTAAAAAGAACGTCAAATAAAGTCATTTGAAATTTCATTAAAATACCTTAAACGATGAAAAGTTATAGAATCGGTTTGTACCTTAGCAATTTCAAATCAGTTGGAAAACAAGTCCAAAATGTCTTGTGAAGGACTATTTATTGGTCCCAAAATTATTCGCAAAAGAGAATAAATATTAACAAGTAAGAATGCTATATTCGGCTATGCCGAATCTTAAATACCCTCCACCACAAATTCGTGTAAAGTTAATACGTTAGGTTCCATAGACACACATATACTCACAAATGTATATAACACAGAAATACTTAATTAGTCATAAAATTAGTTACAATTTAAGCTATAAAATTTTTCTACTAACTGCCTTTTTTCTACCAATTTTCATTGAGCTCTGTTAATTTTTGCGGATGTGAGCAGACAAAGAGATTGACGAAAATCGATTGAGATTTTGACTTGATGCAAGAATATATACATTATGGGGTCTGAAATAATTCATTCTTAGCGTTACATACAGAATGACAAAGTTAATATTCTCTCTCTACCACTTGTACTGTGGAGCGTATAAAAACAAAAAATATGCTTGTTATAAGCTCAAAACTATTTTCCGGGAAGGGGTCTTATATGTAGCTCCCATATAAGACCCCTTCCCGAAGTTTGGACCAAGATTGTTCATATTTATAATATACCTTGATTATAGTTAGAAAAATCATTGTGCTAAATTTTAATGGAATTGATCTTTATTTAAATGTTTTATAAACTCTAATCCGTTTTCCAGAAAATCCCGTTATAAGGGAGCTATAGGAAAATTTGGACCGATACAGGGCAAATTAATATAATATCTTCAGAACAGTTAGCAAAATAATTGTGTCGACTTTCAGTAGAATTGGTCTTTATTTACTCGAGAAGGGGCGTTATAATGGAGCTATATCATAATATGGACCCATTTTAATAAAGTTTACAACATATATTTAAAATAGCTAGAAAATTTGTTGTGCCAAATTTCAATAGAATTGGTTCAAATCTAAAAGTGTTATAAGCTATAAATCATATTCCGGGAAGGGGCCTTATATGGGAGCTATATCAAAATATGAACCCATGTAAATAAAACTTAATACATATATTTAAAATAGCTAGAAAATCAATTGTGCTAAATTTCAAAAGAATTGGTTCAAATTTAAAAGTGTTATAAGCTGTAAATCATATTCCGGGAAGGGGCCTTATATGGGAGCTATATCAAAATATGGACCCATGTTAATAAATTTTATAACATATATTTAAAATAGCTAGAAAATTAGTTGTGCCAAATTTCAATAGAATTGGTTCAAATTTAAGAGTTTTATAAGCTATAAATCATATTCCGGGAAGAGGCCTTATATGGGAGCTATATCAAAATATGGACCCATATGAATAAAATTTATAGTATATATTTAAAATAGTTAAAACAATAATTGTGCCAAATTTCAAAAGAATTGGTTCAAATTTAAGAGTTTTATGAGCTATAAATCACATTCCGGGAAGGGGCCTTATATGGGAGCCATATCAAAATACGGACCCATATGAATAAAATTTATAGTATATATTTAAAATGGTTAAAAAATTATTTGTGCCAAATTTCAATAGAATTGGTTCCAATTTAAGAGTTTTATGAGCTATAAATCACATTCCGGGAAGGGGCCTTATATGGGAGCCATATCAAAATACGGACCCATATGAATAAAATTTATAGTATATATTTAAAATGGTTAAAAAATTATTTGTGTCAAATTTCAATAGAATTGTTTCCAATTTAAGAGTTTTATGAGCTATAAATCACATTCCGGGAAGGGGCCTTATATGGGAGCTATATCAAACTATGGACCCATGTTAATAAATTTTATAACATATATTTAAAATAGCTAGAAAATTAGTTGTGCCAAATTTCAATAGAATTGGTTCAAATTTAAGAGTTTTATAAGCTATAAATCATATTCCGGGAAGAGGCCTTATATGGGAGCCATATCAAAATATGGACCCATGTAAATAAAATTTATAGTATATATTTAAAATAATTAAGAGATTAATTGTGCCAAATTTCAAAAGAATTGGTTCAAATTAAAGAGTTTTTTGAGCTATAAATCACATTCCGGGAAGGGGCCTTATATGGGAGCTATATCAAAATACGGACCCATGTGAATAAAATTTGTAGTATATATTTAAAATGGTTAAAAAATTATTTGTGCCAAATTTCAATAGAATTGGTTCCAATTTAAGAGTTTTATGAGCTATAAATCAAATTCCGGGAAGGGGCCTTATATGGGAGCTATATCAAAATATGGATCCATATTAATAAAATTCACAATATATATTTAAAATAGTTGAAACAATAATTGTGCCAAATTTCAAAAGAATTAGTTCAAATTTAAAAGTTTTATAAGCTATAAATCATATTCCGGGAAAGTCCTTATATGGGAGCTATATCAAAATATGGACCCATGTTAATATAATTTATAACATATATTTAAAATGGCTAGGAAATAAGTTGTGCCAAATTTCAATAGAATTGGTTCAAATTTAAGAGTTTTATGAGCTATAAATCACATTCCGGGAAGCGGCCTTATATGGGAGCTATATCAAAATACGGACCTATGTAAATAAAATTTATAGTATATATTTAAAATAGTTAAACAATTATTTGTGCCAAATTTCAATAGAATTGGTTCCAATTTAAGAGTTTTATGAGCTATAAATCATATTCCGGGAAATGGCGTTATATGGGAGCTATATCAAAATATGGACCAATGTTAATAAAATTTATAACATATATTAAGAATGGTTTAAAAATTAGTTGTGACAAATTTCAGTAAATTATCTTAAAAATTGCGGTCCATATGACACAAAGAGTTTGGGGTGTATCAAAATTTTGCATATTATAGTCTATAACTTTTTTCCGGTTAATCAGATTTTGATAATTTTTGGCACGATGATGAAGCACGTGTAATTGTATGCTAAAATTAATTTTTTGTTTTAGTCCAATTACATTTTTAGAAGAAATTATAAGAGTTCATTTTTGAAATTTTGAGGTTGTTTCAGATATCGGTCTATAACTTCCTTGCTTATAAACCGATATAGCTGGTTTTAAATAGCAAACTGCTTAGGACAATAACAAATAATGTGGCCAAGTTTTATTGAATTCGGTCAATTATTCTAGGCGTGAGAATGTTTCCAACAGACAGACAGACGGACAGACAGACAGACGGACAGACGGACATAGCTAAATCGACTCAGTTTTTGATTTGATGCAATAATATATATACATTGTTGGGTCTGAGATGATTCCTTCTTGGCGTTACATACAGAATGACAAACTTAATATACCCTCACCACTTGTGGTGGTGGAGGGTATAAAAAAGGAAAAAAAGAAAGGAAAAAAAAGAAAGGAAAAGAAAGAGAAGAAAAGAAAATAAAATAAAAGAAAAGACATGAAAAGAAAAGGAAATGAAAAAAATAAAAAAATCATACTTTAAATACACAACTTTGGAAATCCACCTACTGTCCCTCTTCCCCCTCATGGACCTGAACTTATGAGAATCTACTCCAAAACACTTTAACTCTGTTTATATGAAGGCTTATTAAGATATCTTTACCCCTTCAAAAATTACCGCATTATTTTCAAAAAACACATTTTTTAACTCTCTGTGCAGTGTAGGGTAACAAATAAGTTCCCCGCAATTCCCTCATTTTACAATTATCAACTCAACTTTAAATCCAGTAAAATATTAAAAATATAGAAAAAAATCTACTGTGAATATTTAGTTAAAATGATTTTCCATTAGTCACCTGTTGTTGTTATTTGTTGATTGTTGTTGTTTATATAGTATCACGATTATCATTATTTTTATTGTTACTTTTCATTTGCATACAGTTGTTTTAACTTTATTTAACTGTCAGTCATATTTTGTTGTTGTTGTTGCTGCTGCTGTTGCTTGTTAAATATTTGTACAATTTAATTATTGTCATTGGTTGTCAGCTTTTTTCTATTTTCCACTATTGTTATTAGAGTTCTTGTTATTTTTTATGAATTCGAGTTTGAGAAAAAAAAGAGTTGAAAATTTGTTCACTGAATTTTGAAATCGTTTGTATGGAAAACTAAAACACAGTGGTTTGAAAACGATTTTTCGGAAATAATTCCACAATTTTGGAACTGTTAAAAATACAGCTGAAGTGCCCTTGAGTTGACTTGAAGAGTAATTAGTACCCAGTTGGTCAAAAGGGGAAGTGGGTGGACTTCCAAAATTTGATCTCAGGTAAGTTGGTTTTTTTTTCAAAATCGCTTTATTAATGATATCGGAGAATTTATATTTTAGATATAAATAGTCCTTGTTAAAATTCTACTAATATATACATTAATTAGTAGGTTACCTCTTATAGTTTTAGAGATATTCAAGTCGGAATATGCACAATATTCCATAAAACATTCTAAATAATGTTGTCGCAAGAATCGTTTAAATATAAGAAGTTATATTAATCTGAAATTAGAAGAGTAAGTCCAAATCGATTTATTCCTTTTTGGAATTAATTCTGTAACTTTTGGATCATTACAGTTATAGTACTGGTATTTCATATCTACAGCTGAGTTGTTGTCGAACTGATAAGCAGGAATACAAGCGTCTAAGGGTTTGAGGATTTAGTCGTTGACTCTTTAAACTGGACACATCAGATACGATTTTTTTTTTAAATGCGCTAAAAATCCGTTTAAGAATCGAGAAAAAACATATTGTAAATAAAATGTGAAATCAAAGAGTTCTTAACACACGTTATGTTGCTACAACGATCTCCATAAACACCATAATTCACATAGAGGAATGTCTTCCTAAAAAGGCTTCTTCCATTCATACGACTTCATAATCTGTCCACTTCTTCTTTGGCCTGACTTGGCATCCTATCACTATGGTAAATATGCTCTAGTTTTCTTGAGATCCCTTTTTATGTTTAAAAATTAGAGACTTATTTCCAAAAAACCGCTTTAGAACCACTGTGTTCTGCTGTTTTTAAGGGGAAATTAATGTTTTTCAAGTTTTTTTGTCAAAATATTTTGGCGGAAAATGATTTCGTAAAAAACTGACTTAAATGTGTGTCAAAAATTTCAAGGGTTCTGTCTGTTTTTGTGTTGGAATAATATTTATACACCAAAAAAGCACAAATCGATTTTTTAGAAATTATTTTGGCCCGTTAGAAATACCTTGATTAAATTGCACATGGGCAGAACCTAGTTATTTTCGAGATGATTTGGAGGATTACAGGCCCATTGGGTAGTCGATGGCCCTTCTAAGTTGCCCACCTCGGTTATGTTGGAATTTTAGCAATTTCCCAAATTAATTTTTCAGACACCAAAGAAATTTTGACTCAAACAAATTCAATTTAAAATATTTAAAAATAAAATAAAATATAGAAATTTGTAATAAAATTATGATTTCATATAACTGTCATCATTAAGACACTTTGGTGTGTGCAAAACAAATGCGTGTCAAACACGTTAAATTCTTTTGAAACTTAATGAAACTTGGAAAATTATTTAAAAAAAATAAATTCTCCCTTCAATTTGCCGCAGAAAATTTGCATATAAAGTAGATTAATTTAACTTTATAATAAATAAGAACAAGAAAGCTTAAAGGAAATTGTTGCAACGACTTTTCAACTCAAGCTGCCTTTAACTTCAGTTAAGTTAACTACACTTCACTACTCTTTAGGTGCGAGTTTAATTAATAAATAAGAAAATTAATTTATTAAGAGAACTTGTTAGTTACACTGAACAAAAAAATGTAGTAAATATAATGAAAAAGAATGTAGAATTACAGAAAAGTAGGTTAAATATCAGCCAATGAAAACTTTATTCATCATAACGAAAATATTCGTTAATTTTTGGTAAGTTCTTCAAATTGACGAAATCTGTTCATTTAACACCTCGTTTTTCTTTAAGTTCTACGAAATTTTTTCGTTAATATTATCTACAACATTTGGTTCAGTGTATAAATAAAATATTTTTGAGTAAAATTAATAACAAGAATTGTCTTCTTGTCTTAATGAATCAAAATTGTGTTTTATATCATGACAATTGGCAATTGATCGCGTTGAAGAGCACAATTAGTGAAAAACCAACAAATATTTAACCCGTCTCGAGGCCATAACTAACCATAACATCAAAGATCGATCATATGTTTGGAAATTTTTCTCTCTTCCACATTTTAGGGATAAAAACATAAAATGAAACAAGTCAAAGTGTTAGCCAATGCTCAAAAACAGTCTTAAATTCGCCCGAAAATACCTGAAATGGGAAAAGGGAATTTTCTCTTACGGAAATAATAATTTGAATAGTCCTGACTTATGTTATTGGCACGATTTGACATTAAACGATGTTCGTATGTCGCAATGTGCTTTCGAGGATGTTTTGGGTAGCATTTTCTGCAGTTGGTTGCAGTTCGTGCACTTGACTGAATGGAGAACTTGCACCTTAAAGCTTATTTCAAATAATGCCCAAAAGCCTTACATACGAAGCTATATTAAAGATATTATTCCAGCTTTTCAGCTTGAGAACTAAAAAAAATACTTTTTAATTTTTTTAGTTGACCAAATTTGAATGGGGCTTGTGGGGCAAAACTTTGGCTAAAGCTCATCCGGAATTCAGAAGGGAAAAAGGTTTTTATTAGACAATAATTCAGATTATTATAACTTCACAATATTTATAGGTTTATTGGAGCAATATTTTTTGGAAAATGTTTTTGAAACGTTTTTGGTGCTCTATTAAGTCCACTTAATGAAAAATATAAAGAATGAAAGAAAAAAGTGACTCACTTTTTATAGATTTATAAAGTCTGTCTATTTGCAATATTTCCCTTGTCTCAATTTAAAAATGAATTTCTAAAATTAAAACAAAAAATAATTTAAAAAATCAATATACCCGAGTTGGCCAATTTTCAAGTGTCACCGACTATGCACCGGAATAAGTAGGGCTTGTACTCCTGCAAATCAAGTTATAGACACCTCAGCTTTGACTATTTCATTGAAAGATCTCTAAGGACTCAAAATTTATATACAATTTGAAAACACTGTGGGCCACCACAAGAGAAAGGAGATTAATTTCCAAAATCTAAATTTTTAAGTCCTGATTTTTCTACATTAATACATCTCTGCTCTTTGCATCAAAGTTCTCCAAATCCAAAATTTTTCATATATATTTTTTTTCAAAGACAACTCAAATATTACTTAAATGTTACCCATTCAATTCCCGATTTATTTTTATAACTCTTATGCAATTGTTGTTGTTATTGTAATTTATCAACAAGCAGCTTTCCTAATTAATTGTTTTAGGTGAACGGTAGCCAAATGGCTTAAATGTTTTTAAATGTGGCCTAAATGGTGTTTAGTTTATGTTTTTCATAAAATCCAATAACAAAAGAGCTAAACTTAAGGGGACTACAAATTACAAAAACAAAAAAAAGTAACAAATAATAAATAGTTACAAAAGAGAGAAGCAACGGGAACAAAGTCGACCATAAAATAAAATGCAATATTGTTTAATAATAGACATATGAAAATGTGGCATAAACAGGAACTATTTCAGTAGCAACATAAGAAACAAAAAACAACAAAACAAAACTTAATAGCTGCTGTAAGTTCACTTTCTAATATTTTTCACTTTGTTGTTGCTGCTGCTGCTGTTATTTAAGTGTAATAAAGTAGGCCTATTAAATAGCTACAGGCTAATTTCGACTTTATTTTCATATTTTTTCCTATTGGTTTTTTTCTCTTCTAAAATTCACTTCACTATTTATTTTATAAGCTCAACATTTAAGACATTTCCCCACTAATATTCCTGCAGCATTTGTTGTTATTGTTATGCATTTATTAAATTAAATATTCCTTTCGGTATATTGTTGTTGCTATTTTAGTAGCATTATTTAAGCGCATGCGAAATAGTCTTAAATCTTAATGACGCTACCAACTTGAATTTAACTTAAAGTTAAAACGCAAGAATTACATTAATTTTTTTCTACATCACTTTAATTCTTTTTTCTATATTTTTTTCTAAATATCGAAAAGAATTTGTTGGTTTGTTAGGTGAAATAAGAAGAAGAAGCATAAATAAACCCTAAAGCCACAATTTATTATTGTTTCTCATGTGAGCAAAGCTAAAATATGAAGGGGGGAAAGATGAAAATGAACTAAACGACCATATTTTAGCAACAAAATGATAAAGTATCGCATTTTAAACTTCAAAATTGTTTTATAACTTTATTTATTATAAATTAAGTACTGAAGCTAAAAATAACAAAAATATTTTACAATTTAATTAATAAAAAAGTTATAAGAACAGAGTTACAAGCTGTATACACACAATATGACAAAAGACTAAATTATGCTACCAAAAATAAGATGAGAATACGATGATGTTGCAGTGGCAATTTCTGGAAAACTCTTCGAAACTATCTCTCACAATTTGGAGTTATGACTGGATTGTAGGCTGTAGTCTGAGTATTAATATGGCGAAAACCAAAATGGTTCTCTTCACCAGGCAGTACAATATAAAGAGCTTCATATCCCCACGATTAAACGGGATTCCACTTGGTCCAATGACTAACCAAATACCCACAGAAAATATGTAGCAGTGGATTCCTGTAGATCTTAGTCAATGGAAGAACGGCCAACTAGATGAAGTATAAACGGATATAGGGAGACATAAGAATCTCTATTGATAGCAAACTAATCATTTTTATAGCAGAAATGTTTATCACAGCGATATTTACGACTGAATGTCAGTTATCATTAAGCCAGATTTTGAAACATTCGGTGGTTTGATTAAGTTGCTCTCATGGTCACATTAACTTTGCCGGGAATGATATTGCAGATGGGAAAGTGTGACAGGGTGCAATGTAGATAAGATGATTAACTGAGTTAAGATGTCGAACTTCCCACGTTCAGGTACGATATTCGAAGGATCAAACCATTATTCTTTTTCAAAGAAAGCAGTTCAGATTTGTGTCAATAAATACGAGAAGGATGGGTCTTGTCCACAATAACTTCTGTTGAAGTTCTCGCAATGAACTAGAGAATGAAATAGTTTTCACTTACTGAGTCATGGTCCAGAACTTAGAGATCTTTGGGAAATCGTACTTGGTGATATTCGTAACGTAAATAAGAGGTCGCTAGTTCAATACCTTCCATATATTTGCTGCTTAGGAAAAACTATCATTCGGAAAACTGAATAGCATTCGAATCATTCGATTATTCTTTGTGTTGCACAACGGGATCAACTACAACACATTCCCTCTAGTGACATGTTTGTAAGACATGACTCTTGAAACTAACTGACTTTGGCTTCCGCTCAAATCTTACCATTTTTGTCTTCATATGACTTATCGGTGTACGAGCAGGGCATTCCATGATGTTGTTCCCTAATGCAATATTTGTTTTAGTAATAAATTTTATATTTAATTGATGGGTTCTACATAAATATTTAACTTTTCCTTAATCATTAACATAAACATGAGGCCAAGTAGCTGTCAAATATGTAATACGACATTTTGTTCAGCCTAAATTTTTTACAGCTTTTACCCCTTCCTGTATCTACTTTCGTAAATATTGAAAACACTCTGTGAAAGAATATAATTTGAATGGTCCAAAGAAAATAAGTTTTGCTTAGGTCATCAGGTTTCCATGAAAAATGGAAAGAGTAAGATTTGGTTCATTTGAGTCCTAAAGGTTACTTTGTATTACCTGAAAAGGAAAGAATTGGGAAGAAGTAAAGTTAGAAGTTAAGAAAGTAAAGAAGTTGAAAAGAATTAAATAGAAAAGAAAAATAGATGATTACTGTCCAGTTTGTGCAGCCGTTCACACCACAGAGACAGAGAAGAAAAAAAAAGAACAATCACATCGCTAAAGCATATATCTCTCACTTCAGTAATCGCCAAATCCATCAGAGATTGCAGAGAATTGCTGCCAAAGAAGTGCATTCGTGAAATGTCGGAAAAGGCGAGAAATCGAACTGAAAATTATGTTAAAAATAAGAGTGTTTTAAGTAATTTTTTTAATCTTCTTTTTAACATTTTTTTTTTAATTTCGTTAAACCACAAAATTTTTTTGAAGTTACTTAACTCAATTGAAAATATTTTCTTAATAAATTTTAATTTAATTAAGATACAAACATATTACTCTCATGTCTTTTTTCTCAATTTATTCCCTCTTAAGTCTTTTCCAGAGAGTATAAAATAACTCTCTAGAAAAGATTTAAAAAACTTACTTTGTTGACTGTAAAAACTTAAGATCCCAGAGTTTTGTTTCTCTTAAAAACAAAAGACTTAAAAAAGAAACTCGATTAATTAAATATTTTCATAGAAACAAAGAACTTAAGATGCAACCATTAAATCTATATATGTAAATAAGATGTTTGTATGTAAGTTTATATGTATGTATGTATGTATGTATGTATGTATGTATGTATGTATGTATGTAAGTATGTATGTAACGTATAGGTTTCAAAACTACTGTACAGATTTTCATAGATTGAACCCCATATACCAAAAAGACTATAAAAAAAATCCGATAGGACCAGGAGGAGAGGTACCCCCTCTCAGAAAGAGTTCTCAAATTTGGTCCCAAAATTTTTTTTCAAGGAACACAGGATGTATATTACCATTTGGAGGGGTATTGCCCATACAAAACAAATCAACATATCTAAAGAACTACAACAGCTTAAAATTCTGCTGTAGTTATGCTACTGTGAGATACCATGACTGAAAAAATATATAGAACTGTTAGGATCAGGAACCGTTCATACAAAGCAAAATTTAAAGCAACGCCCTAAAAAATTTGTTGTAGCAAAACGAAGTTTGCCAGGTCTGATAGTTTTTACTAATACACTTTGGAAAATATTTTTATTTTGTTCTTATTTTTTTAATTTGTGAATTAAAAATTATTTTATCACTTGATATGGGTCATTTCAAAAACAGAATTTAGTCCCGTAACTCCACGTCCTTTTAATTATTTAATATTGTTTCGATATTTTCTATTTTTGTTATAAATATACAAGTTCTTAACTTGGTGCTCCTTTGTTTACTTTAGTCTACATTTAACTATTTTCTCTTAACTTTTATGAATTTTGACATCCTGTCAAATATCAAGCAGTTATTTTTCACATGTTTGTTTTTTTCTTCGCTTGGATTTATTTCATCTTTATAAGCGACGTTTTATTAGTTAACCGCTTTTTGCTCTTCAAAAAAAAAAAAAAAAAAAAACTCATTAAATAAGTTAATTCCTCTTAGTGGACCTCCCGCAGTCTATTGGCTTTTAATTTAAAATAAATCACTGGGCTTTTATGACGAAGACTTCATTGAAATTTGTATATATTTTTGCCGCTTTTCTCACTCGTAGTGCAACGTGATGATGAGTGATGATGGTTATCATGGTGTTGGCGGCGGCAACGTTTGTTAAAACAGTTTTGTTCTGATTTTTATTTCATTTTTATTTTGCTAATTGTGCGCGGTTTTTACACTCTGGCGTTTGCGTTAATTGATCTGTTTGAATATTTTCTGAGATGAGTAAGACTTTGGAAACTTCTTTCTTTGATTGTAATGCTTAAATAATAACCAGAATAATTGTTCAATTAGTCTTTGATGATTATTTAATACCCTACACTATATTGTGGTCTTTATATGACAGTTATAGGAAATTTTTATCTTATGTAGAATGTTGTATGTGTTGTATATGAACTCATCTATTAGAAATAGATTGAAAAAAAATTCCCTTTCTTCATACGAACTACTCGTAATCTCATTCCGATTGAAACATATATCATTATTATGGTCGTCCTGAAGAAAATACATTACATACGTATGTATATATAAAGGATAATATAATGATAATTCCAGTTTTGTGATTTGAGAACTTAACAAAAAGATCTAGTTTCACACTGAAAAAACAATGTAAAATCAACGTTGAACATAATTTATTTAAGATTGAATACATTTCTTTCATTTAGTTTAAATTGTAAGTTTTTATATTTGTGTTGAAATAAGATTGTATATATCAGAATCCTTCAATATGTCAATAATAATTTTTAAAATTACTTTTAAGTATTAAAATTCAGAATATTCTAAAGATGCTGTATTTACTGTAAATCAATGTTAAATTAACATTTGTTCTCTATGAAGCAAAATCAAAACTAAAAGAAGTTTAATTATTTATATTTTAATTAATTTTACATTATTTTTTTCTTTCTGTGTGTATACCCCAACTTTAGGAGTCTCCGGTTACGCTCCTGATCGCATAACGCTTTGTAGTCTCTTAAGTCAACTCAAAAACACCTCCACTCTAACTATGTGAAAATTCCAAAACAAATCTCTAACGGTTCAAAAGTTATTCAATTATTAAAAAAAATCGTGGAAAAAGACAGCAGCAGCAATTAAAAATAATAACAGATTTTGAGCCCCCATAACACCATCAGTGGATCCACAATGTAGTTTAAGGTTAAAGAATTACGGTGCTGAATGCTCAGCTGTCAATGTGTGGAATTTTATTTAAAACCATTTAGTTTAGATTAAAAATTATAGATTTATTTCCAAAAATAAAAATCAATTCTATCCCATATACAGTGGGCTCTAAAAAGAACATAGAAAACAACAAATAGTGTATTTTCTCAATTCACATCAATGAAATTAATTTTTCAAAGTTTCTTAAATGACAATTTCTAGATCACTAATAAAAGACAGAGAGATCTTGCTCTTCTTTTCAGTCCTTCTCGGTTACGTAGAACTTTAATTATTGCAAAGATCCGTTCATTACCGCATACACTCTATATAAATTTTAAATTTCATTCATTAAATCCATAATGGAAAGCAAAAAACTGATTTCAATTCCATTTTTCTTTGTAACAAAGTTTTTTTTCCCAAACTGACTTAAACCTGATCAATTTGTTGCAACATTCTCTGTTTTAATGCTGACGGATCGCGCTGTTATTATTTATGTGTTGAGATTTTTTATGACAACGATTTATGACAATCCACATTGGTGTTTTAATAATCATTTCTAAAGCTAAAACTTTTTCCTTTAGACACATGTGTTTAGGAATAATGTGATCAATATATTTATATGATCATAATGTGGTTCTGCATCCGCTGATGTGTTGGTATTTAATTTTTATATAGAGATTTTATAGTCCTCATCAAGGCAGACACAAGACATCAGTCATTCATTCATTCATTCATTCATTCAGTTAGTTAGTGTTTGAGTCAGCCATCAGCTGTAACATTATTAAAGAATAAGTCTTTTTTTATTTTTGCCTGTTTTTAACACAAAGTGGCCATTTAGGTTTCTTAAATAAGACTTTGATGGCTAAATTGAGTGAAGCTCTAGAAGAAGACCGAAGACCAGAGAGATCGTAATATGTGAAAAAAGTGTTGAACAATTTTATTATTTAAAATAATGATTAAACATTAATATTTAATTAAACTAAGCAATTTAGAGTAAAGAAATTATGATTTATGACAATTCAATAATTTATTAAATGTAGAAGGACTTTTTCAGAAGAGAGATAAAATTGATTTATTTGAAATTAAGTAGGAGAGATTTTAAAGGATTCCAATATACTTTGTCTTTCATAATTTTTGTATACATTAAAATTTACATTAATTCTTTAAAAATCTTTTCAAAATTTAAATTTTAGCCAAAATTTCATTTTCACCACCAAAAAAATTGTTCACTATTGAGCTTAAATTTTGCGTAATTATCAATATTTTTAGGGAAAAAACTTTTTTTCACCAGAAATTTTAAATTTCAGCAAAAATTTTATTTTCATCTCTAACAAGTTTTTTCACCACTAAACTTTTTTCACAAAAAAAGAAAAAAAATTTCATATTTTTATGAAAAATTAAAGTTTTCCTCAAAAAATTGACATTTTATGAATAATTTAATTTTCACCACTAACAAATTTTTTCACCATTAGGAAAATTTACATTAGAAAGCTTCTTTTTGCTAAGTAATTAATATTTTAATGTAAAAATCAGTTTTTCTCTAGAAATTTTAAATTTCAGCAAACGTTTGAATTTCAACACCAACAATTTTTTTAACCTTTAGGGAATTTTTATAAAAAAATGTATTTTCCTTAAAGAATTTTAATTTTATGAATATTAAATATTCACCACCTACAACTATTTATCACCACTAAGAAATTTTTTCACCAAAGATCTAGTTTACGCTAAATTAGTAATATTTTTATTAAAGATTTTATTTTTCAGCAAAAATTTTAAATTCTAACAATATTTTATTTTCACCACTATTTTTTTTTTTTTTTTTTTTTTTTTTTGTAAAAAATATATTTTCTTAAAAAATTAATTTTAGCAAACAATTTTAAAATTAGCAAACATTTAAAAAAAATTGTTACCACCATTGAGGAATATTAAAAAAAGCTATTTGTCACTAAAAATTTTAAACTTCGATATTTATTTCTCACCACGAAAAATTTTTAATTACAAACATATTTTTATTAAAAACTTCCAAATTTTCAATATTTTTATTTTCAGCATTAAAAAAAATTTAACCACCAATATCTCAAATATAATTAAAGTACTTTTTTCAAAAGAAAAAGTAAAAAATTCAAGAATTTAATTTTCACCACTACCAAAAATTTTTCACCACTCAAATTCTTTGATAATAATAGAAAATAATTTTATTTTAATGAACTGATTAATAATTTTACACAAAAAAATTTAAATTAATTCACCACAAGCAATTTTTTCATCATTAATTTTTCTTCACAAAATTCTTTTTGCAAAAAAAAATCCCAATAAAAAAAAGAGAAAATACAAAGCTTTACCAAAAATCGTATTTTCACCACTAAAAAAAATTGTTCACTATATTTTTGTTGTTGTTAACTCGCTCTTATTACGTTTATATAATAATTTAATATTTTCCAAAAAAATCAAATTATAAAAAAAGTTTACCACTAGATAATCTTTTCACCACGAAGCAGTTTTTTCTCCACAACCTATTTTTTCGTTTGCTAATTGTAGTTTTTATTGGAAAATAAATTTTTTAAGAGAAAATGCCGGGTTTTTAGCAAAAAATGCAATTTTCAAAAATGTTATATTCACCACTAACAAAAATTTTCACCACAATCATTTTTTAGAAAATTATTAGACTTAAGAAAACTAAAAATTTTTCAACAAAATCCACGAAAATTATAATTTAAATTATTGCCAAGAAAATATCATTTTGAGAAAAAAATTCCCTTAATTTTTCTTTTTACCACTAAGAAATTTTTTCACCAAAATATAAATTTTGAAAAAATAATTAAATTTTTAACAAAAAATAACAAAATTCTTTGACACTAAAATTTGTTCAAAAAAAATAAAATTTGTGAAAATATACAGATTTTGCTAGAAGAATCCTTATTTTTATTAATCTGCCAGAAAATATCGTTTCTAACACTAGACACTTTTTTCACCACAACTTCTTTAAGAAAATACTTAAAATTTTTATCCTAAATTATTCGTGTTAATAAAAAATGAAAAAAATGTTTTCATCACAATTTTTTTAATAATTAAAATGTTTATCAGAAAATGATTGTATTAATAAGAAATGGAATTCTTAGCAATAACTTTATATTCACCACTAACAATATTTTTCGCCACTAGCATCTTTATAGAAAAATATTCTATTTTATTTTGGAAAAATATAAATTTGCAAAGAATATATAATTTCTAACAATTTTACCACTAGATTATATTTTCACCAGTAACGAAGTTTTTCACCACACCACTAAAAAAAATTTATATCATTAAAATCTTTGCTAAAAAATTAAATTCTTTCTAGAAAATTTAAATTTTTATTTTGCTTTAAGGTATTTCAACTGCGAAATGGCATAGAAATTTATTACATTCACCCCTAATTAGTTTTCCCACATACTTCAAAAAATTAGTTATTAATTTATTTATTCATTCATTCGGTAGCCTAATCGATTTTATATACAATAAAATGCCTGATATTCATTTATTTTATAGACATTTTGTTCCATCATTAGCACTCTTTTATTGAAGTTAAATAAATAGTAACAGCAATAAGAGCAACAACAAAAACAACAACAGCAACAATAAAAGAGATTAATTTGACCCCCCACACCATTACAGAACAAATGCTTTCAGTCATATTAAAGTAAAATTTGTACAAGACTAATAAACGCCCCCTCAATACCCTCAAAATAACCCAAAGAAGAATCAGGAAAGAAAACATTAAATGACCTTTTCTTTAATAGAAATGGAATTGAACAAAAAAAACTACCCTTCGTAGACCAAACGAAAGGCACCTTAAATAAAAAAAAAACAACACAATACAAGACTTATGAAAACATATGACCCCTGTCCGGTAGAAAAAACACAGTTCCAACCCTTAGTCCTTTCATTCCATTTTACCACAATAACACAAAAAGCGACAAGAGAATTTATTCAAATGATTATTAAATGTCAGACATGAAGTTTGTTTTGTTGTATTTTTATTGTTGTTGTTATTATTATTATCGTTGTTCTTAGCTTATTGTTGTTGTTGTTATTATTCTTGTTTGGGTTCTTCTATTAGAATTTTTCACTTTGAAATGTTTTGAAATGAAAATATTACAATTAATCATGAAAATAACAACATGCCACAAATTACATCCCTGTGTCGTTAGTTATGTATATTTTATTTATATATAAATGTATATGTATATACATATAAACAAATGTATATATATGTATAAACATATATAAACATTTTATATTCTACAACAATATATTATTCACATACAACATAATAATGTTGAAATACACTTGAATATACTCAATAGTGGTTAACAAAAGTAATTAAGCAATTGAATTAAGAAAATTCACCACTAAGCAAAGTATTCACCACTGAGCAATTTTTGCTAAAATTATTAAAAATTTTAGAGGCAAAAAATTTTTAAAATAAATTGCAAATTTAAGAAATATTTATATGTTCACAACTAAATTCATCTACAACTGAGCTAGAATTGGACTAGAAGCTAAACCAAAAATAGAACGTGATCCAAAAACTTAAGTAGAACCTAAACTAGCACCTAAACTTTAATGTAAACTACAATTGAATTAAGGCTGAATTAGAACTAAGCTGAACTACTGAACTGGAAACTGAAGTAAAATCTGATCAGAAGATGAACTAGGAACTGAACTAGAATCTGAACTAGAAGCTGAACTACGGCCCACAACCGACCGTAGTTCCCTTATAAAACCACTTTCATTTCCTACCTGATATTATACTGTCAGTTTTAACTGTTCCATTACTTTTTCCCCTCACTGTATTGATAAACTCTAACCAACTTTATTCACTCCATTAAATTCATATAAAGAAATTCATTTACAACAACAACTACAAAATACAAACTAATAAAACGAAAACTTAAGTAAAAGAACATAAAAATGAAATCAATCAACCTTGATAAATTATATAGACAATAACAACAACATTAGCAGCAAAATTACAAATACAACAACACAAACAAAAAGAGACGAAGTTTTGGACTGAAAAGAAAAAACGCTGAAAGTGAAAGAAAATTTATAAATGAAAACAAAAAACAAAAAAACTTAAAAAAGAAGTTAAATTAATAAAAACAAAAAAAAACTCCAAAACAACAGACAATTAAGTGCAAAAAACAATAAATGATGCAAAAAAAGAGAAGTGAAAATAAAACAAGTACTTGAACTGGAGAATAATAAATGAATGAACGAAAATGTAAAAAAAAGAGTGTTAAACAGGAAAATTTAAGAAAGAGGGGTAATTTAAAAGGGGAAGTCTTTAAAAAGGTTATGCGAAATATGATGATGACCATAGACAATAAGAAACTATGAAGAGAATTGAATTGTATCTCATAAAATTCACACGATTTATAAACATCAAGGTGAATTACATACAATTCAAGCAAAAAGAACTAAAATCTCTTATTTCAGTTAACCTAAAAGTGAAATAACGATTTTTTCTTGCTAGAGCAAAAGTGTTGGCAATTGTATTCATTTGTTGTTAAAGTTACTGAATTAAAGTCTTTTTCTTTTAACCTTAAATATGGCATGCGTTTTAAGCCATTTAAAGGTCCTTAAATAATCACAGAATAAGAGAAAACAAAAAAAGTCATTTTATAAATTTCTTACTTACTTTTTGTATTCTGTCCGTTTCTGTGTTGTGATCAAATTACATTTTAATGAACATGTTACCACAGACACCAACCGTTTCATGTTTTTTTTTGGGGTTTCAGTTAAAGTTATTTAAAGCATTTTGAGATTATCTGGATTTTTGTGAGCCCTTTAAGGTTTTTTTGCAGAAAACAACCAAAAATATAATTTAAGTTTATTCTTTGAAATTTATCCACAAATTAATTATTTAATTGTCATTATAGCATTTCAAAAGATTTAGTGGTCATGTGGCAAAAAAGAGTAATTAGCAAAAAGGTTTTTCTTAAAAAAATATGTAAAAGAGATTTAATTGGGGATGGTATAAAAGCGTTTTATAAGTCAAGCGAAATTTTGGAAATAATGAAAAAAACAATTTTTAAATCCAATTTTTTTCTAAAAAAAAATGAAACTACATTTTATCCAATAACTCTTTCCCCAGAGTAATAATTAAATTTTTATACCCTACACCATTGGAAGAGGTTCTTAAAGGTATATTGGGCTTATATATCCTGATGTTATTTTATGGAGGAATACTCTAAGACTCCATAAAGTAAAATGAACATAATTGAAAAATTGAATTGATTTCCATAAGTCCGTCGGTCCATCTGTCCGTCTATCGTCCATACAAGTAATTTGAGATTTATGAAATTTGTCCAATTTATTCTCTGAAGTTTCCTTAAAAAAATCCTAATAATCCATAAAGCATATAAAATGCTCAAGACCGATATCTCGGACAACATCAAATTTATATCAAAAAAATGTTGAGAATAATAAAAACGTTTCATTTTGAAAATAATCTTATAACTTTGGAACTGTTCACTATTTCCTAATAAAATTTCCCGTGAAAAGTCTTGAAGTATTTTCCAATTGATTTGAAGCAGCACAAGTTCTTAGTGCCAACAGGACACGAAGGGTAGATCTCCAAAATTCAGTACCCTCGAGTACTAAAATTAAAAAAAAATACAATTTAATTTGTTTTCTTCGTGTTTTTAGCTTGATGGGCCATGTTTGGGTCCAACAATATTCTAAAATATTTTCAAGATACTGTATGAAATTTTATATAATTTTGGGGCAAGTGTCATACACCTATAAGGATCCGAAGTAATATTAACTTGAAATAAAAATTAAAAAAATGTTTTTGTTATATTTTCTTAAATTTTACAAAAATCCACTAAATTCCTATAAACTTTAAATTTTTCTTCATTAATCTAGATAAATTTTACACTTGCTCCAAAGCCAATTTAGAGATCACAATTGAAATACTTCCGCCATTAGTCCTAGCAAAATTTCGTTAATTTAAAACAGTGTTTGTACTGTTTTTTGTAGAGAAATAAATCTTAAATCATAATTGAGGAAGATATACTCTAATTATGCATTTACATAAGTTGACTATATACTCAAGAAAATCAGTTGATCAAGCTTTATATATCCACAAAATGATCAATTTATTGAATATACTCAAATTTCGAAACAAGAGTTGTTTAAATTGGAATTTTGGATATTTTTCGAACACAAAAGTAGAAATTCGTTTTCAGCTCTCTATTAGGCATACAGTTGTGCATATTTTACTGAAATTTCATGATAATAACTTTATTTATATAGATTTTCTGCAAGAACAAATATTAAAATTTTTCACAAAATCTCTACGAAAATAAATATTTTAGGTTTTTGAAAATTTTATTAAAGAAATTTTATTCTAATTCTTAATCATGTACATTTTATTATTTTTGAAGTAATTACCTTTTCAACGATATAAAATACTTATATAAATACATTACACGATCAATTGGAACTTAACTATAAAACCGGGTCCCCTTCAGAAAATTTTTTTTCTTTTTTAATTTTCATGAAATTTTAAGCATCAAATGATGTAGAACTAACTGCATGTTTTCAAATTGTCAATCATTATGATCTTACGAGTTCTAAGACACCATAAAACACGCTTACCTTTGCCTTAAATCCAACCTATAATAAGCTTCTTCTAAATAAATTAAGTTATTTTCCATATATTTTGTCAGTCATTTATTTGAATTATTTCCATCGTCTGAAAAGTTTTACAATTTTTTTATCTTGAAATAAAGTTGTTTACAGATTTTAACAAATTAATTTTGAATTAATTATTTGCTTCATTTTTTCTTTAATTCACTAATTATTTCCATATTTTTACACTTTTTTCTTTAAGGAGTAAAATTAAACTAGAACAAGTAAGAAAGCTATATTCGGCTATGCCGAATCTTAAATACCCTCCACCACAAATTCGTGTAAAGTTAATACGTTAGGTTCCATAGACACACATAAACTCACAAATGTATATAACACAGAAATACTTAATTAGTTATAAAATTAGTTACAATTTAAGCTATAAAAATTTTCTATTAACTGTTAATTTTTGCGGATGTGAGCAGACAAAGAGATTGACGAAAATTGATTGAGATTTTGACTTGATGCAAGAATATATACATTATGGGGTCTGAAATAATTCATTCTTAGCGTTACACACAGAATGACAAAGTTAATATTCTCTCTCTACCACTTGTACTGTGGAGCGTATAAAAACAAAAAATATGCTTGTTATAAGCTCAAAACTATTTTCCGGGAAGGGGTCTTATATGTAGCTCCCATATAAGACCCCTTCCCGAAGTTTGGACCAAGATTGTTCATATTTATAATATACTTTGATTATAGTTAGAAAAATCATTGTGCTAAATTTTAATGGAATTGATCTTTATTTAAATGTTTTATAAACTCTAATCCGTTTTCCGAAAATCCCGTTATAAGGGAGCTATAGGAAAATTTGGACCGATACAGGGCAAATTAATATAATATCTTCAGAACAGTTAGCAAAATAATTGTGTCGACTTTCAGTAGAATTGGTCTTTATTTACTCGAGAAGGGGCGTTATAATGGAGCTATATCATAATATGGACCCACAATACAATAGAATTGGTTCAAATCTAAAAGTATTATAAGCTGTAAATCATATTCCGGGAAGGGGCCTTATATGGGAGCTATATCAAAATATGGACCCATTTTAATAAAGTTTACAACATATATTTAAAATAGCTAGAAAATTAGTTGTGCCAAATTTCAATAGAATTGGTTCAAATCTAAAAGTATTATAAGCTGTAAATCATATTCCGGGAAGGGGCCTTATATGGGAGCTATATCAAAATATGGACCCATTTTAATAAAGTTTACAACATATATTTAAAATAGCTAGAAAATTAGTTGTGCCAAATTTCAATAGAATTGGTTCAAATCTAAAAGTGTTATAAGCTATAAATCATATTCCGTTAAGGGGCCTTATATGGGAGCTATATCAAAATATGGACCCATGTAAATAAAACTTAATACATATATTTAAAATAGCTAGAAAATCAATTGTGCTAAATTTCAAAAGAATTGGTTCAAATTTAAAAGTGTTATAAGCTATAAATCACATTCCGGGAAGGGGCCTTATATGGGAGCCATATCAAAATACGGACCCATATGAATAAAATTTATAGTATATGTTTAAAATAATTAAGAGATTAATTGTGCCAAATTTCAAAAGAATTGGTTCAAATTAAAGAGTTTTATGAGCTATGAATCACATTCCGGGAAGGGGCCTTATATGGGAGCTATATCAAAATACGGACCCATGTGAATAAAATTTATAGTATATATTTAAAATGGTTAAAAAATTATTTGTGCCAAATTTCAATAGAATTGGTTCCAATTTAAGAGTTTTATGAGCTATAAATCAAATTCCGGGAAGGGGCCTTATATGGGAGCTATATCAAAATATGGATCCATATTAATAAAATTCACAATATATATTTAAAATAGTTGAAACAATAATTGTGCCAAATTTCAAAAGAATTAGTTCAAATTTAAAAGTTTTATAAGCTATAAATCATATTCCGGGAAAGTCCTTATATGGGAGCTATATCAAAATATGGACCCATGTTAATATAATTTATAACATATATTTAAAATAGCTAGAAAATCAGTTGTGCCAAATTTCAAAAGAATTGGTTCAAATTTAAGAGTTTTATGAGCTATAAATCACATTCCGGGAAGGGGCCTTATATGGGAGCTATATCAAAATACGGACCCATGTGAATAAAATTTATAGTATATATTTAAAATAGTTAAACAATTATTTGTGCCAAATTTCAATAGAATTGGTTCCAATTTAAGAGTTTTATGAGCTATAAATCATATTCCGGGAAATGGCGTTATATGGGAGCTATATCAAAATATGGACCAATGTTAATAAAATTTATAACATATATTAAGAATGGTTTAAAAATTAGTTGTGACAAATTTCAGTAAATTATCTTAAAAATTGCGGTCCATATGACACAAAGAGTTTGGGGTGTATCAAAATTTTGCATATTATAGCCTATAACTTTTTTCCGGTTAATCAGATTTTGATAATTTTTGGCACGATGATGAAGCACGTGTAATTGTATGCTAAAATTAATTTTTTGTTTTAGTCCAATTACATTTTTAGAAGAAATTATAAGAGTTCACTTTTGAAATTTTGAGGTTGTTTCAGATATCGGTCTATAACTTCCTTGCTTATAAACCGATATAGCTGGTTTTAAATAGCAAACTGCTTAGGACAATAACAAATAATGTGGCCAAGTTTTATTGAATTCGGTCAAGTATTCTAGGCGTGAGAATGTTTCCAACAGACAGACAGACGGACAGACGGACAGACGGACAGACGGACAGACGGACAGACGGACATAGCTAAATCGACTCAGTTTTTGATTTGATGCAATAATATATATACATTGTTGGGTCTGAGATGATTCCTTCTTGGCGTTACATACAGAATGACAAACTTAATATACCCTCACCACTTGTGGTGGTGGAGGGTATAAAAAAAGCAGAATTTGTAAAAAAGTTATTAAAAATCCATTAAAAACAGCACAAGTGTAAAGAAAAACACAAAGAAAATATTTATTTAATTGACTTTACAACACTAAATTTATTCGAATAAACTTAAGGTAAAAAGAAGAGAAACTCTTACTTAAAAACAGAATATATTTGGTTGTTTATTTCGCTGGATACAATGAAGATTATAATGCCTTCACTGACACTCTGACGCAAGATGGACTTTGATTATGTTTTATTCGGGATACTTAAGTTTAACTAATATTTTATGAATATTTTAATTATGATTTATGGCTTAATTTTGTAAAAAGGGGAAAATATATTAGGCTTCTTTTAAGGATACAAGATGTGGAGAGGTAAAATTATGAAATGGTCCAACCATTATACATATAATTGTACTCATTAAATGTCACACAGCTTACAAGTATATTCCGAAATTTACTAAATTTAAGTCTATTAATGAAGCAAAACTTCTACTAGACCTAATCTAGAACCTGAACTAGAACTTTTACTGAACCTGAACGAACTGGAATGAACCAGAAACTGAACTAAAACATGAACTAGAACCTGAATTACAAAAATGAAATAAATACTGAAGTATAACTTGTACAACACTTAATCTAGAATCTGATCTAGAACTTGAACTAGAACCTGAAATTAAACATAAACTAGAAACGGACTACAACTCGAAATAAAACTAGAACCCGAACTATAACATGAACTATAACCTGAACTGTAAACAAAACTATAACATGTACTAGAACCTAAACTGGAGCTAAAATTAGAACCTGAACTTAAACCAGAGCTAGAACATGCTCAGGACCTCAACTAAAACCCAAACTAGAATGAACAAGAACCTGAACAAGAAACTAAATTAGAACCATTTTTTAAGTTAACAAGGTTTTTTCATCTTGTTGTTGGCATTATTAACACGATAAAATGTTCTTGGTGAAATTTTATGTGAAATATGTCACTTGACGCATGCGCGAAAATTGCTTCTACAAAAATTCCCAAAAAAAGTTGTAATTTGACTTTAGAATTTTCTAATTTCATTGATAGATTTAATAACGTTTAAAGATGCCCAAGAGAAATTGTCTGTCCGATCAAGAAAAAATTCAAATAAAATTTTTTCATGACCATGGATGCTCCAATAGGGAAAGCCGAAAGTGTTGTACGTTGTTTCTATATAAAAAGGTCATAATTGTGGTTTTCGGAAACAACAAACTAAATCTTATTGCGATTTCCAAATACGTGTCCACAATCTATAAAGAGATGAAAACATAAGTTGAAACGTCTAAAATTCACATGAAAATAAATGAAATGGGCAGAAGAGTGGAGAAAGGAAATTTTCTCTGACGAAAAAAAATTTAGACGGTCCTGACTCATACTCATGTTATTGGCATGATTTGAGATCGAACAATGTTCGGATATTAAAACGTAACGTCGCAGGTGGTAGTGTTATGGTTTGGGCAGCATTTTCAGCAGTTGGCAAATCTAAAATTTATTTTGTTCCAAAAAAAATTAATAGCAAATTTTATAACGAATGTCAGACTGTATTTTTTATTTAATCCACAACAAAGAATAATGACCCTTTCTCAATAATGCTATAGAGTTTAATCAACTAAAGTGCGTTTAGAGGAAAATGCTTTTAAAAATGGCACTTAAACTTTTTAATTTAAGTTACAAAAAAATTAAATTAAATACAAATAAAAGTTTTTCTTATTCCTTAAAAAATGATTAAATGCGTTTATGGGAATATGCACCAGTGTAAAACCTGAACCAGAAATTTAACTAGAACCTGATTTTTTGGGGAATTAAAGAACTTTCTTCGCCTTTTTCTTCAATCAAATCGTGAATGAAATTTTCGTCATAAATACCCATGATGACTACATTTGGAGTTTCAACATAGTCCGCAGCTTTAGAAAATGCCTTGAACTTCTCCTCGGCAATTTGAAAACTTTTCAGTATTTCGCATATGAAATTTCATTAAAATCTTTAGCAGTTTCAAAGTTGCAAAATAGCTATGAGACCATTATCGAATTGACATTTTCATAAAAATTTTACGTCTAAACAATTTTGAATTATCCTTCAAAATATGAAAATGCCATATTTTGCCATTATTAACTTGTTTACCCAATAACTTAAACATTAAATAAATTTGTATTATGGAAAAATAAAAAAATTATCATTTTTTTTCTTAAACCAAAATGATTGATTATTTGCACTTAAATAACTGACTTCTAACAAAATCAACAATTACGGTATCTAAATCTATAACTAAAATATAATTTTAGTTATTACAATATTGAACTGTTTTTATAGCCTCCACCATAACAATTGGTGAAGAGGATATATGAACTTTGTCATTCCGTACGTAACGCTAAGAAAGAATCATCTCAGTCCCCATAATGTATATGTATACTTGTATTAATTCAAAATCTGAGTCGATTTAGCTATGTCCATCTGTCTGTCTGTTGTTTACACGCTCATATCCATAAAATTTGACAGGGGTAAATGAAATTTTGCTTATGTCTTTGAAGTTTCCTCTTAAAAACCAACAAAATCGGTTCAGTATTTTAAAAGATATAAACCGATATCTGAGGCAATATTTAAGTTCAAGAGCAAAACTTTCATAAAATTGTCAATTATATTAAGACAAATTAGAAAAATAATTTTGCCATAACTTTAATTTATATGTACTTCATTACCATTTCACAAAAATTATCAAAATCGGTTCAGTTGAAAAAAGTTATAGCCAAAAATGTTATTAATGTTGTGTCTCACTAAATGTTCCGTGTTATTTAGTTAAGAAAAACTTGCGTCTATGTGTGAGTGTGTATGTACGATATATAACGTAATTACTGCACATGAATTTGTGGTGAAGGGTATTGAAAATTCGGCATAGCTGAATAAAGCAGTCTTACTTGTTTTCTGCTTTTATTATTTAATAATAAAAAATCCAATTGAAAATACAAACAAAACAAATTTAAACTAGTTCTTTCCACAAAGTATTATTTTAAACTTCCTGTTATTAAATATTACACACATACACACACATACAAACACATAAATTATATTATTTTATCTCTTCTATAGTTTATTTTCTGATATTCAGAAAAACTATTTGTTTTAGTTTTTTTTATTTGTTTATTAATCAATTTTTCCTTTAAAGAAAAACAACCGATATTTATAATTAAACACAAATTAGTTTATAAACGACAACCTGTTGGGGGCCAAGATTTCCAGCAAAAAAATGTCATCTAGTTTTACAAAAAACAAAAAAAACGTGTTTCTGAAGTTTTCAATAAAAAAATTGTTTGCTTTAATTAAAAGTTTATTTCTTGAACTTATAACCTTTTTTTTGATGAAATTTGCATTGTAAAACTGAGAACCTGTTTGAAAACAATAGAAATCCATAATTATTTTTATTTTAGTCGTAATTATTTAGTGTTTTTTATATAATAATAATATTGAAAAATATGTTAATTTGAAGTGATTGGCGGATTAACACAAATATTATAGAGGAAATTTATTTAAATAAAATTAATAAATATTCAAATTTAATTTATTATTTTATATACAAATAGATAAGGATAAGATTTTGTAATTATAGAAACAAAAATAATTGTTATTACTCTGGAAATTTGAAAACTGTCACATTTATGGTGACATTTGCTTTATGGTCAATTGGGAAAATTCTCTATAGTTTGGAAAAAGTACATTGCTATTTAGTTTAATTTGATCTTTCAAGGCTCCCTATATTTTGGATAAACTTTAAAGAGTTTTGGGAGAATACTAAGTAAAATTCTTTGTCATTTATATACCGATTTCTCAAAATATTATTTAAGAGCTTCAATAAGATCGTAACAACCGATATTCGGATAAACATTGTCTTTCATCATATTTTTGTAACAGTTAAATATTATCTCGATATACTGTATATGAATCTAAAAGACAATTAGACAAATTTCAATTAAAGATGCATTCGACGAAAGTATTTTACAATTCCAGTTCAGTTTTAGTTCAATTTTTATTTTAGGTTCTAGTACATGTTCAGGTTTTGGTTCTAGTTTAAGTTATAATTTAAATTCTTGTTTAAGTCCTAGTTGAACTTTCGTTCAGGTTCTAATTCATATTTTAGTTCAGATCTAGTTTCTTTCAAGATAAATTCTAGTTCAGTTCAAATTAAGTTCTAATTAAATTTCTAATTCAGGTACTTGTTCGGGTTCTAGATCAGGTTCTAGTTCAGGTTCTTATTTAATTTTAGTCTAAATTTAGTTATATTATAGTTCTGTTCCAATTCAGTGTAAGTTCAGGGTTTAGTCTGAATTAGGTCCACGAATGTCCGTATTCTCTCTTAAATGTGAAAAAGCATTTTTTTCAATATTGATTATTAAAAACACAAATCTACGAAGGTCGATTGATAATTTCTCATGAAACGTTTCTGACAAATTTTTGGTTTAAATTCAAATTTAGTTCAGTTCTAAATCGGTTTAAATTCAGTTCTAGTTCAGGGTCCACCTCAGGTTCTAGTTCAAGTTCTAGTTATTTGTTTAGTTGTAGTTCAGTTGTAATTCAGTTTAAGTTTAGATCCAGTTCGGAAAAATTACCTCGAGTTTTATTATTCTCTTAAAAATAAGATCAAACAACTTTTTCTTAATAATGTTTAAAACAAACAAAAATAATCAAATCCAAATCTACGAGTGTCGGTTTATAGCGTCTCATAAAAAATTGGTGATAAATTTTTTGTTTAAATTCAGGAACATGTTCAGGTTCCAGTTCAGGATCTGGTTCAGATTTTAGTTTAAATTTTATTTCAGTTATAGATCAGTTCTAGTTCAGTTATAGATCAGTTCTAGTTCTGGTTTAGTGTTAGTTCAGTTCTAATTCAATTTAATTCTTAGTTTAAGATTAAAATCAGAACTAAAACCTCATATAACCCACATTTCCGAAAATCACCTCGAGTCATCAAACAATTATTTTTTTCAATAATGTTTAATACAAACAAAATTTATAAAATTCAAGTCTACGATGGTCGGTGGATTGCTTCTCATATAAGGTTTGTGATAAACTTTTTGTTTTCCGAAAGGAAGAGCTCATTTTCTCCTTTATTTTTTTAGATTTATTAACCGCTGAAATATATTTAATAATATTTTTCAATTTCCATATTTTCACTCAATTTTCATCTGGAAAAATTTAAACACTTAAACACTTTTAAAAATTTTGAAAATCTTTAATCAGCAAAAACTTTAAATTCATCTCATTTTTGAAACGATTTCTTAAAGTCAATAATGAATTCATTCATAACTGATGGAATAATGGAATTTTTTCGAAATTAATTCTTTAACAGCATTTTTACAACTTCAAAAAAACAAATGAAGACAAATAAAAAATGACACAAACGTCAAACCAACCAGCTATAAAGTCATTCAGTTTAAAAAGACGGAAGACTTTGTTCTAAAATATTTCTTCTATTTGTTGCATGAATGCGTGTTGTAATGTTTGTGTGTTGTGTTCTGTTCTGTTGTGTTGTGTGTTTTACCTGCTGTTGCTGTTTTAAAAATTTTGGTCTGTTTTTTTTTAAATAAACGAAAATTCCATTTACACCCTTCATACTTCCTGTTTCCCTTTTTTATGAGTTACATTTGATACATTTTTGTCAATACTTCTCTATACTTGTGGTTGTTGTTGTTGTTGATATGTCTTTGGGTAATCAAGTGAAACCTTTTTGTTTCTTCTCATATACACAATTCCTGCTCATAAAATGCTTTAAAACACACACACACACACACTCAAATACTCACACAAAGAAACGCTCAACGAAAAAACTATATGTACTCACACATTTCTATAACAAAAGACGCCATTTTTGTTTTTGTATAACAGCAAAATAACGTTAGCAGCAGCAAAAATATTCAAGTGTGAGAGAGTTTTAAATAAAAACAGCAACAACAAAATATCCCCACTTTATCATACATAATCAGAGTACTGTTGTTGTTGTTGTTGTTGTTCTATAGTTTCACAACTTCCATTATTTATTGGAAATTTTCAGAGGGTGTGTGTTAATCACAAAAACCAAACAACACACTCACATATTAATATTTTTACTCTCCCTAAGAAATAAATTCTCTCTCTATTTTTTGATTTTTTTAATAAATTTCCAATAAGAAAGATTTTGTTGTTGTTTGTAGCCAAAAAACCTGTTTTGGTCTCTTGTGCAGGCGCTTTGGAAATATTAATTCTCTATTATGGAGATTCCCATAAAAAGGAGGCGTGTCTTGTTTTAGTTTTATATAAAAGCACGCCTCTTTTTGTAGTAGTAGTGGATTGTTTGTTTTTTACATAAAAATACTTGTTCTTAATGCAGATGCTTTGTTGTTGCTTTATTTGTCAAGAGTATTTGTGTGTTTGTGTGGATTTTTATGTGCAGAGTAAAATACAAAAAAGACTTCTTATGGTTTCACTTGATTTTGGCGCCTTTTTGCTCTTTAAGTTGGGATTTTTATTTCACGTTGGCTTTAAATATAAGTTTATAGTTTTGAGTACTAGAGGGAGCCACACATATTAAATTATGAAGTTTCGGTTATGGTTCTGGTCTAGTTCATTTCTAGATTAATTCTAGTCCAGGTTCTAGTTCAATTCTTGTTCAGAAACTTAAATTTAAAAGTTATGGAAGTGAAATATAAAATCAAATCGCATTTACGGATAATTGGCAAAAGGATTTTATTATGGAATAATATTTCATAGGAATTTGTTTATTCTGAAACGATTTAGATATGTTAATTTATCCGCCTGCTATTAAACGCCATCAAGTGTTGTTTACTGCCGGCTGTAACCCTCAGATATTTCCAAAATTTTGTCCGTTCATCCGGCCTTTCGTATATTATTTCTGTATTGTTTTAAATAATAATTTTTTAAATCAATTTCTTGGTAATAATTCTATAACTCTTGAACCGTTAAAGATATCTTGATGAAAATTCATATGCTTAGAGCTGAGTTATTATTTTTTAATTATTCAATAGTTTTTTAATCGTTAGAGATAACTTAATGAAATTTCATTGAGAAGAGCTAAAGTGTTTTCGAATTGATTTGAAGAAGTGCAGACCCCTCTCTGCTCAGGATCAACCGCCAAATTTGGAGACCTCGGAAATGTCGATTTGTTAAACTTGTTTTTTTAATTAAAAATTAATTTTAAAGTAAATTCGACATGGTGACAAAGCTCTGCCCGCAAGCCTTTGTCAATTTTAGAAAATTAATTTAACTGGTTTTGTTAAGTTTTCAAATTGAAAAGCTGGAATCATCTTTAAATTATTCTTGATCAATAGATACATATGTGAGATAAACAGTCTAGAACCATTTTCTGTCGCACGGCGCTTATAAGGACAGAGTGCCTATTTCAGGAAAATTGGTCAATATTTTAGTAAAAATTTATGTGGTTTGAGATTTTGGGTATTTTTATATAGCAAAATTAAAATCTATTTAATGCTCTCATTTATGGACTAAATCGTTTATATCAAACTGAAATTTCAAATAATTATCTTTGCTCATTTCAATTAAATTTGAATTATTATTTTATTAAAAAAAAACACCGAAATTTCGACATTTAAAGTTCTTTATAAAATATTGACATCAAATTAACTTATTTTTTCTTTCGAAATAGTGAATCCTCACGTTCTAACGTTTTCATAGAAACCGAACATTTATTTTGGACATGTACGTGCCAACAACAGACAGACAGACAGACAGACAGACAGACAGAGCTAAATGGGCTCAGATTTGATTTGATGCAAGTATATACATATACACATTATGGGGTCTTAGATAATTCCTACTTACCGTTACACCCGGAATAACAAAGTTAATATACCCTCTTCACCACTTGTAGTGGTGGAGGATATAAAAATATGTTGAGTTATTAAATTGGTTTGGAACCTTAATGTAACGATTTCAAACACCTGTATGTTTTTTAAATACTTTTGCATGTGTGTTACTCATATCACTTTAAATTTCATTTGAATTATTATCGAAGATTTCAACAATCAAAATATTAAATCTCTACAATTTTTATCAAAATCATGACAAATTAAAATTACAAAAAAAAAAACATACAATTAAATCTATTTCCTAAGAAATCCTTTAAAAAAATAAATATAGAAAAAAAAACAAATTTGCACGAATAAAAAATGTTAATTATATTATTAAATTTTTTTGTATTTTTCCCCATTTTTTAATAAAAATGATATAATTGAGGAAAAAAGCGAAAAAAGTAAATAAATAAAGTGCTGCTACAAAACGAGAGTTAAATAATAATTCAAGACAAACATATGGGAGATACAAAAATTACAACAATTTTTTTTAATCAAATTCTACACACACACACACACACACAATCCTAGACACAAAATTTATACACAAATACACACACACACTTAAGCAGATATATAAACAAATAGACAGACAGACGGACAGACAGTCATACGAGTAGATATAATTACAGACAAGATAATAACAAAAAAAGCTAAAATAATAACAGCAACAACAACAACAATAAATAGAAATTAAGAGAGAAAGATGGTTATCGAAACAGTTAATCAACATTTATTTCAACACCTAATAAATCTTTTTCTATTTTTTGCAAAATTACAACAACAACGAAAAGAACAACAACAATACTACAATAACTTAGATGCAAACAAACATGACACTTGCATTATGTGAATGTGTGTGTGTGTGTAAATTTGAAAATGTATCTTTGTTGGTTTTTTTTTAGTGAAAAGATTCATTTTTTCATAAAAATGACTTTAAAGATGCAAAATATTCCTCATTATGACAAAAATACAGGATTTAAGTTCCTTTTACTTCGCGCAGAGATTTCAAAACGATATTTTGGAAATAATGTTGAAAGTTTTTGGTCTCTAGAGTCATTTTAATAAAATTTCATGTATATATAAAGCTTAAGTGTTTTAAGTTGAGTGCAGGACCTTTGCCAGTCAATCGGTGACCCTCCGATGTTGGTCATTTCGGATATGTTAGTTATTTAAAAAATCATTTATAAATTAAGAAAAAATATGTCATATATAGATAACATGACAAGTTAAAGTTCTCTTAAAGTTTAAATAACTCCAACACCACAAGTGGTACATTTACTTTGTCATTCCGTCAGTAACGCTAAGTAGGAATCATTTCAGACCCCTTAATATAGATTCTTGCATCAAATCAAAATCTGAGTCGATTTAGCTAAGTCCGTCCACAAAAATTTATAGAGCTCAATGAAATTTTGCCCAAGTATTTGCTATAGTCCTGAGAAGATTCCTATTTAAAAGCAGCAAAATCGGTTCGGTATATTTAAAGATATAGACCAATATCCTATATAATTCTCCATATAAATATATAAATCCATTAAAAAAAATATTAGGTTAAAGTTATAACTTGCAAAAATATGGAATTTCCAGGGATTTTTTCAAAAAGGAGGCAACTTTTATTAACTGATAAAACTATTTTTTTCTTCGAACTTTATAAATGTTTTATTCTTTAATAAAGAAATCTTAGCGGTAAGTGAATTTGGATGAACTTATGATAGAAATCTGTCCACAAGACCCATCCAAAATTGATCCATTAAGAAAAAAACTTAAATTATTTTTTTAAAATTATTTTCTTCCAAATCTTCCTTATAATGATCATTTCAGTGGAAGAAATTTTTTTAATACATTTTTTTACAGTTTGGGATTTTGGGCATTTCTGTATCGGAAAGTGGGGTTCATTTTAATTCCTTGATTCACGGATAAATTCATATTATTCGAATTCTAATATTAATTTTATTTTCAAAAAATTAAGTTTTAAGTTCTCCATAAAATTTGCCTTCAAAACACGTTCCACTTACATTTTTTTATAAAAATTGTAAATCTCCTGAGGTTTAAATAGATACCAAACACTTGTATAAGTATTTGACAACTTAACGGTACATTTTTCAAATAAACTAGCTAATAACGAATCCATTGCGAAATTGATAAATCTGATAAATCTTTAACGATAAAATGTGCTCATGGTTCCGAAAATATTGAAACGAAACTTTTAAAAACTGCTAATGATATTGATTCATGGTGGATCTCCTACTAAAAAGGAACATTATTGATATTCTCTAGTTCCAGGCATGTCAGGTTCATGTCAACTCTATTGCAGATTATTCTACTTTAATCGAGAAATTTCATAACATTTGGTCAGCATTTTCTGCAGTTGGCAAATCTGGAAGATGTTCTTCCTTCTTTTATGGATAAAAAAATGGATGAAGATGCATATTCCAGCAAGATAATGTTGCAGTACATGTTTCAAAGCGGTCTAAATCATGGTTTAACGAACACAGTACACATCTGTAGGATTTGTCTGATTGCAGTCCGAATACATTACACCTAAAGTTTATTGAAATAATTGCCAAAACGAGAACATAATGACTCTAACAGAGCTAAAACTAAAATTAATGCCAGACCGTATTTTTGATATTATGCACAAAAACAGATCATCCATAATATTAATAATACTATAGATACTGATAAACATATCTGCGTTTATAGGAAAATACCATTAAAATAAGTAGATAAACCTTACAAATATTTTTTTTTAATTTTTTTAAAAATAGTATTTTTTAATTCAATAAAATTTAATTTAATTAATTTAATAAAAGTATTATTTTTTTAATTCTTTAAAAAAAGTTATGAGCGTTTATAGAAATACGCACAAGTGTATAAGAGATAACACGCATATGTACGTTCATTTTCTTTTGTCCTAATTTATAAGCGAATTTGTTTGAATTTCGGAGGTTCATCGGTTATGTCTCTGACGCGGTAGGAGTCTGCACTCTTGCAAGTTAATTGAAAGGTATTTTAGCTCTAATCGTGTGAAATGTCATTAAGTTCTCGTTTATTTCTTTTCATATTTTATAAAGAGAAGACAGACACACGGACGGACATTGCTGCTTAGCTTCTAAAGGTGATAATGATTTGAAATTAAATGTTTTTATTTGAAAAATCGTTATAAAATTTATAGAAAATTTTCAGTTTCTTTAAAATTAGTGAAATTTCAAAATTTTTTGCACCTCAAGAAGATTTAACTTAATTCAATCAAGCTTAAAAGAATGACATTCGAATGGACATTGTGGAGATGAATTTTAAAACGATGTTGATTTTATTTAAACGAAATTTATTGAAAAATATTGTTTACTATAATTCAACGTCTTTAGATTCCTTTAGATTAATTAAATTTAATTGAAAATCTAAGTTGTAAAAGAAGAAATTTCTATTTTAAGTATCAAGACAGACATACGGACGGACATAGTTTCTTAGTTTCTGAGAACGATAATTATTTGAATTAAATGGATTTTGATTGAAAATTAGTTTTAAAATATACTGGAGACTTTTTTCTTTAAAATAAGTAAAAATTTTAAAATTGTTGCTTCTCAAGAAGGTCAACCTTAATTGTATGAAGTTTAAAAGAAGGACATATGGACGGACATGGTGGTGTAAAAATTAAATGCGAAATTGGTTTAAATTAAATGAAATTTATTTAAAAATGTTGTGTACTATAATTTGGAGTCTTTAGATTCTTTTAAGTTATTCAATTTTTATTTAAAATCTAATTTAAAAAAAAAATTCTATTAAAATTAGTTATTAAAATATTTTCATGAATATAAGACAGACGTACGAACGGACATTGTTGCTTTGGTTGCGAAAGCGATAACGATTTGAATTAAATGGATTTTATTCGAAATTTTGTTTTTATATTTATTGTGATTTTTTTTTCATTTGAAATTAGTGAAAATCAAAAGCTTTTACTCCTAAGAAGAGAATAAAGTTTAGAAGAAGGACATACAGACGGACATGTTGGTGTTAAAACATAAAGTGATATTGATTTCAATTAAATGGAATCCTTTAAAAATTCTTGTCTAAATGTGATACAAAGACTTTAAATTCTTTTAAATTATTTCATTTTCTAAAAAAAAAAAAAATTTTTAAGTGAAAATTTTTGAGCAACAACTTTCATTTGTTGAATTAAAGCTGTTTTTTCAATTTGTCTTATTAATTAGAAAATGAAAAAAACAAATAAACTAATTAATATATCAATAATAAGTTTAAAAACTTTAATTTCATATTATATCAACAGAAAAAAGAGCTTAATTTATAAAAAACAAGAACTAAAAGAAATAGAGACAAATAAATTATAGTTTTTGTTTCAGTTATTTATTTATTATTAATATGTTTGTGTATGTGTGTAACTATTAATTTTAATTTTAATTATTAATAATTAACAAAAACACTTCATTGATATACTGGAAAACAACAAAAAAAAATTATTTGATTATTAAAGTTGATTTAAATTGAAATACAGAAAAAACGACTTAAATAAAAGAAAGAAAAAGTGTTATAAATTTCTTTTAAAAATGAGTTGTTTTTCTTATTGTTGTTGCTCATCATTTCATAATAATGTTGTCATTTATGGTGGGTTGTTGTTTTTGTTTTAAATATTATTGTTGCTGTTGTTACAAATGTAATTAGGAATGAAATTTGGCTATGCCGAATCTTCAATACCCTCCACCACAAACACAAAAACTCACACATGCACAAGCAATATAACACAGGAATATATATACGAAAATTCTTCGCTTGAACCTACACTGAACTAAATGTCGTAGGTAGTATTGACGAAAAATTTTCGTAGAAATTTAACAATAAAAGTTTTAAAAAGACCGATTTTAATTCTAATTAATAGACTTTTCTTCAAATAGAATAATTTTCTTCAAATATATTAAAAAATTTTGCTAAAATATGTCTCAGATTTTTAGTAAAAACGGCAGTAACACATCGTAAGTAAAATAACACACAAATTTAATCAATTATGTGTACTAAGTGAAGTTAATTTGAATAAAATTTTTGTTAATTTAATTATTTTGTTTGTCAATATGATAAAGAAAATGTTAACTGAATATAGATATACAAACAGGAGGAAAATTCTTGCACTCCTTTTAGTTGTATTTTACGTTTTTTAAACTATTTAATTATTATCTAAAACTAGCTTATCGACGTGCATTAAGAAAAATGATTGGGACCAAATTATCGCTGTAGTAGGTCTTTAGATATTTGATAATCAATATTTGTTTTATATGGGGGCTAAATCTCCCCCTAATCCTATCCGTATAATATTTTGTCTAGTAAAACAGTTCTTTGAGGAAGTCATTGGGACCAAATTTGAAAATTCTCACTGTTGGAGTTCTTAAGATATTCTATAATTAATATTTGCTTTGTATAGGGAGTACTCCTTCCCCCGGTCCTAGTGGAATGTTTCCTACAATATTTTTTACGTAATTATTTCTGTACTAATTTATTACAAAATTTTAACGTAATTCATTAATTCAACTAAAATTTTGTAAATTTAACTTAAATATGATATTTCAATGAATAATATCCATCAATATAACGAATTCATTTTTGTCAATTTGAATAATATATAATTCAGATTGAATAATATTTATTCAAATTAACAAAATTTTTGTTAAGAAATTAAAAAAGTCATATTGAAAATTTTTCGCCGATTTTAAGAATTTAACGAATATTTTTGCTATAATGAATAAAGTTTTCATTAACTAATATATAACCTAATTTTCTTCAATTCTACATCATTTTTCATTGTATTTACTTCCTTTTTTGGTTCAGAATAGAGGTTGCTTCAGATATCAGTCTATATCTTTTAATATACTTGACCAATTATGCTGGTTTTAAATAAAATACTTCTCAGGACTATAGCAAATACGTAGACCAAATTTTATTGAGATTTTTGTGGATGCGAGCGTGCCAACAATAGACAGACGGACATAGCTAAATGGGATCAGATTTTGATTCGATGCAAGAATATATATACATTACCTCGTGTGTAACGCTAAGAAGATGATTCCTTCTTAGCGTTGCACACGCAATGACAAAGTTATTATACCACTTGTGGTGGTGTAGGGTATAAAAACTTAAATAAATAAGAAAGAATGTGTTGATTATAGAAAATAAAAAATAATGATATACTTTTATTAAATATACAAAAAACAACAACAACAAATAGCATTAACAATCAAAACTATAATAAATAATAACACCAGCAACAATAATAACAATAAAAAAAACCAACAACATCAACAACAACAACAATGAATATAAAAAAATATAACATTATTATCAATATGTCAAAATATTTGCACTTCCATATCAAAACTATACTATAACAACAACAACTACAAATAATCATAAGAACAATAATTGCACCAACAACAACGGCAACAACTCAAAATGTTATTGCAACAAATGTAGGAAAAAATGGAAAAACAAAACTTTGAAAATTGTGATGATTGCGATGATGACGATAAAGAAACAAAAAAATGGCAAAAACTCTAAAAGGAAAAAAATAAATGTTATAAAAAGAAAAGAAAAATTGTGTTCATAAATGAAAAATACAATAAATTGTAGAAGAAATAAATGCTAAACATTATTAAGGGCGAAAATAAGGAATTAACATAATTTTTGAAAATACCCTACATTTTATAGTTCCTTCGAAGAGAAATGAGCTTGAAAAAATGTTTATTTTAAATTTTCCAGTTTACGTCATCTTATTTAATCATTTTATCTTCCTTTTCCTGCTACGATCTGTTCGACATCATTCATTTCCGTTTCCTTTCCGATTCTATTGAAATTTTCTTAAATATCGCTTTTTTGCTAATATTTCTATAACTTTGGATGCAGTAAATATATTTTAAGGAAATTTTACACAACCAATCTTAATGCGTTCTTAGGGAACTCAAGGAAATGAGGACTGTATTTCCAAATTTGGTCACTTTGGTGAGTTGATGTTTTTTAATTTTTTTAATCCCTAAAGTTCCATTTACGATTTGATTGAAAATAAAGTTTACTTGGATAAAGTCCTCATAACAATCTAGAAAAATATGTCATATAATTGATATAGAAATCCATAATTAAAATCACCTCATGGATTTTTTGTGAAATAAAAAATATTATTTGTGATTTGATTAAAAGACATTTTAGTCCTTACTATACTGCATAAGTAGGATATATATAGTTTAAGAGATATATAAAATTTTGTTCCATATTTTCAACAAATCAGATTTATAAAAATTTCTAAATTATTATTTGGATTCTGTCCCCCATTTGTAGCGAAAACACATATGGATTGCATTTTAATAATTGGAAGGATCGTTTTATTTAGTGGTGAATCCAATAAAATTCTAATGGAATATGTCGGCTAAGACAAAGGAAGTTAAAGAGGAAACATTCAAGGCCCATCTTAAGACATGATGGTGAACATGTTTTGTTTTTAACCGGGTTTCAGGATTGAAATAATCCGAGTTCTTTATCAAAGTTGGACAAATTTTTGTTATCAGCTTATGGAATCCAAGTTAAAATTTTAGATTTAAAATAGTACAATGCAATAGCAGCCTTTATTCTATTGTTCAAATATTGTCCATGGTTATCCTCCCACATTTTCTCATCTTATTTATAGCATATGATTTACGTACTGCTTTTGTTGTAGGTTTGTTATAACCATAATGGAGATGCAACATATTATAGTTAACTACAATGGTTGTTGCTCTACAATAACATAATGGTTGTCCCACAACAAAATATGGTTGACCAACAACCATGACATGGTTACGCAGCATTCCATCTTTATGTACATTAAATAAATATTTTTTTAAACACACGTTTCTTTTATTTTTATGCGAAAATATTTCTTTATTACAAAACTTGTGAATGTTAAGGTTTTCACTGGATGTTGATCCAATGAAAATAGTTTTGATGAAATTTTCAAAATGTTTATGTTTGTCCAAAAACATAAAATAATATTTTGACAAACAATAGCAATAGTTTTGTTGTAACGGATTCTTTGTCAACAATAAAATATCGATCCGTTGAACATATTGCGACAACCTATTATTGTTAAATTATTGATAATAATTTTTAAAATTAAATAAATGTTTGTCACGAAAATAGTAGTGTTGAGACGAACATATTGGAAAAATTACTTTTATCTGCATGCAGTGTCTCCTAATCGATTTTTTAGTAATCACTCTGTTACTTTGGAAATGTCGGATAAACCTAAATGAAATTTCATAGAGCTGAGATATTTTCGAGTTAATTTTGGCATCATATCTGGTCGGGGGCGTAATCGATGATAAGAAAAATCATTTTCAAAAGAGTTCCCAACATATGCGGTAGGAAAGAAGCCCGACCAGCTCAGGACTATTTGGCACAAAAAGTTAAAGGCTCAAAAAGTTCCCGAAAGGAACGCTGTTAAAAATTTAGATGCCGAAAACAGAGCACGGAAATTGAAGTCAAGTTTAAAAAAATATATTCTTGCTGCATAATGGGTGACGAAACTTATGTACTGGCAGATTTTTTGCATTTTCAAGTTCAAAGATTTTATGTCGCTAATACGCGAGGAAACCCAACGCAAAGAATATGTAGTAGAAGCAAAAGACTTCATAATGTGTCCACTTTTGTTTGACCTGTCACTGTGTTAAACAAGACCTTTGAGTGGAACAACAATAATAATGTGGTATTTGTACCAAGAATGGCAAAACCTCTAAACTGCTCGGAACTATGGCCAGTGAAAAGATATTGGGTTCGAGGCTTCATCACTAATGATAAAAAACTATAAAAACACTTTTTTTTTGTAAATTCTACTAATAATTGAAATTAAATAAAAATTTCGATCTTAAATATGCTTTGATATACTACAGCTGTCTTGATTATATAGCAAAATATGTGATATAACATTTAAGGTATTTTTCTTAACATCTTGACCCGTTTTAAAAACAGTTAGTGGAAAAAACGGACAAGTGCAGTAGTAAATTTTGGTGGTTTGCCTCTTGTCAACTTTAGAAATTAAGAACTTGTGCTGCTACAAAATCAATTGGAACATACTTGATTAATGGTCTGGAAAAGTTTTATTTAAATTAAAAATTTTGATTTTTTGCGATTTTATAAAAAAATTTTTGTTGTTACAATATCAAAAAAATTTTACTAATTTTATTTTAATTAAAATTGGCTTAAAGTATTCTTTAATGTCTTTGTTTCAATTTAATTCCATTGACACTTTAAGTTACTAAGAAGATCCCATAATAAGTTGATAACTACCAAAAAATGTTCATTCCTAAATATCACCCTTTTTACACATCCAAATTCATGTGACTTATATCACCCTCGTTTCAAGAAGTGTAGGGTATTTAAGACCGAAAAATAAGGAAAGAAATGGATTTATGATGAGGTGTTTAATACAATACAAAATGCAACAAAAACAACAACTGCAACAACAAAAATAATAACAGAAAAAAATACCAGCGAGTTTAAATTGTAAATGAAAATTTTTTCAAACAGAATAAATATTTTTTTATTACAATAAAACATAACAAAAAGGAAAACAACAAAGAAATAAAGCAACAACAGAAACCAACACAACACTACAACAAAATAAATGAACAACAACAAAAAGCAGGAATATGGAAAAAAGTAACTATAAACTGTGGTTTTTTGGTTAAAAGCAAAAAAACATGAATAAATTACAAAAAAAAAGTTTAGACACATTTAAAGCAACATGAATGTTTTTACTCAAAAAAAAACAAAAAAGAAAAAGTTTTTTACTTTGAGGGAGGAGTGGTTTTCTTAGTGAGTATTTGTAAAGAGCGAGAGTTATATCTCTTTTTTTCTTATTGAGATGCAACTAAAGAATTTATTTACCAATCGCTGTTTCTGAGACAACAGTAGAGAGAGAGTTTTTTGTTTTGTTTTCACAAGATATAATAAGTTAAAGAGAAACAACATGTTGCTGAGTATACAGTTAGACTCTTTTTAGCTTAAATGATGGTGTCTTTTGTTTTTGTTTATGAGTGTGATGTTATTCCAGTTTGTGTTTGTGTAAATAGAGTTGTCTCTTTTTTTACCATGAGAGTAAAATGGAGATGAATGGTTTTTGCTTAATGTTCGTAATGTTGATTTATTTCCCCTGTTTTTTTGCTTTGGTTTTTTCTGAGTGAGAGAGTGTGTTTGTATAACAGGTTTTTTTGGTTTGCAAAGAGAGTAAGATTTATAGTATTTTGTTGTTTTAGTTTGAAAATAGCAAAACTGATCACATAATCACCTCGTACCTAGTCGTTCACGCACTTTGTTCGTGGTTGGTCGCGCAGACGTAGGCAGTGTGTGTGTGTGGCTGTTTTATTAAACTCTCTTTAATGTTTTGGGAAAATAGAAATTTAACTAACTTTAATATCCAGAGAGAGAGAGAGAGCGAGTGTGAAATAAAGACGAGAGAGTGAATGTGTGTTTTATTTGTTGTTTTCTTTCATTGTGTTGGTTGTGTGTTTGAAGTGTTTTTGGAAAAGTTATAATCACACCGTCGCAAATTTTTGATTATGGTCTTTAATGGTTAGTTGTTGATGTTTTTTACAGCGGTAATGTTGTGTTGTGTTTGTCGTGCCGTTTGTACGCTTAACTTCTTCTACAACAAAACTCTAACGCTAAACTAAAATTAATAAAGAAAGAAAAAAATCTTAATGTGTTTTTCATTAAAAAATAACGCGTAATAATCATTAAAATAAAAAATTCCTCCAAAAATATAATTTAATCATTTGGAAAAAAGAAAAAAAAAAACGCGTCGCGAACACATATAATCATTATAATAAGAAAAATTATCCCTCTATTAAATCACAAAAATGAAAACAACTAAAATTAAATGAAAATAACCAGAAAATAATGAAAATTGGAAATTAAGAAAAAAGAAATAATTTAAACAAAAACAAAAAGAAATAAAGTGATTTTTTTATAGAAAAAAAACTAAAATTCAAAAATTATTAAAAAAATATAAAAAAATTACAAAAAGATTTTTAAAAATTAAAAGAAAAATCAAAACGATCCTTGTTTTATCAAATAAACTCTCTTTTTTTGAATTCATCAATAATTAAGAGCAAAAACTATTAAAAATTAAATTTTACTCTTTTTTCCACCAAAAAAGTAAATAAAAAACCCACGCAAAAATTTTTTCTTTTATTGTTGTTTTTCCAAAAAAAAAAAAAAATTAATTAAATAAAATTGTTGTTGTTATTTTGTTTTTATAAATAAAAGTGTCATCAATTTTAATTACACTCATTTTTTTAAATTATAAAGAGAGTGTGTGTGTGTGTGTTTATGTTTAGTTTTAATTGTATTACAACAATAATATCATCATCAGCTGTTGTATGAGTGTTTGTGTGTTAATGTTTAAGTGCTCTAAACTGTAATTAAAAGTTTGTTTACCTTTTTTTTAAATCTAATTACAAAAAAAACGTGTCTCTCTTAAAAAGAGAATTTTTTGGTTTTCAAAAATTAATAAAATTGTTAAACTACAACAACTACAAAAAGTCACATAAATTACAAAAAAGATTCAAATAAACCTCCTTTAAAAAAAAAACGTGCAATATTTTATAAAAAAATTAAATCTTCAAAAATCTCAACGAATTTCAAAAAAGTTTTTTTTTGAAAAAATTTAAGTGCATTTAAGTTAATTTTCACCAAAAAGCTTTAAAAAAGCCTTCAAAATTTTAGATAAAGTGGCCTCAATAGGCGCCAACACGCTTAATTTCACTGATTTAGGGAGCCCCTACGAGGGGCCTCCCAGTACACCACAATCCGGCATGGATGCACCAGATGCACCTCATACGCCCAAATATATGGATGGTGGTTCGACCACCAGCATAACACCGGGTGCTGGTTCAGGTGGCGGCGGCGGTGGTGGTGCTGGTGGTAATGGTGGTTCAGCCTCAGGTCCCACGGGCGGTAATATACCGGGTAAATCGGCTTTTGTGGAATTGCAACAACATGCTGCCGCGGGGTAAGTTGGGAAAATTATTATAAGAAGAAGAACATTTTTAGAAACGAATTGGAATTTTGGGAAGTTACATATTTTTTAAATGTCTTGTTGTTTTTAAGATTTTTTTTTTTGAAAATGAGAAATTTTATTTAAAACTCGAGTGAATTTTTTGTGCAGATAAATGTTTCTTAGAGAAATTAGAATTTTCAATAAAATTTTAATTTCGATTCTCGTATGAATTAAAAAAAATGTTGAATAAAAACTGAAAAATCCGAAATTTGTTTTGTTTAGTTCTTAAGTAAAAATTATTGTTCAAAGGAAAATTTTCTCATATTTTACAAAATTTTGAAAAAAAATAAAAATGAAATCAAAATTGAAAAAATTGAAATATTTAAATTTTGTTTGAAAATTAATTCTGTTTCACTCAGTCGATATAAATCTTCCGGTTGGTAAAGCTGTTACACAGTTAACAATCTTTGGCAGATTGGTGATCGGGCCGTACCCCAACGTAGATCCAATTGTTATGAGAACGGTGTGGTATTTTAGTGTAGATTGGCCTTAACATGTTCTTCTAAATATAACGCCAAATATCGAAAAGAAAATGATAAAAGTCTCATAAAATTTAAAGAAAAAACAATTTTCTGTAGCCGATCTCATGCCAAGAATTTAAGCGATTTTTAAGCCAAAAAGATTTTTACGCTCGGATAATTTCTGATTTCTTAAAAAAATTATTAATATTCAAGAAATTAAAAATAATAAATTTGAGGTTTAATTAACGACGACGGCTCTGATGTATCGAACACTGTACGATTTTAAAGGAATCATCTTACGGGAGGAGCAGATAACATTCGTTTAGTGCTCTTAAGGGTTTCACTTGAACTTTTTTCAAAATAAATTCTAATCAGTTCAGAAATAGTTTTTCAAAATTATACTTAAACATTTAAAAGTGATGATATATACACCATATTCGGGAGTAACAAACAATTTCGATGGATATTCCTTATGAATTTTATATATTCTGAAATGCGAAGATCTTCAAATCAAATATTCCGTATCTGGAATTTTAATTACGTCGAATTAAAATTTCAGCTAAAAATTTAATTCAAAATGTCTTTAACAATTCCAGCGGCTTTTTTTAAAGTTTTAGATTTTAAAACTGAAGATTTACAAAATTGATAATTTAAAAATTGGTTTTTTTTTAAATTTAATAAAAATTTGGAAAAAAAGTCGAATTTGACAAGAATGCAATATTAAGATATGCCGAATCTTCTATATATTCCACCATAAAGGCGTGTAAAGTAAATACATTATGTTTCGTACATACACACTCACACATACACTCACAGACGTATACAATATATAAAAGTTTTTCTTCAATATAACACGGAACATAGAATTAATCATAAAATTAGTTCTACTTTTGGCTATAACTTTTTTTCTACTAAACCGATTTTTATAACTTCTTGGAAAGAAAATGAACTGTGCATTAATATTATGGCAAAATGGGATTCTCTTTGTAATTGATAATTTCACGAAAGTTGTTTGCTTGAACTTGGAGAAGACCACTATATCTTTTAATGTACTGAACCGACTTTACTGATTTTAAGTAGGAAACATCTCATAAATACTCAGTCCAAATTTTCTTGAGCTCTAAAAATTATTGCGGATGTGAGCGTGTCAAGAACAGATAGACGGATCGACGGACATAGTTAAATCTACTCAGAATTTTATTTGATGCAAAAATATATATAATGTTAGACCACATTTCTTCTTAGCGTTACATACAGAATGACGAGTTAATATACCAATTGTAAAGAGTATTACAGTGATTTTTAAAAATTTATTACAATAAAAATTTTAATTTTGATAAAAATTTGATTTTCCTAAAGTTTTGAATTTCAATAAAAATATTAAAAAAATTTAAATTAATTTTTTTTTTGAAAATTTTCGGTAAAAATTAGATTTTTGGAGAAAATTTGAATTGAAGTAAAATGTTTCTATTAAAAAAGATTTTTAAATTTATAAAATTTTCGAATTTCGATAAAATTATTACAAAATTGGATTTAACGAAAAAATCGAATTTAAATAAAATTTTATAAATATTTTGAATTTAATAAAATTTTATGTAATTTTAATATTAATTTTCATTTTTTAAATTTTGAAAAAAGGAAAATTTCAATAATTTTTAAATAAACAAATTTTGAATTATATTAATTATTTGTTTAATTATATGATTTTAAATTAAAAAAAAACATTAGTAAAAATTTCATTTGATTCAGGAATTGAATTTTAGAAAAAGTTTTCTCCAAAATAAAAATTTTTGTAAAATATTGAATTTTTATAAAATTCAATTATCAAATTATAAAACGTGAATTTATGAATTTTAATGAGAAATTGAAATTTTGGTAAAAATTTTAACTTTTGAGAAAAGAAATTGCTTTTGAAAAGTACAGTTTTCTAAATATTTTATAAAAATGTTTGAATATAAAATTGGGGATAAAAAAATCTATTTTTAAAATATTAATAATTTCGATGGAGATTTTAATGTTGGAGTTATCACATTTTTAAGAAAATAAAGATATTTTTCCTATTTTTTTCAAAATTAACAAAAGTTTATTTTGTAGAAATTTCGAAATTGTTTAAAATAACGTTCTACAACTTTTTTATTACTGGACCGATTTCGTTGGTTTTGGTCAACTTAGCGAACTGCTAAGGACAATAACAAACAATCTGGCTTAATTTTGTTGAATTCGAAATATTATTGTGGCTGTGAGAATGTATTCAACTGACATACAGGCGGATATGGCTAAATCGATTCACATTCTGATATAATGAAGGAATATATATAATCGTAGATTATACAATATTTTCATCATTTGTGGTTGAATGTGTGAAATTTTGGAAATTGAAATAGAATTTTTCTAACAATTTTAAATCTTTTCACAAATGGCAAAAAGTGTTCAGATGATTTTCTTTGGGATCTTTATTTAATATTGAAAATTCAAAATCTGACATTTTGTTAATCATAAAAATTTTGTTAAAAAATATTTGTTTAAATGAATTGTTGTTGCTACAAAAACAATACAGAATTTTACATGCAATTAAAACATTTCACATTTTGTTCCAACAACTAATATTTTTTTTGTTTAGAATAAAAATATTTTTTATTTATTTTTGCTATAAAAAAATATTTTTTGCTATAATTCTGAATTCAAAACTTTTTATTTTTCGCCATAATTTTCTTTTAACATGAATGAGCTTAAAATAAGAGTTAGTAGTGAGTGAGTGAATAAGTGTGTGAGTGAATAAGTGTCACCATATATTTTATAGTGACTTATTGGTATAATTTTTAAATGTCTGTTTTTTTTCTTTTGCTTAACTGTCATTTAACATGACTGACAGTTTTCTGTTTTTAGAAAAAAAAAGAAAAACTGAAATGAACATGAAATATTTTACACTTTTACTGTTTAACTTCAACTTTTTTTCTTTTTTTTTTATTAATTTTATTTTAGTTGAAGACGTTTTTTAAAAAAAAATTGTCTATTCATTTCGCAAAAATAATTTTAATTTATAAAAAAGAAGTCTAAAGTAAACTGCTTTAAAGAGGTTTGTTTTTCAGGTCTCAGTTTTTTGTGAAAAGGAGGATAATAAGGAAAAGTGTTATAAATTTGTTAGTTTTTTCTCTAATTTTTTGTCTTCTAATTATTAAACTAAAAATGGTTAAATTATGACAGTTTGATATTAAAGTTTTTTTTATGATTAAATTCTAAATATGAGAGATTTTTTTATTTTAGTTGTTATTGCGGTTTAAAGCAAGTTCCATAGGATTCATCCATTTTAAGATCTATTTTTTTTTTTTTTTCAAAAAATTGTTTTAATATTTTCTTAAAAAAAGTTGAAATTTTTATAAAATTATTAATAATTTATGGAATTTTATGATTGTGACATTAATTTGTAGCAATTTGCCTTTAAAGTTTTTTATAGTTTTTTAGAAGTTATTAGAAATGATTGATGGTTATTCCAATTAATCCTTAATTAAAGAGTTAAAATGGTTTAAATATTTGTTAATTATTTTATGAAATTATGGAAAAAGCTTTTTAAGTGAAAAGCTCTTAATAAGGGAAATCTTGGCCAAATGGATATTTTTATGATTTTGAATTTTGATTAAATAATAATGCTACTTTGGAAAAATTTTAATGTCATTCTATAGAAAATCTATTGATAATAAATTAGACAAAATTTTGCTTCAAAATATTTCTTAATGTGGGCGTGGCATGCCGTAAAAGTCTATTGTTATTTTATTATTTTTTTTAATAATGCGATTTTTTAAATATTATCAGAAGTAAATCGCCATTACTTGATGAATACTAAAGATAATTAACCGATTCTTTTTCCGTCGTATTGTCAGGACAACAGACTTTCAGATAAGATATCTTGAGTTACTGTCACTTACACCAAAACTATGTCATTGCAGTTTTCCTCAAGTATTATATTTTTTCTTAAATTTAAAGTTTAGTTTAGCTTTTATAAGTTGAAAGTTATTAAAAAGTTTTAATACTAATAGAAAGCTAAAAGGGTACACTTTTAATACAATATATGTTTTCCGATCAGTATTTGTAATTGTTTGCATGGCATTCTGTTAAAAACAACTCTTTTATGATATTTTTAAAATTATGCGATATTTTTTATTTGATCAGAAGTCAATCACTATTATTTAGTGAATATACTAGTGATAATTTGATAACTCCTTTTGCTATGTTGCCAGGGTACCAGACTTTCTGAAAAAGTAACTTGAATCACTGTCACGTTTGTACATGATGCGTTATTGAGTGAATTCTTCAAGTGCTAAATTTTTATCTCAAATTTAAAGTTCCGTGACAGAGAGCTTAAAGGGTCTTATTCTTTTATTCCACATATACTTTTCGACCTACGTGGATCCATTTAAAATTAAGATGTTTAAATATGAAAAATTCTGTTTAAAACTATGCGAGGGTTGCGACAATTTACCATATCCCAAGTTATAATGACAAATAGACAGTCAAATGAATAGACAAACATTAAATCGATTCAGGGTATAAATATCGAAAAAATATATATTGTATGTGGTTATTTATTAGCTACGAAACGATATATAATGAATATTTTTTATTTTTATTATTGAAAAACGGACAAGTTTTAATCTCATAACATATAAAGTCATTATTTCTTGGGAGTATATGAAGACAGACGGATGGACGGACATGGTTGAAATGGTATAGGGTGCAAATATTGAAAATTTATATAATAAATCTAATATTTTATTAGCTTTTAAAAGGTATATAATAGAATTTAATTTTCTTTTAATTAGAAAAACAAATAAAGCGTTAACTTTTCCCAATAAGCAAGACGAAGGACGGACACGACCAAAGCGCTCCTGGATTTAATTATAGAAATTTAATATTTTATGTCTAATCTGTTAATAGTATATAGTAATTATTTTTTAAATTTTATTATTTTTAAATTTTATTATTAAATTAAAACACATTTTCTTCTTCTAAAAAAAAACACATTTAAAAATTTTAATTTATACTCTTAAGCCGGACAGAAGGACGGACACGATTAAATCGATGTAGAATAAAATTATTGAAATAATATGGAACATATGTAATATTTTCTTAGTTTTGAATATGTGGATAATATTTTTGACTTAATTGTATTATTATTTTTTAATTTTGTTGTAAATTTAAAAAATATCAATTCTTCTTTTGATTAAAAAAACTTCAAAAACTCTCAAGTTTCCCCATAAGCCAGACGGAAGGACGGACATGATTAAATTGTTTTGGGGTATAAATATTGAAAATTCTATATTTTTTCTGAATTTATTACCATTTAAACGGTTAACAATAATTCTTTTTTAAATAAAATTTAAAGAAAAAACGCCATATTTTCTTTTTTATTGGAAACAAGTAAAACGTTAGTTTTTCTTAATAAAAAATTATTTTTCGCACTGACGCACATTTTGCGGTTTTTGAGAGGAAAAAAGACACGAATCCAAAAACCATACAAGAGGGAAACATGTGCGGTTTTTTTTTTTTGAAATGAAAAAAAAAAAATATGGCGTGTTTGGAAAACTAAACGCAAATACATATTAACAAACCAACAACAACAAAAACATATGGTTTTTTATATATAAAAAATAATAATAAAATAAAAATAATAAAAAAATAAATTTGTTTACTTCTATACACACACATATACACTTACACACTTATGACTCTTAGCCTTAAGCTTTTTTTTTGATAGTTTATATGAAACATTTGTATGTATTTGTGGTTTACCACTTCCGTTTCCGTGTTTCTTGTTTTTTTTCATAAAAAACACTACCAACATAATAATATAACAGTTGTGGTCAATAAACACCCTGTATTGAGAAAAATATGAGGAATATATAGTTTATATATTTTAAAATTTTATAAAAATATTATAAATATTTTATTATTTATTAATAATTTAATAGATTTTTCCCTTTATTTGATCCATTTAAAAATATTCCATTCATTTTTTTATTTGATGAAGAAATTTATATTATTTTTCCTTCCAATTGTTCTGAAGCATTTATGTTCTTCTCTTGTTTTTATGTAGAATTTTAGTGTTATAATAATATTTTCTCTAACACTTATTATTTAAATTATCGATTGAAAGCTGGTGGGAATTATTTATTGTATTTTTCATGGATTTTTAGTGTGAGAATTTGTGATTTAAAAACAAATGTTTAAATTAATTATTTCATTACAGAACAACAGAATTTCAGGAGAATAAATTCTTGAAAATTATAAAAGAAAAATACACTAAACATCTGCAACTTCTTGAGTTTATTTCTTTTCTCTCAAAGAATTTCTCTGTAAGCAACATTTGCTAGAAATTAAATTCCTCTGAAATCGATTTACAGAATTTTCATTATTTATTTTAACCTTTAATAATCGTCATTACTTCCATCTGACACAATTATGAGCTTTTTCACAATAACAGCTCATGTGATCAAATTTTGTGACATATAGTTTTTGTTAAAAGTTAGGAGAATCAAAAAAGCTATATAAACGAACAAAAGAAATATGCCGGTACTAAGCGTCTTTTTGAAGTGAATTTTAATGGTAAAATGGCCCTGAATGCTCCATTTATATTGAAAACTTAATTTCTAGTTCAAATATATTTTAAATTTCCCTTAGAATCAATTGAAGAGTTAAAAATTCTTCTTAAATGAAAAGTCTTTAAATATGGTTCACTATAGCGTTCTTCCCCCGTCAATCCAACATATTATGAAAGCTTATGGTTTTTCTATTAATATCTTCACGTTCAAAAATGTTTTAAATCTTTTTTAGTTCATTTTAATAAAAATTTTTCTGTCGTTGAAGCGCCCTCTATGCTTAAACCATTCTTCTCAGTTCATAATATGATTAATACTTTTTCATTTATATTTATTGAAAATATTGAAATTTTAGAGAAATTATAACATCCTCATCTTTTTCTTCTCTTGGTTTACTGTAGCGCCCTCTATTCTGAAGTTCCTTTTATGGATTTAAATTATTACAAAAGCTTTTTTCTTTGTCCTTAAATGTCTTATGTTTTCCTTAATTCAATTAATTAGTCTTGAATCTTTTTATTTTTAAAGTTTTAAAATTTATAATATTTTTCAAGATAATCGATTTTGGAACTCTTTGGAGTATTCTGATGCTGACAACCTTTAATGAGAAGTACACGATAACTTCTTTTTAATGTTTTTTTTACAAAAACTCCTTTTTATGTTAAAACTACACAATTCTGTTCAAAATATTTGTTTTTCATAATTCTAATAGAATTTGTTCAGTATTTTCACGTCTTATAACGCCTTTAATGCTTTAATTTCAGACTTAGTTTTTTTAGCTTCTTATTTAATATTAAATCTTAATTTTTATTCAAATCGGTTAAAAATTTTGAAATCGTTTTATAAAGATGAAAATTTTATGTTGTTTAGTTTTTCGAAAAAGTCTTTATTGAACATATATAGAGCTTTCTTGGTGCCTTAGTTATGACCTTCAGCTAAAATTATTTGGAAAGATTGACTTCTTGTCGAGCAATTTCTTAAGCTTATTAAAATCGTTAATCTTTTTTTCTTATAGAAATTTTATAATAAAAATATATTAAATGTAATATTTTTTATTTTTTTTTTTGAAATATTTAATTTTAACTTAATGTAGCTTTTTATCGGGACTATCACTTTTTCTGATCCTATTTAGTTCCTTGGAAAAGTAATTGAAATAAAATCTAAATACTCTTACTTCAAAATTAAATATTCCATAATTACAAATTACTTGGGGGGACACCTCGACCCCAGATTCTTTTCGTCCTACATTTGGAATTATCCCTGAACCGATCCGTCCTATATTTTGTCCAGTATTACAGCTTATCGAGAAAGTGTTTGGAAACAAATTTTAAGACTCTCACTGTTACACTTTTAAGATATTCGATAATCTATATTTGGTTTGTATTGGGGATACCTCTCCCACTGATCATATAAGCCCTTTATTTTCTCCACTAAAATAATTCCTTGAGAATTAGGACTTTACCATGGTTGGTATTCTATCCCCTGGAAATATTCGCCCATATGCACAAGTAATGGACTTAATTTTAACAATTTGCTGAAGCTTAATTCTTCTTAATTTATCTGTATTTAAACTTTAATGAAAATCGGTTTTTAATTTCGAATATAAAAGTTTTTAACTTTTGGAAGAATTTCGGTTATTTTAATAAAACTTTAAAAGACAGGTCAGCAGTGTGTGCTTAAAAAAAAGCTTTCCTTATTCAAATTAAGAGAGAGGGAAAGAGAAGACAGTAAACTGTATTCGTGAAAAGCTTAAAATAATTTCAAGCTAAAGAACCTTAGTTATGTTTTCAACCTTTTAGAAAAAAAAAATATCAAGACATTATCCTTTAGATGACACGTCAGCAATAGAATAAGCGGTGTTATTTAAAATGGGAAGAGAAAAGACTATATTTAAGAAAACATGAATTTTTGTTATGATTGTTTCTTATTGAGAAAACTTTGCAAGACAAGTCAGCAATATGTGCTTACTTGTAGCGATATGTTTTTAAATAAAAGAGAGAGAGAAAAAAAAAATAAGATTATTGGAAAATGGTAATAAATTTTAGTAACTTTCAATTATACTTTGAATGACATGTCGGCAATAAAGTAAGCTTTAAACTTTAAAATGAGTGAAAATGAGAATGTGGATCTTTGGTGTGAGTTATCTCTCCTTGTTTTATTCATTTGAAACTGTTATTTTCAATTAACCTTTAAGTTAAGGACTTTTAAATGGGTAGAAAGAGAAATTTTATTTATAACAACTTGAATCTTTGATCTGATCAAATGATTTTCTCTTTGTGCTTTTCAGCGTGTTTTAAAAACTTGGTTTTTCTTCAGAAATGTTTACTGGGTTATTTTCTCTAATTTTTCTGGTTTTATCTAAACAACATTTTCATGAGTTTTTACTAAATTTTTTCTTTCTCTTATTTGTTGTTATTTTCGAAATATAATTTTGTTAAATATTTTTAGTTTTTTTTTTTGTTGTTTTTATTTATAATTTAATGAATTTTATGAAAGAAACTAAATTTTTGCAAAAAAAAAAAGAAAAACAAAAAATACCCACAAACACGCAAACTAAAACCTTTTGGGGGGTTTCAAAATTATTTTTCAATTTTTGTTTAAAAATTTGTTTTGTTAAAAAAAAAAAATTAATTATAATTTTTTTTCTTTTATTTTTAGTTACGGTGGCATACGCAGCAGTTATCAACATTTTGCACCACAAGGTGGTCAAGATTCTGGTTTTCCCAGTCCACGCAGTGCTTTAGGTTATCCATTCCCGCCCATGCATCAAAACACCTATTCAGGTTATCATTTAGGCAGTTATGCGCCGCCCTGTGCAAGTCCACCAAAGGATGGTAAGTATTTTATTTTATTATTTCTATGATACTTAAGGGATCAATAATAAGGGTCTCTTTTTTATATAAATGATCTGCTGGGGTTTTCTAAAGATTTATATTTTGTGTCTTAAATATGACATTTTCGAAATGATCGATTAGTAATTAATAAAGACATTTTTTTTTCTATTTTATATAAATTTTGTTACCCTCATATTTTTTTCTGAATTTCCCATATATCTCTTCTTCTTCTTCTTCTGCTTTTATTATTATTTTTATCAAGTATCTCTTGATAAAAATCTTTTAGTTTTTTTACTTCATTTCAATTCATTCAATTTTTTTCTTTCAGTCTTGAGTTTTTTAAGTTTCTTTTTTTTTTTTTTTTGATTCATTGAATTAAATAATCAGTTGAGAGCATAAATTGTTGTTTTTTGTTTGTTTGTTGTTATACAAATTTGAAATAAATAAAGAAGTATAAACATTTTATGTCTGATAAAGAACAGCTCCTACTACACTTAAAGCTCTGTAAAGCAACCACTTAAAAAAAACTACGTTTTTTTATTTCTTCCAAAAGCTTTTTTTGTGATTTCAGCAAGTGTTTGAAGGTAGACAATGACAACAGAAAGACAGACGAATGGACAGACCTATGGATGGACAGACTGAAACGCATTCATATATTTTGGTTATTCTTTAAGATTTTCAAAAAGATTTTTAAAGCTTTAAATATATAATTTTTTTAAACTTTTTTTTTAAGATTCTTACAATTGAAATATATTCGTTTAAAAACTTTTGAAATCAAATGTGTATTAGTTAAATGAATTTGTTGTTACTTTTTTTATAGAGGAGACTTCTTTATAAGGAGTTCATAACCCAGCAAAATGTCTGACTAAGTCATTTTTAATCTTGAGATTTGAAGCTTTAAAAAAGCTCAATTATTTAATCACTAAGTTTTATTAATTTCTTATAAGTGCATTTTCCTTGAAGAAATATCTAAGCTTTTTATTATTAGAAATACTTTCAGAAAGAAAAATAATAGACAAAAAGCTTTTTATTATTATTTTTATTATTATTTATTATTTATAAAAGCTTTAAATTGAAATGCTTTTGATAATTCAATGAAAAACAAAATATATTCGCAAGTTAAAAGCTCTTTTTTGTCTTAAAATATTCTCATACTTTTGAATATCTTTAACATTTTTAATTCTATTTTAGTTGCTAAAAAAGCTTTATGGATAAATAAATATATTTCTCAATGTCTTTAGTAAAAGATTTTGGTTAAATATAACATAAAAGCTTTTATTTAAATTCATATATTTTCTCCAAAAAATATTTTCAAATAACTTTAGTTTTCTTAAGTGAAAAAAGCTTTTCATAAAATTATATTTACGTTTATTCTTAACATATTTTGTTTTTCTTTATTTTTAAATTTTTTTTAAATGTCTTCAAAATAAAGAATGCTTTCCTTAAAATATATCAAAGCTTTTCATTTTAAAAATACTTTTTGGAATGAAAAACTATAGAAAAAAGTAGTTTTAGTATTTTGGAGAAGACATCTCTATAAGGGGTTCATAAGCCAACTAAATGTTTAACAAAATAACTTAAAAGCTTAAGATTAAAAAGAGCTTTCGATAACAGGCGATTATACACAAGTTGAAAGCTTTATTTCGTATTAATTTAAAATTACTTCAACTTCCTTAAATATTTTCAAAACTAGGAAAGCTCTTGCAAAATGACTTCAAAGCTTTTTTCAGTTATGAAAAATGCTTTTGGAATGAAAAAGGTTACATGAACAATTTTATATAAATTCCGCTAAATTCCTGAAGTTTACTTTAGCCAACGAAAACTGTACATAATACAAACTTCATAATATTTTTTCTAAAGCTTTTTGTATGTTTATTGATAGTGAATTAATTTTTTAAAGCTTTTAAAGATTTCTATGTGACTTAATTAATTCATTTAAGTAACACTTCTAAAAAGTCATTCAAAATATAAGGCTAAATAAAAGCTTTATTAAGCCTTAAGCTTTATTCAGTCTTATATTCTATAATTTTAGTAGAAAAATTAAAAAATAAATCTTTTAAGCTTTTCTGTAAACGTTGAAGTATCGACTTTAAATTTTATTAGGTTATTGATTTTAAAGCTTTGAAACTTCTTTATATATTCTGATTTAGCTTTTGATTTAATTTGACAGTTTTCGAAGAACATTTTGAGTTTTCCAAAAGTTTTAAAGTTGTTCATATAAAAATCTGTAAAGCTTTTGTATGTTTTATTTAGAAAACTTTAAAATAATATTTTATGCTATAAAACCTTAAAAGTTGTTTTTTAATTTTTATATAATTTATTGATTTCTAAAGAATTTGCTAAGTTTTTTATTTAAAAAGCTTTTGTATATTTACAGATTGGATTTTCGAAAATTAAAAACATTAAAGGTTTTCTTTATATAAAAGCTGAAAGCTTTTTTGATATTTTTTATATATTTTTTTATAAAGAACTTTAAAAAAATACTTCAAACTTTTCTTCTTTTCTAAACAATTTGCTGGGTTATTGTTTGAAAAAAGCTTTTGTGCATTTGAAGAATAAATTTGTGTATTTTTTCAACAAATTAAGTTTGTATTTTATTTATTGTGATTTATTATGGATTTTAAATGATTTTTATTGTGGCCAAATTCACACTTGTCTAGAGCACTTGTAAAAACTCTGTTATCAAGGGTCCTTAATATAAAACATACAAAAAACAAAACAAAACAAGAACAACAATGATGATGACAACAAATATCACATAAAAAGTGCTTCCTCATGTTTGACTTTAATTCTTAAGGTTCAGGCGAACGATTCATCCACATCGTCTACTTTATTTTAGCTTCAAATCTGTTTTAAGATTTAAAGAAAGAGTTTCTTTTAAAGTGTTTGTTGGTGTGATGGAGTTTTTTCTTAAACATTGATCTTTTAATTTTAAACATAAGTTTTGTGTATGTGTGTGTGTGTGTGATCAGTAATTGGTCTTTAACACATTTAACACAAATAAACGAATAAAATCTCATACATTTGTGTTGACAACTCCCTGCTGTGCGGGATGAATATTAAAAATTCAATTTAACCCTTAAATGCCACCAAGCAAAAATATTAAGGAGGTTTGGGACAAATATATGTTTATGAGTTTTTTGTTTTATTGTGATCCTCCCTAATTAAAATAAATGTAAATGTTTATACTCTTCACCATCACAAGTGTTTAGAATGTCATTATGTGTGTAACGTTCAGAAGAAATCAAAATCTGAGTCGATTTACCTGTGTCCGTCTGTCTTTCAGACCGTTGTATATGTTATAGTCTTGAAAGGTTTCCTAATTGAAACCAGCAAAATCGCAAAAGACATATAGACCGATATCTGAGGCAGCCTCTAAGTTCAAGGAAAGAACTTCAAAAACGTTTTAATTGCTCTCGAAATTAAATTCTTAAAATGATCAAAATCGGTTAAGTAGAAAATTCTTATATATTGTATACATCTGTGAGTGTGTGTGTTTGTGAACCATAACGTATTTACTTCACACGCTTTTGTGGTGGAGGGTATTGAAGTGTCAGCATAACCGCCTATAGCATTCTTACTTGTTGTTATTATAATTTTCTTATTATCGGCTTCAAGTAGCTGACAAGTGTCGTTGTAAACATGATATTTTTCTATCAATAAAATTGGAGAAAAAAAAACGTTAAAAATGTAATAAATATTCAAATGAAAATTAATAAATAAAAAACACCTACAAATAAATTTATTTTATCTAAATTAAAAACAAAAGCAAAAAAATCCATTAATTCTCTATTGACGTTTGAAATGTCATGTCAAAATCAGTTTTAGTTACCAACAAAAAAAGTGAATTTTTAAATTCGGTGCAAAAATTGAATACAATTGAAATGCAAAAATCACAAAAAAAAAAAAATAAAATAAAAAAATAAATAAAAAATCCATTTGAATTTATTTTTTATTATTTTTTACAAGTACTTGAGTACATCTCATCAAGGTTAAAAAAGCTTTGACTTTGTCAAGCATGTGAACCATCACATCTATAAATGGGAAAGATTTTTTTGTATTAAAAAATCTAAAACCACTGAAGCGGAAAGTTTGTTTTTTGATTAAAAAAAAAAACAAAAATTTGTTTATAAAAAATTAGTAACGAATTTAATTATGTCATCAGAGGATGAGTAAGTTGTATTTAAAGAAAAGCTTAAAGCTTTGAAAATAAACCTTTTTAAACAAATCAAAATTCAAGAACTTTAAAATATTTTAATACAAAAATATTGTAAAGTATTAAAAAAATATCAGTATTTCTCCAAAACATAAAAGCTAAACTAAAGGCTTTCATAAAAGCTTTAAATACACCCCTTTCTCTCTCATTAAACCTAAAAAAAGTTTTTAAAAGTTCTTGATAACTTTTCATTAAAAATTTTATAAAATTTTAAAAAGTTTAACTAAATGCTTTCATGAAAGCTTTAAATTAATTCTCTGTCTAAAAATGGAGCAAAAAAATAATAATAAAATTCTCCCTAAAAATAATCAAATTATAAGCTTATTTTTATTTTTTCATAAAGCTTTTTAGAACTATTTTTTATAACAGCTATCAGTGGCTTTTAAATTTTAGGCTTTTAAATCTGGATTCTATTTTTTATCACAATTTTCAGAAAGCTTATGAAAAATCTTAATTTATCAAAAAGTTTTCAAAATTTACTCCATAATATAAAAACAGAAATCTCAATAAATTAATTGTTTAAAATTCTCAATTTGTTTAAGCTTTGAGTGTAATACGATTTACCTGAAAGCTTTTTCAATCTTTACTTTAGATAAATCATATTAAAGCTTTAAAAATGTAAATGAAAAAGCTTTTAGAGATTTTGCTTTTTTGATTTCTCTTTTAAAGTGTTAAAGTGTTATTAATAATATAATATTACTGTTAAGAGCTTTATAATTAAGCTTTTGTTTTTTAACTACATTGTAGATTTTTTTATCGTTAGTATCTGAAAGATTTTCCTTTTCGAAGTTCTGTTAATTTCTTCAGCTATTTAAAAGCTTACTATTAATTTTTTTTAAAGCTTTTAAAAAAATATTAACAAAAAAGTTCTTTAATTTAAAATTCAGCATGTGTAAAAGCTTTCGCTCTTAATTATTAGGGAATTTATTTGATTTAAAAAAAACAAATGTAATTTTTGAAGCATAAACTACATTAAAAATAATAAAGCTTCTAAAAGCTTTATAAGCTTATTACATTAAAATTAACTGACAAATAGAGTTTTATAAAAGTTTTTAATATAAAGCTGAAAAACAAAGAAAATTCAATTTAATAAAACTATGTAGTTATAAGTATTGTAAATTAAGCTTTAAAACAGCTTTTTTGTAAGCTTTTGCAAAAACTTATTTAACTTTAACATAAATCTTCTAAAAAAGTAAATAGTTAAAAAAGCTTTTAGGTAGAACTTAAATATTTTCGTTGTATATTGTATATAATGTTGGGTTGTAGTTACAAAAAATGGAACTTTGAAAGCTTTTAATATTTTAATAATACTTTTAAAACAAAAAAACTGCTTTATTTCACTTTATTGCTGCATGCAATTTTTGCTTCTTTTCATAAATCAAAAAATTTTTTATTGAAACAAAAATCCTCAACTTTTATACAATTTTCTAGATGAATCTCCATATAACAACCGAAAAGTTTCTAACTACAGCCCAACAGAATTTAGACTACAATTAGCGCAATATACAAAGAATGACTGGTCAAAATATTCTAGAGATATAACGGGTATGTATTTTTTGAAAATAAACTTAAAGAATAATAAAGAAATAAAGTGTTTTAAAAAGAGAAATATACAATAGAGAGAGAATCTTAAAACAAAAGCTTTAAAGCTTTAAGGAATAGATAAAGGAATTTAGGGTCTTAGCGAAAGTTTTATAAAGAGGGTGAGATTAAATGAAGTGAAAAGATTTAAAGTTTTGTTATTATTTTAATTATTTGAATTAAGGGAGTTTTATATTTAATTATATGAAGCTTTAAAGCTTTCGCTAATAGTTCAGAGAATTAGTAAATTATTTAAAATTTTTATTTAATTAAAAATTTAATAAGTCTGAAAGCTTCTTAAATTTGAAATTGCTAAAACCAATAAAATTAAAATTCTTTTTCCCGAAAAGCTTTTTTTCATATTCATATGTTTGCAATATCTAATCAAATTTAAACTTTAACATTGAAAAATCGTTTTTTTTTCCAAACTTTGACCATTAAAATTTACAATAATTGTAAACTTTAGATAAAAATCTATATTTTACTCTACATTTTTCAATAACATTTCAAAATGTTTCTTTAAACTAAATAAATATTTATATAAAAAATACTGACACACATACACATACACAAATCCATATAAATGTTTATGTTATATCACACACATATATATATGTATGTGTATGTATGTATGTATGTATAGATGAATTGAGTGTCTGGTAGGTAAATTGTAATTGCTGTAATTAAGTTTTCATTTGGCGTTGTAATTAATTGCAATCATTCTTTTACTTCTTTTTGTTTTTCATTTTCTATACATTTGTTTTGTACGTGTGTGCGTGCGTGTGTATTTGTACATAAATTATATACATATACATATTATGTATGTATGTATATATCGAAAATTATATATTATTTTATATTAGACCGGCTTTTATTTAATTGTTAAGAGTAGACAATTGTTTTCATTTTCATTATAGATTTTATTGTTGTTTTTATTATTGTTGTTGTTGTTGTTCTAAAAAACTATAAATTCCAATACATAATCTGGTATTAAATGAAAGTTTTATAGTGAATTTGTAATTAAAACCAAAGAACCTTAAACCATTTAAAGTTTTTGTAATATAAAAGTTTAAAAATGAAAATGTTTTAAAGGAAAATTGGGATTAAACTTAAACTTTGATATTGACAATGTAGTCCAGAGGATATAGTAACATTATAATACAAACTATAGTCCATACTATACCCAGACTATAGTTTACATATAGTCCAGACTAAAGTCTACACTATAGTCCATCCTGTAGTCAATTTTCGCTATAGTTCCCGACTATAGTGGCAACTATATCTTACCTATTGTCCCAAATATAGCTTTCACTACAATGCCGACTATAGTTTGCACTTTAGTTTACACTATAATCCAAGCTATACTTTAGACTATAGTTCAGAATACAGTTTACAGAACAGACTAAAGTTTACATTATATATAGTTTACCTATAGACCAAACTATAATTTTTACTATAGTTCAGACTAAAGCTTACACTAAAGATCAGACTATAGTTTACACTATAGTATAGTCCTATGTACAGTTTACACTATAGTCCAGACTATAGTTCACACTACAACTAAATAAGAACGGAACTTGATCTGAATTAGAATTGAACAAGAACTGAACTAAAACTGAATTAGAACTGATCTTGAACTGAACTTAAACTTGAACTTAACCAGAACTGAATTAAAACTGAACTAGAAATGAACTAAAACTGAACTAGAAATAAACTAGAACTGAATTAAAACTGAACGAAAACTGAACTAGAAATGAACGAAAACTGAACTAAAACTTAACTAAGAACTGAATTAGAACTGAACTAGAAATAAACTAAAACTGAACTAAAACTGCACTAGAACTGAATTAAAACTGATCTACAAATGAACTTCAACTGAACTAGAAATAAACTAGAACTAGAACTGAATTAAAACTGAACTAGAACCGTTCTTGAAACTGCAACTAGAACAGATCTTGAACTGAACTAGAACTTAACTAGACTTGGATTAGAACTAAACTAGAACTGACCTAGAAATGAACTAAAACTGAACTTAAACCGAACTTAACTAAATTATTTTTTACTCTATTGTCCCGACTATAATTTACACTTTAGCCTCGATTATAGTTTTCTCTGAATAAATATTTTTAAATTATTTATTTAAAAAAAATCCTGTTTTGTTCTTTTTTACTTTTTTCTCTCTTTTTTTCGTTTCTTCTCTTTACAAATGATTTTACAGATTTTTCTATATCGGATAAATGTGAGGATTCTGGTTTACGTGTAAATGGCAAAGGAAAGAAAATGCGTAAACCACGTACCATATACAGTTCACTGCAGTTACAACAATTAAATCGTCGTTTCCAGCGTACACAATATTTGGCCCTGCCAGAACGTGCCGAATTAGCAGCGAGTCTGGGCTTAACACAAACCCAGGTAAGTACTCAAAACAAAACTATTTTTTATAAATATATTTATAATAAAAAAAATAAATAATAAAAATAGAAATTGATTGGTAATTAAAAAAAAATAATGATAATAAATATTTGAAATATTTAATAATTTATGAAAAAACAAAATGACAAATAAATAGAGTTTTGAAAAATTGAGATAAACACATAAACATACATAATACATTTCATAGGAATTAATATATATTTTTACGTATGATTTTGTATTGAAAAAAGAAATAGATTGATCGTGAACTAGAAAATAGTTTTAAAGTCATATAATACTTTATTCATTTTGCTATAAAATAAATATTTATAGCAAAATTGAAAATAATTGTTATTTGAAAGGAATGTAAACTTTTGTTAAAACAACTTATTAAAAATTTAATGAAATTTATAAAATTCTTTTACAAAATGTGTATCACATTTTAGTGGAAAAAATAAGGGATTAAGCGTTTTAAGTAAAAATTTCTGCTTTCAAAATTTTCCTTAGTTCACAAGAAAAAAGCGATTATTTTAGAATAAAAATAATAATTATTCTCTACATCGTGTAAATAATAGTTTACATGGAATAGAAGCAAGACTTTTAACTATTTATTTTTTAATTTAATAATGTAAATTTTTTTTGTTCAATTCTTTACACTACTTTCATCCTAAAACAGTTAAAATATCTAAAACTCAAAAAATTGTTGACGTAAAACTGATGTAAAAAATTTTTTGTAGTTTAATGATTTTTTACTGCATAAAATGTTTACATGGTGTAAACAATAAGTTTTTATAACTATAATGAAACAAACACTAACTATCGAGTTATTTTTGAAATTAAATATTTTTTTTGCATGATTTATACTAAATTTACATAATGTAAACGATTTATTATAATATAATTTAATTTTTACATTTTTAAAATGTATTCATAAATAAATAAAATTTTTTTATATTTTAAACAAAGAAAGTTAATTAAAATTAAATTGTTTACACCATGTAAATAATTTAATATTTAAATAATATACAAGATATAAAATTCTTTTTTTATTATACATACTTAACATAGTTTCTTTTCGGTTATTTGCCAGAGATAAAAATTAAAAATGTTAAAATATTAAACGAATTTAATTAATTAAAAATATTTTTAAAATTATTGCCGAAAATTTACATGGATAGTAACAATTAACATAATTGGTGCAAACAGTTATGTTAATCTCCTAAATTTATTTAATATTTCATTAAAATTGATTTTATACATTGTTTACTTATTGTATTTTATGAATAGTAATTTTTTACATTATTTACCTCTTGTAAAAATTTCATATATTGAATTTAATTTAAAATACTTAAGTTAAAAAAATATTAAAAAAACTTTTCAAATAATTTTGTTGTTATTTTACCTTATGTAAACATTGGTACACATATTTTTATTATTTACCTGGTTTTTATTTTATGTAAATAATAAAAAACCAAACCAAAATACAACTAAAAAATTAAAGAAATTCATCAAATAATATTTGTCTCTTAATTTGTCTTATTTTACCTTATGTAAACATTAGGTAAACAATTGATTTAATATAATATAAAAAAGTTTAAATTAAATTTTATTATTTTAAAGCAAAATAAATTCATTTTATTTAGAAAAATTTGAATTTTATCCAGATATTTCCTTATATTTTTTGAAAAATTCCATGTAAATAACTACTAAATTTTAAAAGTCTTATGTCAACAATTGTGTATTATGTGTAAAATTTATTTTTATCTCTTTGAATAAATTTTTGAACAGTTTATTTCTTTGTGAGCCTTAATTTTTTCATTTTTTTGGACATTTTTTCTAAAGAAAAATTCCGTTAAATATTGGAATTTACTTGAAATTGTTTTTGAAATTTCTTTCTAATATTTTTGTTGTTATTTATTTAATTCAAACAATAAATTAAATCTGTTTATCAATTAAAAGCTTTTACAAGAAATCACCTACACTCCCAGTTAATATTTGAAAAGCAGTTTTCCCCTCCCTCCTTTTAAGGACTAAAGGAGAGTTTTTTTCTGTCAAGGTTTAAGGTGTTTGTATTATTTACTGCCTTTTGTTGTTGTTTTTATAGGTATTAAATAAATTATTAAATATAAGTATAGAGAGTTAAAGGGCACCCTTAAATTAAGATCACAAGTTTAAGTTAAATAAAATTATTTACATAAAGTTACACTGTTTCCAAGAGGAACAAAATAATTTTTGATTAAAAATTCTTAAATTCAAGAAAAATTAAATTTAATAAAATTATAATTTTTTATTGTTTTTTTTGGAAACAGTGTTCGCTGAATTTTCTGTTGGAAAAATTTGTTTTATGTTGTTGTACAACTTAAACAATCAATAAACAACTTCCGTTTTTGTTTTTCTTTATGTAATTTTTCTTTTTATGCCATCCACCACCACAAGTGGTGAAGGGCGTATATTAACTTTGTCATTCCATGTGTAACGCTAAGAAAGAATCATCTCAGATCCTATAGTGTATACATATGTTCTTGCTCAATTCAAAATCAAAGTCGATTTTGCTATGTCCGTCTGTCTCTCTGCTGTTGGAACGCTTACATCCACAATAATTGACGGATGAAATTTGGCCTGAGTATTTGCTAAAGCTCTGAAAAGTTTTGTGTTAAAAACCAGCAAATTCAGTATATCAAAAGATATAGACCGATATCTGAGGCAACCTCAAAGTTCCCGCGAAGAGTTTTTGTAAAACTGTTTATTGGAAATCGACAAATTGGAATAATTATAAAGTTATATGTACTTCATTATCTTTTCAAAAATTATCAACATCGGTTGCGAAGAAACAAAAGTTATAGCCAAAAATATCACCAATTTTGTGACTCATTAAGTGTTGTGTTTGTATGTGTATGTACGAAACCTCCATTTGTAGTGGAGGGTATTGAAGATTCGTCATAGCCGATTATATCTTTCTTACTTGTTATTATTAAAATATTGTTGTAAATAGTTGTTATTAATGCTGTTGTTATTGTTGGTATGTATAGTTTTTTTATTGTTTGTATTATTTTTAACTTCACTGAACTCTCTTTGTTTAGGTCTGATAAAAAACAAGAAGGCGGTTTTAATTACTGGTCCCTTAAAGTAAACTGAAACTTAAACTACAAAAAAAATCGATATAAAATATAAAACAGACTAAATGGCTGGATGACTGGCTGTCTCACTGTATGGTCAGTTTGATAAGTGACCCTTATTTCAAGTTCTGGTGTTGAGAAAAATTATTTTTTAAAGCGACATTAAAGTTAATAAATTTTGCCAAAAATTTTTTACAAAAAGATGATGTTGTTTATAAGATAACGCCTGATAACCAGGATGTTGTTTTCAAAGATTTTTCCAGATAACGGGGTTTTTGTTTTATTAAAACTAACAGTTACACCCTTAAAATATCAAAATTAATATTTTTGTTGTTGTTTAATTATTTAATTTCAAAAAAAAGGGGTTAAGTTCAGTTTTTATGTTTAATTAACACTTTTTTTCCTTCATTATGATATTTTTCATTGTTTTGAACTTAAAAAAAGAAGTTACAAGTAGTTTCCCAAAAAAAAAAAACTAATAACTTTTATTTGTTTTAAGGGGAATTAAAGAAGGAGGTTGTTTTATGGAAGTTATATAAATTTATTAAAATTTCATTCCTTCCTTCCTTTCTTCCTCTTTTTGGAACAAAAAAAAAAAATATTTCTTTCTTCCTTCTCAACTTAAATTTATAACTTTATTCTGCCTTATTTTTATGTTACATTTATTGATTTCTTTTTCTTTATTTATCATATTCTTTATTAAATTGTTTCTTGTCTAATAAAATTTAAGTGAAAACTAAAGTAGGCGTGTTATAGTCTTTTTTATAAACATATTTTATAGCTCTTTGTTTGCATGTTTAGTTTTAGTTTGTTTTTTGTTTTTTGTTGGAAAATCAGCTCATATTTGCAAAACAAAAAAAAAATGTTTAACTCCTTCCTTTTTGGCCACAATGTTGTCTAGTCTTGTTACCATATTGAAAATAAAACAATAACAAAACTATTAAATTTGTTACGATTTAAAAAAAAAACACCTAAAGAAAAATTTATGAAAAAAGTATTAAAGAAGGACTGACGGACAGAGTTAAATTACGCTTATTTTTGTTCTAATATAGATGTAAACAACTAGCTCCTTATAATCCTTTATTACTAGCCTTTTTATACATAATAGCTTTGATAACAAGTTTTATCAATATTATTAAATTTGATAGAAAATTATATAAACAAATGTTTAATGATTTTTCATTCCTTTCATAATGATTTGAAAATCCAGACAGACGGACAGACAGGACAGAAAAGAAATTATTAGACTTATTTATATAAATTTGATATTTTCTGATAAACTTATAACTCTACTTTCTTTCCCTGGGTTTAGTTTTAACCGATCTGTTAAAAGCTCAAACAATATATTTCAGTTTGCGTAAAAAGCTTTAAATCCCTTTAAAAGATTTCGATGTACTTAGCAAAATTATGAAAGTTTTTAGGGAATAATTTTCTTATATCCAACAGGCAGACATTATTGTAAAGTCTAAAACAGTCACAAATGATATAAAAAGCTTTCCGGCCTCTCTCCGATATTAGAGCTTTTAATTCATGTAGGCTTTAAGAGATTTTATACTACATCATATAACATAAATTTTGTGGACAATGGTATTTGAAGCAGACAGACAGAGGGACGGACATTACTGTGAAGTCCTTATCAGCTTGTAAACTTTCAAGCTAATTTTTTCGTGTTACTTGAAATTAAAGCTTTTATTCTATATAAGCTTTATTTTATCCCAATGTATATCTCTAGTTATATTTAATAATTAGTTGTTGAGATTTATTTCAGAATAATTTTAGGAAATTAATTGAGATGGAAAGAAAGAAAGCTTTACTTAGTGCTGGTCCTGGCTCATAGTGCTTAATGATGATATTTTTTTGAGGCCTTTAAATATTTAAATGTGAAATAACATAATTTTAACTTATTTTGGTTCAAAATGTGTAAATTTTCTTAATAACTGTCAAACATTTTTGGATTTTTTTTGGATTTAAGTGGTAGATAGACGGAATGACAGACTTTACCTTAAAGATATTGCAGCTCCTAAATCTTACATGTTCCATTTTTTGCATTTAAAAATGTCTTAACTTTCATATGATGGACTACTTTTTAGGTTTTTATAGCAAAACTATGCATTGTTCCACAAATCTATCGAACAATATAGGGAAATTGAATGGAAGTTTGTTAGTAAGATGGACAGCAAGACAGACATTATTACAGGCCCATTTAAAAATTTAAAACAGTAGAATTTTAATTTTTTGAAAGCTTTGGATGTCTAATCTTAGTACCAAAGTTAAATATTTGAAATATTTGGAAGAAAATTATTATAAAAAACAGATAGAAACTTCGTATCCGTTGAATATTTTTTTTGATTTTGTATGATAAAATTAAGTTTATCCTAAAATTTCTCTCTCTGTACTTTTATGTTTTTATTGCGTCTCTTGTTGCCAAAAAGAACGTATTGCAGTTTTTTTTAAATGTAACTTGTTTGTGGTAGATGGATTGACAGCTGCCAGTTTTTTTTTTTAAACCAAGACTTGACGTATGTTTGTTGTAGCAAATGTTACCAATATAAATGTTGAAAATGTGCGGGTTTTTGTTGTTCTTTTATTCACTTTTTAAATTTATATTCATGTTAGTGTGTCTATAAAGTTGCAATATCGCCGTCAACTCCTAAGGCGTTAATTTAAACATGCAAATGTAAATAGAATATATTGCAAGAAATATATATATAAATTCATGGAAAAAGGTGTTTATGGCACCGAAAAAAATGGTCAAATTTTTTACCGAAAAAAAAACACTGAGAAAAAAATCTATTAAATAAATGCAAAAAACATACACTAAAAAATTTAACAAAATTGTACGCAAAAATCTCTTATAACAAAATAATGAATGACACACCCCACCCACATGTATCTGAAATTTATAAAAAACAAGTTTTTCTTTTTATTCAAGTTTCAAATCGAAAAAAACTCAAATTTACGATAAATTTATTGTGTTATTTTTTGTATTCGTCTTAGTTCCCTAGTCAGCCATACGGAGGGCTTGTTGTGGGTACCCATGAACAATAATTTCAAAACGTCTGCGGTTTTTTGTATTTATAAGTACGTCTGTACGTACGTGTATGTTACCCCGCTGATCAGCAAATAAACTTAAATACTAAACACCAAACTTGTATACGAACGTGTACTAATTCAATTAGGATACACACGCCCACTATCAATAAATATATCAAAATGGGTGATTTGAAATAAAAGCAACAAAAAATAAAACTAAAAACAAAAACATAAAAGAAACTGAAATGAAGAAAAAAGCTCTAGTGTGTTTTTAGGGTAAAACTAGAAATTAAACAGTGGCATATTTACAAGGAAAATTTACAACAAAAATTTATTAATTGTTTTCCTCTGTTTTTGCAACAAGAAGAAGATTTTGAGGCAGAAATTTAAGTTCAAATTTAAGTTTAAAAGGAAACAATTTAATTAATATTAGAAAATATATTAATTTTAAAGCTCTTGAGTAAAACTTTCTTAAAGGAAGGAAAAAGCTTTCGAGCTTTTCAAAAAGCTTTTTCCAGAAATCTGGTTTTAAATACTCTTTGTAATAGCAAACTTGTTCAATTTTCCTTAAATCGAGTAAAATAAAATTAAAGCTTCGTAGCCACTTAAGGGCTATTACATTATATAACATAAATAATCTTTATTTTGATTTCAAAATATTAAAAGCTTTTACCTTTTTCTTATAATAAAGAGAAATGGTTAAAAAAATTTGTGTAGTAGCTTGTCTTAATCAGAAATCTTTTGATTAATTAATAACGACTTAAAACTTTTTGTAAAGTTTTATGAATATCTAAAAGCTTTTACAAAATATTTAAAATTTTTTGGACAAAACTCAGAAGAAATAATTAGAAAATTTTATAATATTATGTAAACGTTTGTACTTTAAATTAGAAAGCTTTTGAAACTAAAGCTCTATATTTCAAAAGCTTTTAACAATTTATATTTAACTTAATTGTTTCTTAATCTGAACGATTTTTAAGGCTTTTTATTTATTTTTATTCTAAAAATTTCTAAGCTTTTGATTAAAACAAAAATAATCTGCTTAAAAACTTTTAAGTTTAAACGTATTTATGTAATGTCGAAGAAGCTTTTAAAGCTCAAGATATTAAAGGCTTATATATATTAAGTTATTTATTTATTTTAAAGTTTGTAATAAACATTATGAAAAGCTTCTAAATATTAACTTATAAGTTATATTTTTTATCCATAATTTAAACTGTAACAGTTTTTGGAAAAAATCTTAATGATTTTATTGGGAAAAAAGCTTTACTGGTCGTTTAAATAAAAATTGTAAATATATATAAGATAAGTTTTTACAAATGCTTTAAAAACTTTATAAAGCTAAAAAGGTTTAAGTTTTAAACAGTTAATAAGAAATTCTTTTATTAAACAAAAGCTTCTTTTCAAAAAAGCTTTCATTTAAAGACGTTCGCTGATAATAAAAAACTTACAAAAAAGTTTATACCAAACCAACACAAGTTAAATCTTTGGATGATCTTTCTATTAATATTTCTTTTTATTTAGAAGAAGAGAAAGTTTATGAATCAAAGCTTTATTATGAATAAGCTTTTTTAAAAAGCTTTGTTTGTTGTTATTACATTTTTGTTTAAAAGTTTGTAATACAAATTTATAAAAGCTTGAATTGAACTAAACTTTCAGAACCTACAGTTAACATTTAAGCTTTTATAGCTTTATGTTCAATTTATATATTTTTTGTTTTTTTTTTTTAATCACTTTTAAAATTTTATGAAAAAAATTATAAAAGGTAACAAGCTTTTTATATAAAAAAGCTTCGTTTTTTGTTTAAATATTTTTTATTTATAATATAATAAGCGTACAAGCTTTTTATGTAAAGCTTTATTTTATAAAAGCTTTAATTATTTTTCAAAAATTTTAAATATATAAATTGAACTTATATAAAATAAAAATGATTGCATGAGCTTTTTATTTTTTTTTAAAGAAATTTTTATTTTTTAAGAAATTTTATCAAATTCTTTTTTTACAATTATGGAAGAAAATTTTATATTTTTCTATTGGCGTACCTTCCCTGGCTTTAATTATCAATATTTATTTGAAATTTTTATCGAAATCTTATTAAAACAAGCCCTAGTTTTAGCTTTTTTTGCAAATTTAATCTATAACAACATTAACAACATTAACAACATTAACAACATGCATAATTATGAGAACAAAGTTGTTTATTTTTAATCTGTGATTAAAATTGACATTTGTCTTTGAGTGTGATTTTGAGTTAGAAAAAATAAATAACAAACTAAACAAGCGCAACAACAAAAAAAAGTGAATAAAATAAACTTGATTTTTTTGTTGCCACAAAATCCTACATACAAACGTACATACATGCATACATATGTTAAGAGTTATGATGCATGAAAATCTGAATTTTTAATTTTTTTCTTTTTGCCAATGTCACACCCGTAGTTTTGAAACTCTGGCAACAATAACAACAATAACAACACTATTTAGTTTATAATACTTGCAACAAACTCTCAACATCATTTTGCAATTGCATGTCACATTAACGTCTTAACAGCCGTTTTGAAAAAAAGTTGAATTTTTAATTTTTTCTATTCGAAAAAACAAAATTTAAGAAAAAAATGTTTAATAGAAATAAACTGAAAATGATTTTGAGTTGATTTTTTAGAGAGTTTGAAGCTGCTTTAATCACAGACTGAGTATTTGGTTAGATAACAACAAAAACGCATAAAATTTATTTCTTATATTTGTATACCCTCCATCACCACAAGTAGTGAAGTGGGTATATTTACTTTGTCATTCCGTTAAGAGGAAATCATCTCAGACATCTTTTGAAGTTTCCTATTTAAATCCAGTATATTAAAAGATATAGACCAATATCTGAGGCACCAAGAAAGTTCCAGCAAAAAATCTTTCGTAAGCTTTATGAACTTCATTACCATTCGAAAATTTTTTAAAAATGTTTAGCCCAAAATGTAACTTAATTTATGACTCATTTAGTGTTCCGTGTTGTATCAGAAACGTCTGTGAGTGCATGTGTGAGTGTGTATATGCAGAACATAACGTATTTACTTCACTCGTATTTGTGGTAAAGGGTATTTTGAAGATGCGGCATAACCGAAACATTTTCTAATACTCTTGCTAATGAATGAAGTCTTTAGCAGCCACAACAAGAAAAAAAAAGCATGCATGAATTCATGCCTCTTGCCTGACATAAACATGCAACTCCACCAAAAACACTTTCGTAATAGTTATTTACCCTCCAGCTAGATTTTTTCTTCTATACTCGAGCTTTTTTGAAATAAACGAACTGCTGTCAGTTGTTTAGCAGTAACTTAAGTTTGTTAGCTTGTTGAATGGCTGTCTGTCGCTCTATCAGTCCATCTGTCCGTCTGTCTGTCTGTCTGTCTGTCTGTTTGTTTGTTTGTTACTTAGCTTCATGTGTTTTAGATGGATCGTTCGCTTAATCACTTTTTTGCTTTAGCTGTTTGTTTATTTGACGGTTTTACGTTGTGATTTGATTTGGTCGGATGTTTATATCAAAATTTATGATTATTTTTTTTTAACGATTCGAAATAAATGTATAAATAATTTTTCAAATATCGTATTTATTTGAATTTTTTAATGAAAAAATTCTAATTACAATTACAAATATTTGAAAAATAAATTCTGTTTTAAGTTTTATATTAAATTGTAAATTAGATTTTTAAACAAAAATTAACTCCTTAAGAAGCGTTCAAAAAAGGCTTTTAAACTTAATAAAATTGAAAGGTTTTTGTGATCTCCTTGATTAAAAAAAAAAAATACTTTTTGAACTTTTAGGCAAGTTTAAAGAGACAAAAGCTTTTTGCCTTTTTTTAAACTTTTTGATAAAGCTCATTCTATTGCTTTCTAAAATCTTTAACAAAACCATTATTTCAATATTTTACATATATCAAAATTAAAAAAAAAATCTAAAGCAAAAGCTTTTTGTTCACTTTAAGAAAAACTTTAAGCTCGCCTATCTTGGTCCTTTTATATTCTGTATTTCATAAAGTTTTTATCAATATTTATCACTTGATAAGTGAGGTTTAAGTGAATAAAGCTTATTTATAAAGGCTTTTTTAAAACCTTAATTTAATTAGTATTTTTTTAATAGAACAAACATTTTTCAAAGAGCTTTTTCTTTATCTTATATTTACTGAATTTTATATAAATTAAAATCTTAAGAAATTAAAAAGCTATTTTTTATCTATGTAAATGCTTCTTTGTACATTGCGAAAGAAAAAAGCTTTCATCGTTTAAGCTTTATTTTTCTGTAAACTTTATGAATTTTAAATGTTTCAGTTAGATATAAAATGAATAAGATCCTTAAAATGGGGAACAATTTTAAAAAAGTACCTTATTTTATAAAAAGTACCAAATTTTGGAAAAGGGGATAAAGTAAATAAATATTGTTTTTAAAAGAAATTTCCAATAAAAAACAATTTGAAGAAAAGTTGAAACTTAAAAGATACAAAATTTGGAGAAAGACTAAAAGAGTTGAAATTAAAAAATAATTTTAAAAAATGATATCTGACATTTTTAAAAAGGTACAAAATTTTGAAAAGGATACCTGCCTGGAAAAGTACTGAACTTGAAAAAACTTTACTTTTTAAATGAACTTTATAATATACACAACTCATGGAAAGAAAAATATTGCCCAGAATGTAATGAAAAGTAGGATTTATTAAAAAAGTACCAAATTTTGGAATAAGTACCACATTTTTTACACCAAGACATATTTTTACAGAAATACGTAGAATACAAAAATTCATGTTTTTTGAATTAAAAGTACCAATTGCAAAGTGTATGAGTTTTTCAAAAAGTATAAATTTTTTTTTGGAAAATTTAAAAGTACAAAATTTTGGAAGCTTCAACTCTTTGAAAAAGTACCAAATTTAAAAAAAAGTTCTCATTTAAATTTTCAAAAAATTACAAATTTGGAAAAAAATATTTCCGAGAAAGTGTGAAATTCGAAAAAGTAGCAAGTTTTTAAAATAGTACAAAATTATTAAAATAGTACTCAACTTTGAAAAAAAGGTGCGAAAATTTTTTTTAAAAAAGCATAGTTTTTGAGAAATATATATAGAAGTCCCAATAAAGAAATTCATAGTGTTTCGAATAAGACAAATGGCGAGTAGTATTTCAAAAAGTACCACATTTTGAGAAAAGTACCATAATTTTTTCAAAAAGTACCATATTTCTATTTATGAATTTTTATTAAATTTTATGTCTTATACGAATATAAACCTCCTTTTTGGGTTAAATTTCATATATTTTTTTAAGAACTTATATGTACAACAATAACAACAAATATTTTTTGCACAACAAAAACAACAACTGCGAAATATGAAAAAAATGGGAAAAAAAAACTTGTTATAAATGTGGCGGCAAAACATCATTCATGGTCATAATTTTAATTTTATTCACAAATCATGTTTTATTATTTTAAAACTTAAATACTGGCTGAATGACTAAATGACTGACTACTAGATTTTTTTTTGTTTTTTTGTTGCTTTTTCTCTTCACTGTAAATGACTCTAAGCTATCAAAGCAGCTGACGACTATAATAAAAAACAATAACAACAAAAATAAATTTAAAATAATAAAAAATTAAAACAAAACGAAAAAAAATTGCATGTAAAAAAATAAATTTAGTTTTTTTTGTTTTTGTTTTTGTGTTAAATAATTTAATGCAAAACATTCGTCATTTTGTCAGTTAGTTTGTCAGTTGTGACTAAATGCTCTTTTTTTTGAAAAAAAAAAAAATATATTTTCTGTTTATATGATTTGTAAAAAATAATTTTTATTACTTTTTTGTTGTTTTTTTTATTTTTTGTATTAATTAATTGTTGCTGTTTGTGTGTGTTTTTTTTGTAATTAGAAGAATAAAATTTTCCTTTGATTCGACTAATTTTTGTTCATACTTTGTTCCATCATAACGGGTAAATGCGTGTATATTGAGTTGGTCATTTCGTTTGTAACACCAGGACCTCATAGAAAATGCACACTTCTGGACAACGTCCCAATCTGTTTCGATGTAACTATGTCTGTCCGCCCGTCTGCCTTTCTGTTAGTGAATCTTATTAAATTTATGTCCGTCCGTCTTTCCATTAATGACATGCTCTAACTGATTAACTGGGCTTAATGAATTTTCTACAATTAAGTTGATCATTCTATTTGTAACGCTAGAATCTTATAAGGTATATAAATTCCTTGAGCAAATCATAATCTTTTTCGATAAAGCTATGACCGTTTGTCGGTCTGTCCGTCTTTCTGTTTCTGAGTCTACCTATATCAATTTTCGTCCGTCAGTCTTTCCATTTAAAGTACGCCTTAACTAATCAATTGAGCTTAATGAATTTTCGTTAGTTTGTGTGTTGTAGTCTTAGAAAGTTTGTTATTTAAAATCAGCAAATAAGGTTTAGTTTAAAATAAATTTGTAGACCGATATCGAACACAACCTCAAAATTATAAAATAGAACTATTTTTATCTCTCTAATTAGTAGTGAAAATTTTACAGTTAAAAGTATACAGATTTAAAAGAAATTTGGCCATAATATTTAGGAACATATTAATATGTTCAACCAGATTAAAATCCTAGCAAAAGGAAAAGTTATAGCCCAAAATATGAAAAATCTTATTACACTCCATTTAACAATCGAGCTTCATTGAAGAACAGTCGTTTTTGTTTGGTGTTTTAGAATGTCCATATGCGTAGTATATATATATATATATGTTGTGAAGGGTCTTAAATATTCGGCTTATGTTAAATATATATTTTTTATCAATTTATTTTTGCTTTGTTGTAATTGTTGCTACTTGTAACTAATAAACCAAATTAACACTTAAATTTAATTATAATAATTTATTCAAATTTATATTCGTTTTTGCAATTCTAGGCTTTAAACAAAAACTCATAATAATAATAGTTGTTTTGTCATAAGATACTAGAAAATCTTTTAGTTCTAAAAACAAATGTTTATTTCATTTTCTTTGTCATAATTATATTAATTTTGTTGTTTCTATTAAATAGTTTAAATTGTAATTAATTAAGCAAAATTTATGTAGCATTTTTTCTCTCTCAGTTGTACACTCTCTTTCTCTCTCTCTCTTCTCAGTCTTTCCCGGAGTCTTGATTTATTTATTAGAATAAAAATTGTAATAAATCTTTTTTGAAATAATTTTTAACATATTTTTCTTTTTGTGAAATAAATATTTTACATGTGACTATTTAGTTTTCTTAATAGTTTTTTTTATTGTTTTTGTAATTCTTAGTGATTCTTATTAAAATTTATTAAATCATCATGACTTAGCAGCTTTCAATGTTTAATTTTTTTTTAATAGGAAAAATTTTTCATTTTATCTTCGAAACTCACTCCCTTTTTCAGATTCAGTTTTTTTTCAGTTTTTTTTTTGTTATAAAAGCGACATTTTTTGTTGCAGTATTAGTTTGCAATTTTTTGTTAGTACACCATCATTGTATTGTTTAAAATCGTGTCAGAATTAGTTTTTATTTTTTTCTCTAGATTTTATTTTCACAATTGTTAGAATTAGATTAATATTCATTAGGGTTTGCGGTTAATAATTTTAATAAGAAAATAAATGAATAATAAATCTGATTAATCAGATTTTTAAATCGTACCTAGATTATAGTATTGTCTTTTATATATTTTATATATAAAATAAATATTATATTTATATTATATTTTTATTTTTTATATACAATGTTTACTGTGTCCAAATCGATAAAAAAAAAATAATTCTGACATAAATTAATGAAATTTCCTTAGGTTAGTGTCAAGGTGTTTTCTAGTCTGTACGAAAAATTGTAAACCCCTATCTGATAAGGGCTGTAGTCGGTGACTCTCAATTAATGGTCATCTTGTTGATATTTTATAATATTTATTTATATATAAAAAAATCGCAAAACTTTCATTTGTGAATAAATTCAAACGCAATTTCATTATGTTAGAGCCGAAGTATTTTCGAATTGATTGGGAAAAGTATGGACCCTTACCTGGTCAAGGCCGTAGTTGATGATGTTCTAAAAATGACAACAACCTCGTTGATATGATAAAAAATTATTTCATATATTTAAAAATCGCCAAAAATTTATGAATCAAGACAAGATAAACAACATTATTAGATATCATTTTATTAAAGTATAAATAATAATTTTATTTAAAAAAAATTCTCAATTTTTTAATGTTTCATAAATTTTTGCTAATAAATGAAATTTCGCTTATTTTTTCTTAAAAAAGTGAATATTGAAGTTCTAACGTTTCTACAGATACCAAAAGCTTTTGTATGAAGTTTGTTACTTGACGGAAGATCTAACCTAAACTAAGCTCCCTCTAATAAAAGTCTTCTGTATTCCTTACATTTTTATGTCCTTTCTGTCCGTCATGCATTTTATTCTGAGAAATGCATATTAAAAAGGTATTAAAGTTAAGATTAAAATATTATATGAACAGTTGACAATTTTTGGAAGGGATTTTTTATTTATTTTACTTTAAATCATTTTATATTTGATTGTGTTAAAAAGTTTTTAACATTTTATTTAAAATTATTTAGTTTTGCGTGTCCGTCCATCCGTCCGCTTATTGTTTTAAAGTGTTTTCATAATAAATAAAGGATAATAAAGAGGTTTAAGTTATTATTGTAATGAGTAGGGAAATATCGGGGAAACTTAAATAACTTCTATATGTATTCAAAGTTGTTTGCATGTAGTAAAGTCTTGTTCATTTGTTTTGAAAATTTCCTCTTTAAAAGTCCAAGTTTTAAAGTCCGTCCGGCTGTCCGTCCTTTTAAAACATAAAAATGTTTATAATAACTTTAGATTTTAAACAGGTTATTGGTCGTTTTTTTAAAGTTCTTCATTCAGTTCTTTATTGATTTCAAATTCATAAGTTTTTTAACTAATTTTATGTAACAAAACCAATTGTTTAAACAAATTACTAACAAGTAGAACTTGATTTATATACGTTTTTTTTTTTTTTTTTTTTTTTTGAAAATCACTGATAAAAATCATTTTGTTAAACATAAGTTTTTTTTAGAAATTTTTATTTCTCTCAATATTTAACAACTTTTAGAACATGTTTTAATTTTTATGAGACATCAAAAAAATCTCGGTATAGAGGAGGAAAAAGACAAAAAAAACTTATAGTTTTTTCTTTCCATTTTTTTTCAGTTTTTTTTTTAATATAAATAAAAATAAATAAAACTTGCTGACCGCATTTAAATACAACAACTATGATCAACATCAACATCATTTACATTAAATAAAAAAAAAATAATAAAAACAACATACAAGATACAAGTACAGATAGTTTCATGTATTCAATTCAACTACTAAATACAACCAGAACACAAAGATGACTGACATCCCATAAACATTGTCATCTGTGAGGGGGTTTTTCATATGGATGGATGTCAGTAGCTATATATATATATATATATATATATATATATATATATATATATATATATATATATATATATATATATATATATATATATATATATATAAATGAATATATAGTAAACTTATCCATCATTATACCAGTTTCAATTTTAATTTTTTACTCATATGAAAAAAAAATATCCATATTCACATCATCTCATTTTTTTTTTGCTTTTCTGCTGTTATATTAATACTATTCCATAATATTAGATACAAGTATTGAGATATTTACTCGTATTTCCAACTGACATGAAAACATTTTGTTCAGATACAAAAAAGTTATAGTGTTTGAAGAATCACGTACAATTAAATAAACCCTCAAAGTTTAGTTTGTTTTTTTTATAGTTTTAAATCCCAACTAATATGTGTTAAGAGTAAATGATATATATTTGTTGTTGTAGTTGTTCTCTATAAAAAAAATATATTTTTATTATTATGATTTCAGTTCAACTTTTTTGTAATTCATGTATATACGTCAGATATTGTCATACAATGTCAATTAAATTATGGGTCATGTAGTAATAAATATCTCTGAATCTCTTCTCTCTCACTTGAAAAACATAATTCACATAATTTTATATCCACAAAACGAGACTGCTTTAGTCTAGATTAATTGAGTTTTTTATAGTTTAATGAAAAATTTAATAGAAAAATACTAAAAAAATATGTTACAAATATAAACGTGCGAGCAATTTATTTGTCAATAAAATGAGGCAAACAAAAAATGAAAGTGTTAAAAATTTGAAAAATAGATCATTAAGAAAGTGGAAGAACATGTTCGATTAAGAAGTGAACAGAAGAATTTTCTATAGAAAGAAAAATTTTTTTTAGAAAAATTTATAAAAGATACAAAAAAGCGAAGAAAAGACACAATTTTCTATAGAAAAATTTATAAAAGATACAATTTTCTATAGTAAAATTTATATAAGATACAATTTTCTATAGTAAAATTTATATAAGATACAATTTTCTATAGAAAAATGTATATAAGATACAATTTTATATAGAAAAATGTATATAAGATACAATTTTCTATAGAAAAATTTATAAAAGATACAATTTTCTATAGAAAAATTTATAAAAGATACAATTTTCTATAGAAAAATTTATAAAAGATAAAATTTTCTATAGAAAAATTTATATAAGATACAATTTTCTATAGAAAAATGTTTATAAGATACAATTTTCTATAAAAAAGTGTATATAAGATACAATTTTCTATAGAAAAGTGTATATAAGATACAATTTTCTGTAGATAAATGTAAAAGAGATAAAATTTTCTATGGAAAAAAATACAATTTTCTGTTGGAATATGTATGAATGACATATTTGTCAGTAAAAGAGCTAATACGAGATACATTTTCAAAAATCCACAAAATATTAAACTGACTTATTGTTTGATTTAGCTGCATGTTTGTTTGTCTGAAATTTTAGTGAAATCTTGAAACATCATAAATACAAACATAGATATATATTTTTTATTTAACAGGGGTGTAAACCGTGGGCGATGCGTCTGTATATATACGAAAAAGCACGCTTTAACACAAAAACGTGTTCTTCTTCTTAAAATTCTAAAAATCTTTAGTGAAGACTTAAGTTTTCTTGCCAAACATTTCAATGCCATGAAGCGCCGTTTTGTCAGTTCATCTAAAAAGTTGTTTATGATATTGAAAAATGTGAAAAAAATATTGAAAAATCTTGAAAAAGAAGGATTTTTTATAAACAGCTGAAAAATAACTACAACATTTTTTTAAATAAGATCACAAAATGCCGATAAAAGCTCATAAACACGCAGTTTAATATATATATTTTTCGAGGTTAAAAATCGCTTCATAAAAAAAGTTTTTTCTTTTAACTTGTTGAAAAGTTCACACGCTGGCTTTTGCTGAAAAAAATCTGTTACGAACAAAAAATTTTTCTGTGGCATATATGTTTTGGAACCTTAGTGCAACATATTATTTATATGTGTTGTTCAAATCATTGTAATTATTCAATTAGGATCACTTGTTGCCAAAACTTAAAAGAGAGCAAAAACGGTTTTTGGTTTTTTTAAGTGTTGCGAATTTCCAGTAGTAAATAATTATTTTCTTAATAAATGGTTTTGTTGCATAATCATATTTTATTTTGGTTTATGGATGCAACAGGGAAAATTACAAGGATGACAGTTAAATACACTGCAAGAAATAAAAGATGAAAGGGATACAATTTTCTATTGATAAATATCCTGTATAAAAATGTGTCAAATAAAAAATTTAATAAGATAAGTTTATAGAAGATACAATTGTTTACAGCAAAAAATATAGAAGATACAACTTTCTCAAGTAAAATTTAGAAAAGATATAATTTTCTATAGAAAAATGTATAAAAAATTAATTTTTTTTACAGGAAAGCGTATTAAAAGCACAGTTTCTTTAGCAACATGTAGCAAAGATACAATTTTCTTTAGAAAAATTTATCAAAGATACAATTTTCTTAAGAAAAATTTATCAAAGATACAATTTTCTTTAGCAAAATTTATCAAAGATATAATTTTCTTTAGAAAAATTTATCAAAGATACAATTTTCTTTAGAAAAATTTATCAAAGATACAATTTTCTTTAGAAAAATTTATCAAAGATACAATTTTCTTTAGAAAAATTTATCAAAGATACAATTTTCTTTAGAAAAATTTATCAAAGATACAAATTTCTTTAGAAAAAATTTTCAAAGATACAATTTTCTTTAGAAGAATTTATCAAAGATAAAATTTTCTTAAAAATATTAAAGATATAACTTTTTTAGAAAAATTTATCGAAGATACAACTTTCTTTAAAAATTTATAAAAGAAAAATTTTCTATAGAAAAATTTATCAAAAATACAATTTTCTATTGAAAATCTTATAAAAGATACAAATTTCTATAAGAAATCTTATAAAAAATACAATTTCTAAAGAAAAATTTCTAAGAGTCACAATTTGTTATAGAAAATTTATAAAAGATACAAGTTTCTACTGAAAATTTTGTAAAATATGCAATTTGCGAAAGAAAATTTCATAAAAGATACAAATTTTAAAATAAAATTTTATTAAAGATACAACCTTCAAAAATTGTTTTAAGGGATATCGTTCTGGTACGTTTTTATGAACATTATTTTTATGACTGTAGAAACCTTAACACTGTTAACATGATTCATTGAAAATTCCTGACTGTCTGCTGATTTCCAGCTGTAACCGAAATGAAATGCTAAAAAAAGAATACTCTGTTGGTGTATTTGATTTAAATTTTTTGATATAAAATTCAAACTTTAAAATCCTTTTCAAAGAAGAGAAGAACGAAAAAATATCGCCCACCTTTAGGAAAATAAAGAAACATTAAAAAAATTCTTCATCGATTAAAAATCCATCACATGGCAAAGACAGCTATAAGGTCTCAGGCAAAAAAATTCACGCAACACAAAACATATTTTCGGGTAAAGCCTACTTTTTGTGTTTAACGCTGCATGAAATCCCTTTATCTACTTAAAATGGTAGAGGCCTCCAGTTAGGGCTACATTTGACTTGTGCGTTTCTGTAGAGGATATATTACACTTTTTCGTGAAGACTTTAAGTAGTTGTGATGTCGTTGTTTTTTGCTTAAATAATAAATTTATAATTATTGTTATTATCGCGTAACACAAATCGCATAAATTAGTTTTTTAACAAAAAACGCGAAGAGTGGGATTTTTTGCATTTGGAAGAGTAGAGATGAATTAAAAAAATTAAACAAATAATGAGATCTTTGAACTAAACTTTGAATGGTGAGAAAGCTTACATAAACACATATCCAATTATCGGAATTTTGTCATCACTAGTCAAGAGAGCATCTTGTTTATTAACCTTAAATAAATCCCTAATTTAAAGCTTTTTAGAAGTCGTTAGAACACTTCTCTGATATGCATATTTCTGTCATCACAAACACTTGGAGATGACACAATTTCTAGTGCTCGTAAATTATCGATCTATTTTTAGTCTCATTCTAATATTTTCCGAACGATTTTTCTCCTGCAAATCGATCTAAAATATTTCAGTTTTTATTTTAATCTAAATTTTTACAACTTTGTTTTCAATTTTGTTCACGTTTTTTTTCTACAAAAAATTTTGCAATTTCCTTTTAATAAAAGATTTATATCGCAAAACAAACTCAATCATCAAGAGCATGTGTCAGTTTTACCAGTTTTTATTTTCTGCTCTCAACTCTTAACGCTTTTCAAAAAATCTGTGCTAAAGTTTCATAAATGATTTTTAGACAAACGACAAAAAAAAACTAAAACTTGTACTGAAGCTGGAAAAGAAAAATAACTTTTTTATATTTTGTATGTCAACAATAACGGCCCACAAATTATGACGGTGACGACTGTCATTTATATAAAAATTGTTATAAGAATATGAGACACTTAGAGTGAGTGAGTGTAAAAGTAATCACAAATATTTTAAATGGTTTTTTATGGAAATCAAAATATGATCATTGATAAATGATGTTATTAACAGCAGAAACGATATATAGATGACAAATTTGTTTTATATTTTTGTTTTTAGTAGGAAGGATTTTGAATATGTTAAATATAAAGCTCACGATCACTTGATATAAATAATAAGAATATATAAAAGAAATAATTTTTTATAGAAAATATTCAAAACAATACTATACAATTCTCTAAAGAAAAATGTGTAAAAGATACAGTTTTCTATAGAAAAATTTGTAAAAGATACAGTTTTTTATAGAAAAATGTGTAAAAGATACAGTTTTCTATAGAAAAATGTGTAAAAGATACAGTTTTCTATAGAAAAATGTGTAAAAGATACAGTTTTCTATAGAAAAATGTGTAAAAGATACAGTTTTCTATAGAAAAATGTGTAAAAGATACAGTTTCCTATAGAAAAATGTGTAAAAGATACAGTCTTCTATAGAAAAATGTATAAAAGATACAATTTTTTATAGAAAAATGTATAAAAGATACAGTTTTTTATAGAAAAATGTGTAAAAGATACAGTTTTCTATAGAAAAATTTGTAAAAGATACAGTCTTCTATAGAAAAATGAATAAAAGATACAGTTTTATATAGAAAAATGTATAAAAGATACAGTTTTCTATAGAAAAAAGTATAAAAGATACAGTTTTCTATAGAAAAATGTATAAAAGATACAGTTTTCTATAGAAAAATGTATAAAAGATACAGTTTTCTATAGAAAAATTTATAAAAGATACAGTTTTCTATAGAAAAATTTATAAAAGATACAGTTTTCTATAGAAAAATGTATAAAAGATACAGTTTTCTATAGAAAAATTTATAAAAGATAGAGTTTTCTATAGAAAAATTTATAAAAGATAGAGTTTTCTATAGAAAAATGTGTACGAGATACAGTTTTCTATAGAAAAATGTGTACGAGATACAGTTTTCTATAGAAAAATGTGTACGAGATACAGTTTTCTATAGAAAAATGTGTACGAGATACAGTTTTCTATAGAAAAATGTGTACGAGATACAGTTTTCTATAGAAAAATGTGTACGAGATACAGTTTTCTATAGAAAAATGTGTAAGAGATACAGTTTTCTATAGAAAAATGTGTAAAAGATACAGTTTTCTATAGAAAAATGTGTAAAAGATACAGTTTTCTATAGAAAAATGTGTAAAAGATACAGTTTTCTATAGAAAAATGTGTAAAAGATACAGTTTTCTATAGAAAAATGTGTAAAAGATACAGTTTTCTATAGAAAAATGTGTAAAAGATACAGTTTTCTATAGAAAAATGTGTAAGAGATACAGTTTTCTATAAAAAAATGTGTAAAAAATACAGTTTTCTAAAAAAAATGTGTAAAAAATACAGTTTTCTATAAAAAATGTGTAAAAAATACAGTTTTCTATACAAAAATGTGTTAAAGATACAGTTTTCTTTAGAAAAATGTATAAAAGATAAAATTTTCTGTAGAAAAATGTGTAAAAGATACAGTTTTCTGTAGTATGTAAAAGATATTATGTTCTATAAAAAATGTATATAATGTAGAGCTTTCTATTTGAAAAATCTAAAAAAGATACAATTTGCTTAAGGAAATTTTATACTAGTTACACTATTCTATAAAAAGTTTAAGAAATACAATTTTTGATTTAAATATAAAATTAAGTTTTGATCTTTCATTGTAAGTAGTTTCAAATACTAATTGGCAACAAAATGTATCAAATAGAAAAAAGACCTGTTTTTCTATTTTTGCTTCTCTGCCCTTAGAATGCAATTTGAATCCTTAACATAAAGAGAGTAAAAACTGGAAACTTAACATTAGAGATGTTTTTCCTAAATGTCAAACAAACAATTTTGTTGCCATTTAGTAACATGAGCATTTCCGCAACATTCTGAAGGAAGAAGATATTGAAAAAAGGGATGATTTAACAATCTGATGCCAATTAAGGAAATAAATTCTTAAATCTGTAAAAAAATCTTTTAATTTTGTGCTGTTTAGTTTTTAAATATTTTTTTTTATTATATTAATGGATTTTTAGTAACTTTTGGAATTTCACGTGACGGTTACAGTTTGTTGAATTTAACAAAATGAAATAGAAGAGACTTTTTTTTATATTTTATTTTGTGAAAATAATAACAATAATGAAAAGTTATTTTTTTTTTTAATTCACTAAACCATGAAATTTATATTTTTTTTTTTGTAGAGAAAAAATTTTATGATAAAATAATAAACAATTACACTGACATTTTGTCATCATATTTATTGCTTTAAGGGAAAAAACAACAAAAAACTTAAAATAAATTGTTTTCAGATCATGCATATTCATTTTTAAACAAAATATTCCCATTGAGAGGGAAACGATACATTTAAGGGAAATTCCAAGATTCTTAAGAACACTTATTATTTATTTTTGAAACGTCCGATAGAAATTATATCTATTAGAAGAGTTTCTATAAAAAATTTATCTTTTAGAAGTATCTTCTAAACATTTTTCTGAAGAAAAATGTATCATCTAACACTTTTCTAGAGAAAACTGTAACTTTTATATATTTTTGTATAAAAAACTGTATCTTTTACACATTTTTCTATAAAAAACTCTATCTTTTATATATTTTCTATAGAAAACTGTATCTTTTACACATTTTTCTATAGAAATACACATTTTTCTATGGAAAACTGTATCTTTTATACATTTTTCTATAGAAAACTGTATCTTTTATACATTTTTCTATAGAAAACTGTATCTTTTATACATTTTTCTATAGAAAACTGTATCTTTTATACATTTTTCTATAGAAAACTGTATCTTTTATACATTTTTCTATAGAAAACTGTATCTTTTATACATTTTTCTATAGAAAACTGTATCTTTTATACATTTTTCTATAGAAAACTGTATCTTTTACACATTTTTCTATAGAAAACTGTATCTTTTACACATTTTTTTATAGAAAACTGTATCTTTTACACATTTTTTTGTAGAAAACTGTATCTTTTACACATTTTTCTATAGAAAACTGTATCTTTTACACATTTATCTGTAGACAACTGTATCTTTTACACATTTTTCTATAGAAAACTGTATCTTTTACACATTTATCTGTAGACAACTGTATTTCTTAGACATTTTGCTATAGAAAACTGTTTTTTCCACATTTTTCTATGGAAAACTATATCTTTTACATATTTTTCTATAGAAGTCCCTATCTTTTATACAGTTTTCTATAGGAAATTGTAGCATTTACACATCTTTCAATAAAAATTTTAACTTTTATACATATTTCTGTACAAAATTTTATCTTTTATACATTCTTCTATAGAAAATTTTATTTTTTATATATTTTGCTATTGAAAGTTTTATCTTTTCTACATATATCCATAAAAAGTTGTATGTTTTATAGAAAATTAATGGAACATTTTATATTTTTTTCTTTCTTTAATTTGTTTCTAACTAAAATTTAAAAAATTCCCATAAAATTAAGTGAATTCAATTTTGCATTTCAAATTGTTGTATATTTTTCCTTTTTTAACAGAAAAAAAATTGTTTTCATATTATTTATTATGTTAATAAATTTTAAAGTTTTCTTAGAAATGTAATAAAACAATATTACAACAAATTTCTATGTGTAGTTGTTATTGTTTTTTGTTTTAGATATTTACAAAAAAACAATTACATTTTACCACGACATGCCATTGTTTTACAAATGTGAATAAAGTGAAAAAAATTTTGTTTTATATAAATTTTTTTTTCAAAAATCTACAAAAAAAAACTAACAATTTTCCAAAATATATTTTTTCTGTTTTTAAAAAATGCATTGTTGTAGTTTAGTTGTTGTTACAATCATTTTCTGTATGGTGGAAAAGTGGAAGGGGGAGAAGAGAGGTTAAACATTTGTTTTCTTTGTAAGTTGAATTGTAATTGTAATTTTGTTTTATTTTATTTAACTGCTGTTGTTGTAGTTGCTGCTGTAGTTACTTTGTTGTACAACAATTGCGTGTTTTAATTTATGAAAAAAATCTGAAAATATTTATATTTTCCAACATTTTTTTTTTTTTGTAAATATAAAAAGAAAAACAATGGTTTTTGTATGAAATCTAGAAAAAATAAATAAATAAAACTTACAAAAAATCGAAATAAAATAAAAATTACGCAATCCGTCAACCATGGCAATCAAAAGACAAGAAAGAAGCAATGACGTTGTTGCATGGTTGTTTTATTTATATATTTTAAGATTTTATTTAGTTATTTTGTTTAAATGTGTATGCGTGCTGTTTTTGGATTTTAGACTATTAAAATCAACTTTTGTGTTATGAGAATTTATTATCATTCTTAATGAAATCACAAGAAATCAGTCATCTTTGTAATAGCGACATAAAAGTAAAGTAATATTTATAAAATTTCATGGAGGAAATTGTATCTTTTCTTTAAATATTATTTTTTTAAATATTCTGTAGAAGAATTTCTTCATAGAAAATATGTAAAAGAACAATATTTTTTTAGGAAATGTTTAAAAAAAAAAAAACAATATTCTTTAAAATTTTTTAGAAAATATACAATATTCTTTAGAAAAGATACAATTTTCTACAGAAAATATTAGAAAATATCAACAAGAGACACATTTATTAAAGAAAATTTTAGAAGAGATTCAATTTCCCATAGAAAATGTACAAAAGATACAATTTCTATAGAAAAATGTACAAAAGATACAATTTCTATAGAAAAATGTGGGAAAGATATAATTTTCTATAGAAAAATGAAAGGAAAAGATACAATTTTTTATAGAAAAATGTAGAAAAGATACAATTTTCTGTAGGAAGATGTATAAAAGATACAATTTTTGTAGAAAATATTATAACAAATGCAATATTTGGTAAAAAATTTTATAAAAGATATATTTTTTTTTTGAATTTTATAAAAGAAAAAATTTGTTATAAAATTTTATAAAAAAATATTTTTTTTTTTTTTTAATTTATTAAAAGATAAAGTTTTCTATTAAATATATGACATTTAAAAAAGATAAAGTTTTATAAAGAATCTTATAAAAGATACATATTTTTTATAAAAAAATCTTTTAAAAGATAAAGTTTTATATAGAACATCTTATGAAAGTTACAGTTTTCTTTAGAAAATGTTCTGAAAAATATAGTTTTCTCTAGAAACCCTTACAATATACATAGTTTTCCACTGCAAATTTTTAAATTTAAATTTTTTTTTATAAATTTAATTTTAATTAATAATAGTTAATTTTCTATCGAAAACCTTATAAAAGAAACATTTTTCTAAAGAAAAATTCATAATAGAAGCAATTTTCTATAAAATATTTCAAAAAAATTCTATAGAATATTTCAAAAAATAATATAGAAGATACAATTTTCATATGAAATCTGAAAGAAGATAAGATTTTCTATAAAAAACTTTATAAATGATACAAATTTTATAAAATATTCATTCGTTTGTAATAAAAATATTTCTCTTGGAATACATTGTATATTTTAAAACGAATGATCTTAGCCTTTAATCCCGAGTTCAGGAAAGGCATTCTGAATTCTAGTTTATGTTTTAGTTTAGTTAATTACATCTAGTTGAATCTATTAACTTAGATATTCTTATATTAATTGCTATTTATCTATTAAGTAGCTGCTGCTGCTGCCACTTACGTAAAAATACCTTTAAAATTAACCTTTAACTCTAATTAAGAGACAGAAAGGGAGAGAGAGCTGGAGTGATTAAAGAAAAGGGTTGTTAATAGTTAATAATTAAATAGAGTTAGTTTAGGTTACACAACCAACTAAACAAATAAATAAATTAATATTAATAAACACAACACGTGTCATGTATTAGTTTTTATGTTTAATACCATTTTAAGTAAATAAACCAAAACTTTGTTATCTTAAGGATCAATAAATAAAAGTGGAAGAGAGATTTGAACACGTATACAAACACACACACAAACAAGTAAACTAATAAAAATGAAATCAAGTAAAACAAGTAAAATAAGCTCGATTCTTTTATACCCTACATCACATTGTTGGTTATAAATTGTAGCTAAGAAGATTTAATAAACGACCCTCGTATAATTTGTTTTCTAATTTATGCTAGAGTGAAGTATTTTATTATGTGCGATTTATGCGTTTTAAACGATTTTTCGGAGGCGTTATACGGGAGTTAGATGATATTGCCGACCCTCGTTAAATGAGAAATAACGAACCAATTCTCGTATTATATACACATCGGTTTAGTTTACTATAAGACTTATTATTTGTGTCCAAATTCGCTTTATATTTTGGACACTTATGATTTTTAAACTCCATTTCGGGAGGAAATTTTGTATGAGGTCTAGGTGTAAAAATGGACCCACCATCACCAATTTCAATAGGCATCGTCCTTGGGCCACTTGCCAAATTTCATCAAGATATCTTTAATTTTGTTCACAAAGTTTGTTACACAGTCAGCCAGTCTGACGGAAGGACAAACATCGTTAAATCTACTCAGAAAATTATTACAAATCGACTCAGAAAATGATTACAAATGTATAAGACCTCAGCCACTTATGGTGGTGGTGTAGGGTATAAAAATCAATAAATAAATAAATATTTGTTATGTTTTGGTTTCCTTATTTTAAGTTTTCTTTAGATTTTGATGACTGATGTTTAACTTTTGCTGACAATAAGATCTCATCCATACCTAAAAAGGCCTTATTTGAAGCACCAAAGTCCTTTTTCCTAAAGTAATAAAACTCTTAACTAACAACAACAGCAACAAATTTAATTTCCCTAGAAATCTTTAACATCTTTTGAAAAAGACTTAAATGTGAGTTTAAAGTTTTGCCAAAGATGCTGTTAAAAGATGTTGAAAGATCATCAAGATATTGATGCCTTTTTACTCTCATTACCAAAATGGGAGTTTAGGTTTGTTTATATTTTTTTGTTCTTCTATTTGTATTTGATGGTTCTATTTGTTTTGAGTCCATTTTTTTCTCTCTCTCTATTTAAGTTTTTTTTATGATTATTATCATTTTGTTATTATGGAAAAAGTAGTTTATGGTATATTTTTCATAGTTTTTGTATTATTGTTTTTGTAAAAAGCTATAAATGGTTAAGAGTATGTATCGCTTTAAGCTTTTTAACATTAACTGGACTATAACTATAATATTGTTGATGTTGTTGTTTTTATTACATAGGTATAGGTGAAATATGTTGAGTAATCGAAAACCATGATTAGTTATAGGATCCTGCATTGGTCTTGATATTTCCAACAGCTTGAGTTTTTAAGCGCGTGTTCTTTAGATTTTTTGTAGATCTTCTTCTTTGGTTTTGTTGTAAGTTCTAGCACATGGTAGTTTTCGTAGCATCTAAAAGATGATGATACTCTTGTGATTCAAATCTCTGAATACAGTGGGTTATAGAAAAAAGGTCCTAAAGCAAAATGCATTTTCTAAAAAGTATCCCAAAGAAAATTTTATTTTTCATAAGATTTTTTAAAGAAAATTGTATCTTTTACAAATTCTTCTAGAGGAAATTGTATCTTTTACAAGTTTTTCTATAGAAAATTGTATCTTTTACAAGTTTTTCTATAGAAAATTGTAGCTTTTCCAAGTTTTTCTTGAGAAAATTGTATCTTTAACACATTTTTCTACAGAAGTTTTTACTTTTATCTTTTATATATTTTTCTGTGGTAATTTGTATCTTTTAGAAAATTTACTAAGGAAAATTTGTATTTCTACAAAAATTTTCTGTTAAAAATAATATCTTGTGTTCACATTTTCTTGACACCAATTGTACACAACGTTGCGATTAAGCAATCATTTCAAAATACACCATAAAGCAAATATAAACTATAATATATATTTTCATAGTAAAATACTATATATTTTCTTTCGTACAAATCATTTTTGAACGTGTTGTTGTTTTGGTACCACAAAAACACCACAACAAGAAGAAGCACAATCTCAGTTTTAGTCTCAAGTCTTAAACATGAAAAGTTGATGATAATAAAAATCAAGATCAATATCTTTATTTATAACTCTATAAATGTTCAAAATACCATTACATTTCATTTCATTTCATTACATTACATTAATATTAACATTAAAATTACACATTCAACTACTGTTTGCGTTTTTGCGTTTGAGACGCGTCTTGCAATGCAATGCAATGCCGTTTACTATTGCAAAATGCCAACGGCTGTTTTGTAAGTGAGTATTTTATTAAAGCTCTTTTTTTGTGTAGGAAATTATTGAAGATGAGTTTAAGAGCTGGGAGGGGAAATAGGAAAGTGCTTTTAATTATTTGTTGTTTTTTTTTCGTATGAGTTGAATGGTGTTTAAATCATATTTATTATTTAATAACAACTTTCCCTAGAGAATTTTACCAGTAAACAAAAAAGGAATCTATTAGAGGTGAAATAAATGATATTTAGCTTTAAACTAACAGCAAATGGTAAAAGGAAGTTATAAAATAAATTGAAAAAAAAGACCAAAAAATTGAGGATTTTAATTTGAAAATATTAATTTTTAAAGAAGATCTCTAAACTTAAGTTTAAAAAAAGGAGCTTAAGCTTTTCTTAATGTTAACTTTCAACCAAACAAAGCTTTTCTTTGTAAACTCTTATAAAATAAAAATCAAATTCATATCCCTTAAAACACCATCTCTGTTTGGTTTCTTATGTTGTCTCTGGTCACATATTAAATTCCTTTTCGCTTCATTTGAAATTCCTCAACACCTAACTGCTATTTCAAGTTCTGAACTTGTCAAGAAGAAAATATCTGTTGATAAAATTGATCAAAGATAATTTTGTAAAAGGTGCGAAATTATTAATTTTGTTTATTATTTTGTCATTTCTGCCATTTACAGTGTGCCGTAAAAGTATGTTTATGGTTGCCATTTAAAGGTAATTTAATAAAGATTAATATCTCTATGTTAATAATAATAAACAATTTTGAAAAAGGACAAGAAAGCTTTTGATAAAACAAATAAATGTTTAGCATGAAATAAGCAGAAAAATATTTAAGATAATTTTTTACAATTTTTCAGAAAAACTCATATGGAAAAGCAAAATCATTTTTATAAAACAACGATCACTTTTGCAATCAAGCAATTGGTAGAGATTTTTATAAAAGCTTTATAAAATGTGAGCTTAATGAGAACTATGGTATATTTACAGACAATATTTTTTAAAAAGCTTGCAGAAACTCAATTACTTCAGATCTAGTTTAGTTTTAGTTCAGTTCTAGTTCAGTTCTAATTCGTACCAGTTCAATTCTAGTTTAGTTAGTTCAGCTCTAGTTCAGTTTTACTTCAGTTCTAGTTTAGTTCTAGTTTAGTTCTAGTTCAGTTCTAATTCGTACCAGTTCGGTTCTAGTTCAGTTCTAGTTCATTTTTAGTTTAGTTCCAGTTCAGTTCTAATTCGTACCAGTTCATTTCTAGTTCAGTTTTAATTCGTTCCAGTTTAGTTAGTTCAGCTCTTGTTCAGTTTTAATTCGTACCAGTTCAGTTCTAGTTCACTTCCAGTTCGGTTCTAGTTCAGTTCTAGTTTAGTTCCAGTTCAGTTCTAGTTCACTTCTAGTTCAGCACTTCGGAGATGAAATGGATAAGAAGAAAGTAATTTATTTAGAAGTTCGCTTACAAAAAAGCTCTAAATAAGCTTTGTATTACAAAAAGATTTCTATTTGATTTTTATTGCATTTTCTAGATATTTACTCGACTTTTCCTATGATTATGATCTATATAATGTCTGGTATTAAGCATCTCACATTATAAGCAAACTAAAACGTGTGTTTACAATTAAATTACAAAAACAAAACTTGAACTTTAGCTTTATAACAGAAAATTCCTAGAATTTACTAAATTTCAGGTTAAATTAAAACAAAAGATTTCATTATAATTTAAAATCATAAAAAAAAATAAATTTTTCCATTTTTTTGTAAGTTTTTTTTTTGTTTTAGTAACAAATAATTTATTCTAGATAAATAAAACTTTATTTCTGAATATAAACACAAAAGTATATATTTATGTGCATTTATATTAGTTTAAAATAAAAAAAAATAAAAACTGCAAAATGTGGAAAATCAAACAGTCAGTATAAACTGCATATAAAATCACTGTAAAAATTACACAACGGAAACAATATTTCATACACTCACAAATCAAAAAAAAAAAAAAAAAACAATAAGTAATTTAGAATTAGAAACTGAAAAAATAATAATAAAATAAAATAAAATAAATACTAAAATGTAAAAAAATACTATAAAAAGAAACAGTAGCAACAATTAATGCAGAAATCACAAAACTATTTGACCAGTTTTTTTTTTTTAATTTTTTGTTCATTTAATTTTATTGTTTTAAATCGCAAAAATGAATACACGCAACAACAGGTGTTTTATGTTTTATAACTTTAAAATTCTCTATTAAAAATTCTCTTATTTTTTTTATTTAGTTTTTGTTGGAATTTTCTTTTAAGATTCCAAAATACTAAAATTGTTTCTAAGTTTAAATCTAACTGTTATACTGCGGCTGCTGCTGAATTAATGTTTTAAAAAGTTTAAATATGGTTTTTGATTAGGGGAAGTGTTTAGAGTCTATAGCATTTTTATATTTGTAATTTGCTGAATAAAAATCATTAAATAAAATAAAAATTCAAAATAAAAAAGTCTCTATTTAAAAAATGTAACCTTGACAGTTGTTGATCAAATGAAGCCGACAATTGAATTGTGAGCTTTTTTTATTTTGTTTTAGTATTTGAACTTTTTATAAAAATATATATAAAAAAGATTTTATAAAAGCTGAATAAAATGAATATATTAAGTTTGTTAGAAGAGATGTAACAAACGGAAAAATGTTTCTATAGATGGATTACAGTCATCCTATAAATAAACTTCTTTGAATTGTTAATCAGCAAACAGAATCGTAGTTCTAAACTTGAACTGAATCAGAAATGAACTTGAATTAGAACCTGAACTAGGACCTGAACTAGAACTGAACTTAAACTGAATTAGAACTAAACTAGAACTGAACTAGAAATTAACTAAAATTGAAGTAGAACTGAACTAGAACTTGAATTAGAACCTGAAATGGAACTTGAACTAGAATCTGAGCAAGAACTAGAACCACAATTAGAACGTAAACAAGAACCTGAACTAGAATTGGACTAGAACCTGAATTACAACCTGAACTGGCACTTGAGACAGAAGTAGAATTTCTTTAAATCTCTTCAGTTTTTCCACAATAATATTTAGGCGGAGCTCTTTTCAAATTCGTTATCGCCTTAAAACTTATTTTACTTTATTTTTATGACTCATTTAAATCCAAAAAAAATCTTTTATTTTATTTACATTTAAATTAAATCTAAAATCGAAAAATTCACATTAACTTTTTTTCGTTTTTCCAAACAACATTTTTGCACAACAACAATTTCTTAAACTTTTTTGTTGTATTTGCAGGTGAATCAATCGCCAGCACGTTTCATTTAAATAGAAAAAAAGTTGCATGTGTTTTTTTGCGCCACAAAAACAAACTTAAAAAAATAATAGAAATAAACAAAAATGTATGTTATAGAACATGATAAAAATCTCAAAGGTTAAAACATGGGAACAGTTTCCGGATTTATTATTGGCGAGAATAATCAAACTTAGAAAAAACTCGTCATTAAAAATCTATAGGAAAAAAAGACCAAAATTCGAATTAAAATTAAGATTTTTGTTAGAAAAGAACATAAAATATATATAAGTGATATTAAAAATGACGTGACTGTATGTGTGTGTGTTATATTCATACATATATTACAACGGATGTACGTCAACAACATCCGTTGAGACTTTACTTTTTATTTAAAAGAAATATTGGTTAGATTTTTATGAAAATAAAAAGAAATAAAATTTTGAATTGAAAAAATGGGATTGATTTATACTTAATTGTTTTTGTTTAATTCAGCTAGCTGAATAACTTTTAATATTCATTTTATAACATCTGAAGATTAAAAAAATTGCATTTCGTTTAGCTGAATTAATTTAACATGGTGGTTTAAGAATACCTGTCTATGAATTCGTCTTGTATATGATTTTTAATGCATTAGAAGTGGTAAAACATTGTATTCAGCTAGCTGAATACATAGTTTCGTTAATTTTTTATTCTATTACTTTAAAGTATTTTAATGTAGTTTTTTGTTTCGGTCTTTAAAAATAAAAGTATTTTTTTCAAATTCAGCCAGCGAGAAAAAAGAGAAAATTTTATTGGGTAACTCAATAAATGATTTTAGACATTATTATTGGCTAAAAATGTTTGTTGATTATTTTCGATTTTTAAAATATTAGTTTTTATTCAAATTCAGCTAGCTGAATTTCTTAAAAAATTTGAGAAATAAATTTTAGAAATGCAAAATTTAAATATTAATTTTATTTTCTCAAAATAGCTATTAATAGCTGAATTTAAATTTTTTAATAATTATACTTGAGTCCAATCTTTAAAAAATCTATTTTTTTAACTCAGCTGACTGAATTGCAAAATCCTTTAAGAAATATTTATTAATATAAATTATTATTTACTTAGTTTTTTAAAATCCTACTTTTTAATGATATTCAGCTAGCTGAATTGCCAAAAATTTGAAGATTATTTTGAAAAAATTTAAATTTTAAGTAGATTTCGCAGTTTTCTTATTTCATAGCTAGCTGAATAGTTTAATTTGTAATTTTAGAAAATTTTGTTGAGAAAATGTTTGTATATTATTTTAGTCTTTAAAATTTTTATATCTTATTCGAATTCAGCTAGTTGAACTGCAAAAATCAAAAATAATTATTTGAAAATAACAATTTAAGTTTTTTCTAAGATTTTCCTAGCAATACTAGCTGAATAGTATAATTTATAGTCGGAAATTTTTCTATTTACTCAAAAGATTTGTTAATTATATGTATCTTTAAAACTCTAATTTCTTTTTAGAATTCAGCTAGCTGAATAGTCAATAAAAATTAAGATTATATTTTAAAAGCTTAAATTTTAATTATTTTTTATATTTTTCTCTTAATTCAGCTAGCTGAATTGCTTAATTTTTTATGATAAAAATGTTTCGTCATATATATTTTGCTATAAAGTAATTTTTTTCAGTTTATTTTCATTAAGAAATCATTTAATTTAACTATGTGTTAACATAAAAATGCTCTGACCATTATAATCATTAAACTAAAAAATAATATAAATGTATAATAAAACGTTTAAATACTATTATTTAATGGTAGCACAAACATAAACGCGTGCGTATAATAAATTATAACAAGAAAATCAAACACACAATGAAACCAACTCACGTTCTCTTCTTCAATGTATAACAAGGTTATTTAGATACGTTAACGCATTATGCAGCATCTTTTGCTTTGTTTACTGTTTGTTGTTGTTGTTTGCTGTGTTGTTTGTTGTAAAAGCCTGTGGAAAAAAAGAAATTATAGCAAATGAAAAGAGGCTTAAAATAAGGTGGCAATAGTTCAATAGTTTATAACTTTAACTTTATGTTAACTCGTGTTACAAGTTAAATCAAATTACTTGTTATAACTGACGATGATGATGATGAATATAATGACGATGATAATGATGATGAAGATGATGAGTTGAGGTTTAATAGATTTCTTTCTTGTAATATTTAACGCCTTCTTCGTTTGTTATTGTTGTAGTTTTCTTAACGTTTAAAAAAGAGTTTTATGCGTGAACTTTGTTGTAAAAGAAAAACAAAAGTTAAAAACTCATAACTCTTCTTATTTCACTCTTTCTGCTTTTAATTCAATTTATCTTGTTGTTTTTTTGTTAAGTAGATGTTGCAAAAGCTTTACAGAGGAAAAGTTATAATACACAATGCATTTATTGAAATGATTTGTAAGTTAACAATAACAACAACAATAACAAACATATTTTGTTCAAAAGTATAAAAACTTTAAAATCTTTAGTTTTCTTTTTATACCCTCCACCACTACAAGAAGACTGAAGAGAGTACATTAACTTTGTCATTTCGTGTGTAACGCTAATTAGGAATCATCTCAAACACCATAATGTATATATCAGTATTTTTATAGTACTGAAAAGTTTCCTTTTTAAAACCAGCAAAATCGGTGCAGTATATTAAAAGATATAGAGTGATATCTGACTCAACCTTTAAGTTCAAACTAAAAATGATCGTAAAATTGTCAATTATAAATCGACAAATTTGAATGAAATTTGAGGAGAGTGGAGTGTGTTGAGGATTCTTCATAGCCGAATATAGTATTCTTACTGGTTTCAACTTCTTTTTTTCTGTCTGTCACTCCATCAATATATACGAACCACCAAAATATTTGCTTCGAGAAGTTTTTTGCTTTGTTATTGGCCTTGAAGCCTTTGAGGGATTTATACGTTTTGTTTTTGTTTAACCTGAAAATATTTTTTGCTTTTTCTTATTTTTTGAAGGGTTTTTTGATTTTTGAAATGAATTCTTTTTTTATTTCTTAGAGATTTTGTGTTTTCTTTTATATTAAAAAAATAGAGGCGTGAGGGCGTTAACTTAAACTGCCTTTAACGTTTTTATTTGGAAATTTTTTTGTAGTTGTTGTTAAGCTTAAGAAGACTACGTTTTCTTTTTTTTATAAATATTTTGGGTTAAGTTTAGTTTGTTTAAAGTTTAAACACAGGAAAAATAAACAAAAATAAAATATTTTTCAAAAGAAATAAAATTCTTTTTTAGGAAAACATTACCTAATAAGAAATTTTCAAATTCAGCTAGCTGAATTGTGGAAAATAGAATCAACTTCGTTGAAAACGATATTTATCTCCTAAATTTTTATTAAAAATAAAAATTCAGCTAGCTGAATATATAAAATTTGCTGTAATTTTAAAAAATCATATACGTTATCATATACGTTTTTATAATAAGCTAGCTGAATTGGCAAAAAAATTGAGAAATTTAAAATTTTAATATTTATTTAACCATATTCCTGGCAAGCTGAATACATTTTTTTATTTTATATTATTTTTTCTTTGGTCGTACAAAATTTTGATTATTTTAATAATTCAGATAATGTTAATAAAATAATACAACATTTTCATTTGATTTTAAAATCATTTTCCTAGCATTTTATTTCCGTCAGATGGCTGAATAATATATTATTTTAATATTACTATATTAACGTGCTTTTTGTTCAATACAATGTTGCAATATAAAACAATTCAGCTAGCTGAATTTAACTTTTAAGCGACAAAGTAAAAATTTTTTGCAATATTTGTTTATTAAACTATAATTTCTTATAACTTTCTTCAATTCAGCTAGCTGAATTTAAATTTTTAAATTAACTTAACATTCCCTGGTCTTTGACCTATAAAATTTTACGTGTTAATATAATTCAGCAAGAAGAATTTAACTTTTTAACAGAATAATAAAATAATAAAAAATAAATTTCGTGTTATTCAAATTTTAAATCATGTTTTCTTGCATTTCTTTACAATTCAGCTAGCTAATTATGCATTTTACTTAAGAGATATATATTCTCTAGTCCTTTGCCAAATCAAATTTTAAGTTCTTGAGCAATTCAGCAATCTGAATTTAAGCTTTTAACAAAATAAAACAAACATTTCTATTTATTCAACTTTAAAATCATTTTCTTTGCGTTTTTTTAATAATTCAGCTAGCTGAATATGCTTCTTACTATCCCTTAGAATTTCAATCTATGTATCAATGTAAATTTTCCTAATAGAATATCCTGCTTAATATAAATTTAAACTTTATTTAGCCAACTTTACCACTTTCATTAACACAAAATTTTAAATGTGTTTTTTTTAATGGTTTCAAAATTTTACACATACATTAAAACATACTTACACGTATGTATAAATGTTCATGTGCTTAACACGAGTAGTCAAAATATGTTTAGTAATATTAAATACCACTCACTCACTCACTTACCTATTTATTTACTCACTTTGATTGTGGTCTTTAACATTCACTTATAGATTTGTTTATATGTATGTGTGTATTTTTGCATGTATATGAAGTAGAGAATAACTCCACCAGGGGCATAAAAAAATTCAGCATCCGCAGTGTATTACAACAAACAATGTTCATACATTCGATTTTGTCTTTACATGCAACGTGTGTAATTTTTTGTGTAAAAACACATGAAAAGTTTCTTTAAAGAAATCGTTATCGAAATGCAATCACTTCGTTTTTTTCTTTCATAACTTCTTCTCGGCTTCAATATTAGTGTATGTGTATGTGTGTTTGTGTTTGTTAATTTATGCCGGTTCCTTTTTTTTTTTTTTTTTTTTTTTTGATAAAAAAATAATCTAAACAGAATTTAAAACTAAGAAAAAATATATAAAATAAAGATTAAAATTTTTGATTTATGATCTTGTCGCTTAAAAAAGTTGTCCATCATCTCTTCTCTATGCCAGCGCCGCCTGCTGCCAGAGTAACAGAAAATAATGAAAATCGAAAAAAAAAGACAAAAATCAAGCTCAAGTTTAGCTTCACCAGTTTTAATAAACAACTTTTACATGAATATTAATGTGAATAATTTTAACAGAGTAAATCAAGAAACGATTCGATTTCAGATAAATTAATCGAATAATTTATATAATTCTATTTTTCCTTCAAGATTACGTTCAGTATTTGAAGTAAAATTTTAATTCATTTAAATTATTCTTGAAATTATATATATATTTTTTAAATTTTTCTAGTAATCGATTAATGTAAACATAAGTATTCGACGTTTTGTAAAAATATTCTCTCAAAACAATACATAAAGAATTTTTGTTTAAAAAACAATATCTTTTATCAAAAATTAAGTAAAACCCAATTCGAAAGAAGGCAGTAACCAATTTAAAATAAATGAGTGCCTAATGAATAATATTCGAATGACATAAATTTAATAATCGAATAATTTGGAGAATATTTGTCAAAATATTGAAGATAAATTTGCAATTTCGAATAATAGTATTTAAAGAAATCAAATATCCGATTGAAAACTTACAAGTATCCAATTCAATTTCGATTAATATTAAATATAATAATAAAATAACCGAATAAAAATATTCGATTACTATAAAGTTATCTTATATTTAAATCAAGTGTATTTATCACAAAATATAATGAGATCATTAGAGGAGAAATTAATCCCAATTTTAAAGAATTAGATTTTTATTTTTAAAATGAGTCAATAACCGATTTAGAAATAGAACAATTATCGAATAAAAGTATTCAATTATGTGTGAAAAAATAAGTACTAAAGAAAATTTTATCATAAATTTAATTTAAAAAAACGAAACTGAAAGTTTTTTAATCACTTAATAAACGAATAATCGACTAAAAATATTCATTTAATTTTTAATTTTTGCTGGATTATGGAAAACTATTTGATTTATTTTTTATTCGTCGCAATATATAATAAGCGAATGTATGATCGAAAAATGATCATGCATATTTAAAGAATAAATGATAAAAAGTTTTTATTTAATATCAATAAATATCATAAAATATCTAAAAAGGAGTCACTTTTATTCGAATATTTTTAAAGGAATAATCGAATAAATATATTTTACTTTCTTTACGAATAAACAATTAAGTGACCTTTAAACAGATTTATATTCCTTTCTTATACTGTATAGACATAACGAATAATCGATTACTCAAAAAACCGATTAATCGAATATCCGATTAATCGATTATTTTTGTTTTCTTTCGTAATATTTAAAACATCCTAACTTTTTTAAGTGTTTTAAAATTAAACCGTATCACACTAAACATTCACTCTTTGGCAGTTAATAAACAAGTGTGTCTTTAACTGGACAGAGGCACGTCTTAATGATTACAAAATACATATACATCTCTTTACAAACATTTAAACATTTTAACCAATTCAAGTGATCATTCATAAAAATCTTTTACTTTTTTCTCTTGATTTGTAGTTTTTCTACTAAAACTTTAGCACGTGTTTACAGTCTTTAGTTTTCAGTTTAAAGTTGCAAAATCTTTAATAACAACAAAATTTCATTGAACAAGTTACAACAATTTAAAACCAAAAAAAAAAAAAAACATGTTTTATTTAAAAAAATAATAAAAATAATATTAAACAATTTAAAAGATACAAATCTGTTGAGTTTTTAAGAAATTTTTGCTTTTTTATTTTTATTTTGAGAAATTATTTTATTTCAATTTGATGGAATTTTAGAAATAAAATAATGTTTTTTTTTATACCCTGCCCCATCACAAGAGGTGGAGAGAGTATATTAACTAAGTCATTCCATGTGAAATGCTATAAAGGAATAGTCATCCCTCTAGTGTATATATATATATATATATATATATATATATATATATATATATATATATATATATATATATATATATATATATATATATATATATATATATATATATATATATATATATATATATATATATATACTAGTATCAAATCAAAATCTGAGTCCATTTACCTATGTCTGTCAATACGTCTGTCTGTCCGTCTATCTCTCATTCGTATGTTTGTTTTTAGAACGCTCACATCCACAATAATTGACGGAGCTCAATGCAATTTTTCCTGAGTATTTGTATTTTAAAAGATATAGACCGATATGTGAGACAACTTAAAAATAGACAATTATAAATCAATAAATTTGATAGAAATTTTGCAGTTATATTAATTTATATATGAACTTCATTGTCATTTCAAAAATTATCAAAATCGGTTCAGTTAGAAAAAGTTATAGCTAAAAATATAGGTAACTTTATGACTCATCCTGTGTTATATTTAATAAAAAAGTTTTTATATTTTAAACGTTTGTGGGAGTATATGTGAATGTGTATATATGAAATATAATGTATTTACTTCACACGAATTAGTGGTATAGGTCATACAGAATTCGGCAGAGCCGATAATAGCATTATAAGATGATTCAATATGTGTTCCTGTGTCATATTTAATAAAACCTTTTATATGTTGTATACGTCTGTTAGTGTATGTGAATGGGTATGTACGTATTTACTTAGGTATTGAACAGGGTATTGAAGATTCGACATAACCGAATAAAGCATTCTTACATTTGTTTGCAAAAAAATAAAAATATTTTCTGTTTTTGTAACAACAAATTCATGGCATTGAAAACAAATTTTCCACTTGGCAGATCTTGCGTAACCGTTTGCCAAATGGAAAATCACAAAAAAAACAAAAATTTATTTAATTTTCTAACAGATAAAAAATGAATCGAGATCTTTTTATATAAAAAAGTGTTTAGTTGAACCAAAAAAAAATTGAAATAAAACTTAAATAAAAATTATAATTAAAACAAGAAACATTGACAATGAACTTAAAACAATTCAGACATTTTTATGTGATCGTTGCTTTTATGATCACTTTTATAAAAATGATAATGACGATATTTTCATGGTTCATTTATTTCCTTTTTTTGAAAACTTGGGGTTTTAAATTTTACTTTTTTCAAAAATGTGAATAGAATTTTCCCATAATTTAACTGATCGCAAAATAATGAATTAATAGCTTTTTTGCGATCACTTACAAAAACCACAAAATTATTATTCAATATTATTCAATATTTCGAACGCAAAAAAATTAATAATCATTTATGTCACTTCAGAAAAAAGACAACAATAAATTCTGTGGGAATTTTTGTAAAATAAAGCAAAATTTTGTGATCACTGATTTTAAACTAAAATCTGATATAAAAGGATTTTTTTTAATGTTTTTATTAACCAGATTTTTCCATTAATTTTAATTTTACTGTTAAGTAAAGAATTAATAAATTTAATTTAGTCTTAATATCTGATACTAAATGACAATTTAATATCTGCTTTTATTTTCCTGCTACCGCCACCCCTCTCCCCACACTGCACTCCACGCTCTTTCTCTTTCTTTATTGTCTAAAGCTTTTTCTGCCGTTAAATAAATATCATTAAAGTGTAAATTAAGCGTTTGTTTTTTTTTGTAGAGTTGTGCTTTGTATCCTTTCCAAAAGATTTCGATCAGGTGCGATTAAGATCTGTTATAAAATCTTGTTAACCATGTGTTTAATGAATTGTTAAAAATGTTTATTAAACCGGTTTTAAATGAAAATTTGTTTGGAAAATATTTGAGTTTTAATACAAAAATAACAAAAACCTGACAAAGTAATAGCAGACTTAAGAGACACCTTAAATTAAATAAGGACTTTTTATTCCGTGTGTAACGCTAGGAAGGAATCATCTCAGACTCTATAATGTTAATATATATTATTGCATCAAATCACAATATGAGTCCATTTAGCTATGGCCGTCTCTCTGTTGTTGGCATGCTCTCATCCACGAAAACCTCTAAGTTCAAGCGAAGAACTTTCGTTAAATTGGCAATTATAAGTCGATAAATTAGAAGGAAAATTTTCCATTATATTTAACTGTATATACTTCATTACCGTTCCAAAAATGATCAAAATCGGTTCAGTAGGAAAAAGTTATAGGTAAAAATATAATTCATTTTATGACTCATTAAGTGTTGCGTGTTATATTTAAGAAAAACTTTTATATAATTGAAAGTCTATAAGTGAGTGTATATGTATGATACATAACGTAGTTACTTCATAGAAGATTTATTGAAGATTCGACATAGTCGAATATAACATTCTTACTTATTTAAGCTTTATATTTTCTGCTTAACTGATAAAATGTATCCGAATAAAAAATGGAATCCAATAAATATTTACAAAAAATGTTACCCAAGTTTTATATATTAATAATAAAAAAATTCGATTAAAATTATTCGAGTAATTATATAGTTGCTTCAAATAGTTATTTAAATATATTTTGTATTCTAATTTTAATTATTTTTAAAAGCATATATTTTTCAACAGATTATTATTCGAATAATCGAAAAACCGGTTTTGAAAATTAAAAACCAAAATTTTGAAATTTAAAAAAATTGTAGATTTTGCAATAATTGGAATTTTTATGAAATATTTATGAAAAATTTTAATTTTTATAAAAAAGTGAGATTTTTATTAAAAATTTTTATTGGAATTTTTATGAAAAATTTGGAACTTTTATGAAAAATTTGGAATTTTTATGAAAAATTGGAACTTTTATGAAAAATTGGAATTTTTATGAAAAATTGGAATTTTTATGAAAAATTGGAATTTTTATGAAAAATTGAAATTATTATGAAAAATTGGAATTTTATGAAAAATTGGAATTTTTATGAAAAATTGGAATTTTTATGAAAAATTGGAATTTTTATGAAAAATTGAAATTTTTGTGAAAAATTGAAATTTTTATGAAAAATTGGAATTTTTATGAAAAATTGGAATTTTTATAAAAAAATTGGAATTTTTATGAAAAATTGGATTTTTTATAAAAAAATTGGAATTTTTATGAAAAATTGGATTTTTTATAAAAAAATTGGAATTTTTATGAAAAATTGGAATTTTTATAAAAAAATTGGAATTTTTATGAAAATTTGGAATTTTTATAAAAAAATTGGAATTTTTATAAAAAAATTGGAGTTTTTATGAAAATTTGAATTTTTATGAAAATTTGGAATTTTTATGAAAAATTGCAATTTTTATGAAAAATTGGAATTTTTATGAAAAATTGCAATTTTTATAAAAAATTGGAATTTTGATGAAAAATTGCAATTTTTATAAAAAATTGGAATTTTGATGAAAAATTGCAATTTTTATAAAAAATTGGAATTTTGATGAAAAACTGAGAGTTTTATGAAAAATTGGAATTTTGATGAAAAAATTAAAGTTTTATAAAAAATTGAAATTTTTATGAAAAATATAAAAAAAGTAGAACATTTTTAATACGGTATTAATTTTTATTTTAATTTAAAAATTTCAATTTTAGTGAATTCTTCTATTATTCAGCCAACATTTGAGTACTTCTTTTTTACTTGGTGCTTGAATTCAAGAGTCTTTTTTATGTATTTTTAAACATCCATAATAACATTTCCTTTTTCTCTTTTTGTCTTGTAACGTTTATTTATTACAAAAGAAAAAATTTGTTTGTTGAAAAAATGAATTATTTCTCAAGCGCCACTAAGTTTATTCGCTTTTTGTTGTAAATCATTTTCTGGTTTTAAGTGTTTTTTTCTTTTTTTGCTTTTTTCAGGAATTTATGCTAAATGCATAATGACTTTATTTGTAGAACTCATAAATGTTTTTCAAAAGAATGACAAAAGTACAAAATCTTTAATTTCCATTAGATATAAATAAAGTGTTTTTATGAATTCATTCTTTTACATCTCCTGTTAAGTAATTGTCTTTTATTTGTATGCAAATCTATTGTGTTCTTTTCCAAAACATCATTCATTAAACCAACGTTCCATGTCTCTGCTAAAATGCATTTTAACTCTCTCATAAACAGATAAGAACTTTTTTTTGCAAAAAGAACAAAATAAAGAATTTATTTAAGCTGTTTTCTTGTGTTTTAACAAATATTTACCAAAACCCATAGTTACCAAAGTTGATATGCTAAATAAACGCCTTTTTCTTTGTTTCACTCTTTTGCAAACCATATTTTTGTTAAAATAACAAAACCAACAATAACAACAATACATATAAACAATTTTAAACATTTTTAGGTTCTTTTTTCGTTAATGTTTTCATGGCAAAAATTTCCAAAAAAAAAAAATAGTTGTTAATAAATTTATGGCCTAAACGTTGAAAAATAGACAATAAACACTTTATGAAAATATTTCAGAAAAAAGTAGTAAAATATTCTTCATTCCCCTTTAAGAAATTGATCTAAGAGTTTTTAAGACCCTTTTCTTAACCTGTTTCATTTGTTTTTGCAATTTTAACGAGCCTAAACTATGTGCATTTAAACAACAAAAAGCCGCTGCTGGTTGTTGGCTTTTCATTCATAAATTCTTCATTGACTGCAGTTAACAACAGCAGCAACATGTTTTTTCTTTAGCAGAATGTTGCACTGGTATTTTATAAACATATTTTTGTTGTAGTTAAACGCTACAAAGAAACACCGACAAGACATTGTTGTTGTTTGGTATGTGCAACAAAAAAATATATTTAAGAACTGTTTTTTCTTCAGGAAAGAGATGAAAAAAGTTATAAATATAAAACAAGAGTTGTGGATTTATAAAACAATTAAAAAATCTTATTTAAATTTACAAAAATTTCAATTATAATGGAAATAAAAATTGAAAGTAACATCCTCAAATATAAAAAAAAAAAAACGTAAAATGAATTCAGCTAACTTTATAGCGGAATTTAGCTAGCTGAATTGGAAAAGAAATAAATATTTTGCTACTTCCAACACTTTTTTATTATGAAATATAACTTTCTGATATATTCAGCAAGCTGAATTACAAAATTAGTAAACATTTTCCCTTGAGTTATAATTTTATCCTTTCACATTGCAACTTCTAACACTTTTTTACAATAAAACAACTATTTTCTAACATATTCAACTAACTTACTTACAAAATTGTTAATAATTTTACAATTCTTAATACTTTTTTATAATAAAATATTTTTTAATAATATTCAGCTAGCTAAATTATAAAATAAATAAATATTTTACAGTCCCTTACACTCTTTTATAATAACATTTAATTTTAAGCTTCATTCAGCAAAACAGTAGCTGAATTCGAAGTTTTGTTTTGAAAACTTTTCTTTATTCCTTATTTTTAAGTCTTATGCTTTATTCCCCCTATTCAGCTAGCTGAATTAAAAGAAAATTTGAGATAGAGGTGTAATTCCCAACACTTTTTTTATAATAAAATATAATTTTTTTGAAAATCTATATCTGAATTCTAAGTTTTATTGTTTATTTCTTGTTTTTAAGACTAATATTTTATTCCTCAATTCAGCTAGCTGAATTAAAAGAAATATTAATATTTACCTTCTTTGCAAAGTATATATATTTTGCTGAATTTATTGTCTTGCTTTGGAGAGATTCTATAAAACATTATGACACTTTAAAGCTTCTTTATATTAACATTTATTTGTTCACTTTTAAATACCCCTGAGATCTGGTCATAATTTATAAACTCAGCTAAAGAGAGAGAGAGAGATAATAATAATACAAAAATAAATAGCAACAACAAAAGATAACTTAAGACCTGTCATAAATGTCTGTAATCTGTTAAGCAACATCTACAACAAACACAACAACAAAAACCCAGCTATAGAAATAGTAAATAAAGTAAAAAACTAAAAAAACATAAATTATAAGACCTGACATGTTAAGGAAGTGAGTGATCAAGTCGGAAAACAAGCTAGATGTTTTTTGTTTTTGTAGTTTTTTCTGCTTTTTATTATTATTATTTTCTCATTCCTTCTAAAGCTGACCAGATCTTGGTCAAACCATCAATGTATATCTTGCAACCACAAAAAGTAGGTTAAAAAGGATGTAACATTAATATTTATGCTAATTTTCTCTTATGTTTATAAATGAAAGTGTATTTCTGCTGTTTTGTGGACATATTATTGACATATTTGTCAAATGCGGGCTTTATTAATGACACTTTTACTCTTATTGCTTTAGAAAAAGGGTACATAACTCCAACAAATGTTATGCTCCATTGAATTTAATAAAAACTTGCAATTAATGTTTAATAAAACAACAGCTGTTAGATACAATTAACTCGAAAACAGATGAGTTCAACTTAATTGATGATAAATTTATATTAAATGAACAATAATTGTAAATTCAGCTAGCTGAATAGTTTGAAAAAAGGAAAATAAATAAAATATTTTATATTTTACATAATCTTATCAAAGAATTTATAAACTCAGCTAGCTGAATAAGAACTGATATGTAACATTTTTAAATAAAACTAATACAACTTTTTGAATTTTTCCCAAAAATATTTAAGTATTAAAAAATTCACATTAACAGTTAAAATCTTTAATCCAAACTAAATTCAGCTAGCTGAATAGTTCAAAAAAGGAACACTAATAAAATATTTTCTATGTCAAATAATTTTATTTAAGAATTTACAAATTCAGAAAGCTGAATTAAGAATAATTTGTAGCATTTTTTAATTACAAGAAAATCTTCAAAATTTATCAGCTGAATTGGGACAAAACTGTGGAATTATTAAAAATTTAACTTAAGATGACAAAAATCTTTAATAAAAGTTAAATTCAGCTTGCTGAATAAAATAAATAATCTAGATAGAAGTACCTAAGTATGTTTTTAAGTTTTTAAGCCATTATGCTTTTAATTCTACAATTAAGAAAAAATATTTTAAACTTAAATTTAATTAATTTTTTTTTATCTAAAAAATTGTCAAAATTTGAACTTCAGCTAGCTGAATACATGAAATTTATTTTTTTTATAATTTTTGCAAACCGATTTTTTGTCATCAGTTTTATGTGTTTGAATTTGTTATGAAAATACAATTCAGCTAACTGAATATAGCAGAAATTATGATTTAAGAAGCTGAACATAATTTATTTCTATAATTTTGTTAGCTGAATTAGGAAATATTTTTTTTTCATGATATACGATTTTTGTTTACGTTTTTATTCAATTTTATGTGATTTTTCTACCTGTTTTTCTATTCTTAACTTGCGTTTAGACATTAAACACATTAAAAATTTACGTTTTAATTTATTGTATCCACATTTATGTCCATTTTATGAGATTTGCAATGAAACTGAAATTAAACTTGTTTTATTATTATAACCAGCTAGTTTCAAAAACTTTTTATTTCATTATTAATGTAATTATTACCATAATTCTGGTAAGACGGCTAATAATAAGACAATAACTGTCTTATGAAAATAAAAGTTGCTGCTCTTTCTATTATGATTTTTTTTCTTAAGTTTTTTTTAACCCTACACCAGTACAAGTGGTGAGAGGAGGATATTAAATTTGTCATACCGTGTGTATCGCTAAGAAGAAATCATCTCAGATCCTAAAGTGTGTAAATATTCTTGCATCAAATCAAAATCTAAGTCGATCTTAATAAAATTTGACAAGTATATTAAAAGATATAGACCGATATCTAACGTAGCCTCAACCTAAGTTCAAGGGAAGAACTTTCGTAAAATTATCAATTATAATTCAAAGTTATATACTCCACTGCCATTTCAAAAATGATCAAAATCGGTACTGTAGAAAAAAGTTATAACTAAAAATTTAGCTAATTTTATGACTCGCTAAGTGTTTGGTGTTATATTTAAGAAAAAACTTTAAATAATGCATACCTCTGTATGTACCAAACATAACGTATTGACTTCAGTCGAATTTTTGTTGGAGGGTATTGTAGCTTCGGCATAGGCAAATATAGCATTCTCACTTGTTTTAAAACCATTTTTAGCGCTTTTTGCAGAAAAGAGTTAAGAAAAGCTGGACTATGATATGCAAAGTTTTATTTGAAGTCTTTTTTCTTATAATTTTATTTGTTTTTTTCTTTTCTTGTATCTAGATTGTTTTGAAAGTGGTTTAGTTTACAGCGAAAGTGGTTTTTTGTTTCAAAAAAAAAGTTCAGGAAAAAAATAATTTTTTTAGTGAAAAAAGAAAACAATAAAAAGATTAACAACTTTTAATGTTTAAACAACAACATCATCATCATCATCGTCATTATCATCTCAGTAGCCGGCCTTTAATCTTTAGTTTTTTTTCAGATTTTTTATAACTGATTTTAATGGTTTCCTGTCATAATAAAGAAAAAGTTGTTAATATTAGATTTGTTAGGCGATATAAATATTTATTTATGACCAGTTTTATTTTGCATATTTTGAAACACAAATACAGGTTATAAATCTCTTATTTATAAATTATAATTAGAAAAGAAAATATTCTTTAAAATCCAGGAAATTCTATGTATTTTTATTTGGAATAAAAATCTATCACAAAAAAAAATAAAATTTAACTTTTATATGGGAATTAAACCAAAACTCTATTCTAGCAGAAATTAAACTCTTTTCCAATTTTTCATTTTGTTCCCATAAAGTTTAAAAAACAAAAACTATTCCCACGTTATATATTATGGTCTAAACTCCATCTAATAAAAGCCACATTTCGACCAACTTTATTAAAATCTCAAAACAAAAATATCTCTTAAACTGTCATAAACATTTAACACTTTATATTAACTAAACATTTTTATTATTTTTATTAATTTAAGAAAATTTCATCTGGTTTCTACTCCTTTTAAATAAAATTAAACATAAACACATGTCATTTAAATTAAATTGATCTTAAATCTTTGAAAAATTAAAGCAAGAAAATACGTTTTAAAACAAATTGACCAGTCAACCAACCGTTTAATGAATTGGCCAATATTTGTCTCTGAAAAGTGGTTAAATTGCAGAAAACTTTGTTAGAAAAACAAGACTTAATTTCAAGCCTAAAAAACTTAAGGCTTAAAAGTAAAACAAGTGCAATATTATGTTTTATTAATTGAAAATGATTTTTAACATCAAAAATTAATTAATGTGTTAATAACAGTAATATTAAAAGTTTAAATAACAGTCATCTTATAGAAAATCCATACTAATTTAACACCCCAAATGTATTTAAACTCTTATTTATCTCCTTCATATTAACTTCTTCCTTTGTTGTTCAATGATCTGATTTTCTCTTTTGCTCTCTGTATCTTTTACTGTTTTCACTCTCTCTCTCTCTCTTTCAAAATTATGTTAATTCTTATATAACAAGATTGATAACGATCTAAGAGCTGCAAGAGCTATCATTAACTAACATAATCATCAATTTTGGTTACAGAAAAAAAACTAGATCTATACAAATTTTTAGTGTAATTTTTTCACCAATAGAAATCGCCTTTAATTCAAAACGGAACTGATCTAAATATCTATTACTTTACGCCGATCACGATCACTTGGCAAAAATTCATTTAATATATCACTTAAATGACATTATTATCAGGAGAGTTTATGGGCTTAAAGAATGTGATGCTCTCACAACGAAAAATTACTTTGTTCACTTTATAGAATGTATTACGGAGGAAGTGAAATAATTGCGATTTGATGGTGTCTTGTTTGTCTTTTTTAAATCACTTAATGTTATACTGGGGGTATAAAAATCTGTTTTATTTTAAGTCTATATTCAAGGGGTGAAATATTAGAATCATTTCTATCACTAGCGGATAAGGTTTAGTTTAGACTACTATATCTCTTCATAAGTCCTCTAGATCCAGATACCTAAGATCAAATAGTGAATAAAGCGTAAATAAAATATAAAACGACGTTTCAACAGGGTTTCACTGTTACTAATTTCCCTTAAACTTCAAATCAAATTCTAAATCGTTTTAGCTACGACGGCTTGTCTCATATCAAGTGTAATTGTTCGAATTCAATGAACTTTGTTCTCTATTTAAAAAACGCAATATCGGTCCATTCACAAAAAATACCGATTTTTGGTGACGTTCGGGTTACGTCTGGTCAGTAGCCGAATAATTTGATGTACTGAAATATTGTTTGGTGAACTCCGCGTCTAAGTTAAGATTGTAATGGCTGAAATTATATTTATTTGCTCTTGTAGGTTATTTCTGTTTAATATCCGAATAATTTGATGTTCTGAAATATTGTTTGGTGACCTCTTAGTGTAAGTTTAGAGTCTAATTGGCTAAAAAGTTAATTTTATTGCTAAATATTTTTTTAAAGAATCTAAAAAAAGAAAACAATTTCAGAAAATCATTTTGATAAAATGAAATAATTCCTTTATTTTCTTCCAAAATCCAAAATCCAATAAAATTTATTTCTCAGTTGAAATTTCATATTAATTACTTTTCTGATTTGTTGTGTCCTGTTAACTAAATTTATTAATTTTCTTTTGAAAGAAAATTAATGTTAATATGAATTGCAAATTTTGTAATGTCGTGTTATTTTTATAAATGTATTAACTCCAAATTACCATTAAACATAATTCTTTGTTGTTTTATTATAATTTTGCAACAAAAAAAATCTTGTAACAAATTTGTTGGTAACACGAAATAATTTAGTTAATAAATGTAACTAAATACTTTAATTTATTATGCATAAAATATATATAAATTAAATTAATGAATTAATTAACTAATGAATACAGTAATTAATGTGTTTATTAAAATAATATTTAAAATGTTATTAAAAAGAATTTAATTCTAATTATTCAAAATTTGTGCTTAAACTAAATATAAGAAACGAGATCGAAAAATTGATATAATTTTCAAAAAAATATATATTTTTATAGTTTTAATCACTAGTGAAAAAATTTTGAACCTTTTTCGAAAACCCTTCCGTAAACTTGTTTGTAAGTGCTTTCTTGCTCAAAGAGGTAATCAATATACTACAATTTTGGACAACTTTTTTTCTTCAATTTTCTTTTAATAACCTCTTTATTGGCCTTAGCTCCGGATAATTTGGAGGATTTACCTCTCTTGCTCCAAATACCACATTATTGTTCTTGCACTACTACTAGTGACAGAAGTATAGTTTACTATAGTTTACTATAGCGACAGAAGGCCAAGTCAGGCCAAAAATAAGAATACATATTATGAAGTCTTATGAATGGAAGCAGTCTTATTTGTAAACATTCCTTGAGGAAAATGTCGGCGTTTATAGAGCCCGTTGTAACAATAGATTGTTTTCTTTCCTGCAGCTTCATATTGCTTGCCATGCTAAGAACTTTTTTCGTAATTTTAAGTGTTTTTGGGACCTAAATTTTTCTTCAAAATTTCCTCGAGCATCTGAAACATAAAATTATTGACCGGAAAGTTGCGAAAAATCCGTCAGTTTCGTCAACCCTTATGCAGCAAGAATACATTTTTAACTTGACTTAAATTTCCGAGTTCTATTTTTGGACTCTTAATTACTTTTAGAGCCGTGTATGTCTTTCAACCTGCAGTAGTTTTAATTTTTCTAGCCAAATAGTTCGTGCTCGGTGCTAACCTACCGGATGTATTAGAAGCTCTTTTGAAAATGATTTCTATTATACACATTTGCGATGAAGGGTATTAAGGATTCGGCTTAGCCGAATATAACAATTTTACTTGTTATTAATTTAAAATCTTCGTTATCCAAAAGCGTTTATTTTACACATCTCTTCATGTAAGACGCTTTTTTAAATATCTCCAGTTATTTATAACTCATTTATTTGTCTCTACTAAACTATTTTTCAAAACCACCATATTTGTTTATATTTAATTCAGTTTATTAACTATTTAATTATATTAATTATGTCCAATTAAAATCACTATAAAATTTATATATTTTTTCTCTTTATTTTTAATTACGTTATTTTCCTATTTTTCTCATGTTATTTGTGTATTTTGGCACATTTTCCTATACACATGTAAAAAATGAAAAATTATCCATAATTTTTATATTTTTTCACACAAATAATTTTAATTTGCTTCCCCCTTCCCCAACACTCTCGGTATTTTATTGTGGCAACACAATTTTTTATTATTAATAACTCTATTAATTTGTCATTTGAAAGTGTTAAAAAGATTTATAAAAAAAATCATACAATCATGTTGAAATAATAAAATATGATTAACAAATAATATTAATTTAAAATAATTTAGTTTACTTTTTGCGTTTATTATTATTTTTTTAATTATAATTGACAAGAGATTTTTATTTTTATATTGAAATTTCAGGTTAAAATCTGGTTTCAAAATCGTCGCTCAAAGTACAAAAAAATGATGAAAGCTGCCCAGGGTCCAGGTCAGGGTAGTGGCATGCCATTGGGAAGTGGAGGCCCAAATCCAGGTCAACATAGTCCCAATCAAAATATGCATAGTGGTGAGTTCAACTTCAAATTATATTATTTTTAATATAAAAACTTTATTTAGTGAAAAAAACTGATCTAATTTTTTAAAAACTTTTGTTTGTTTTTAGGCGGTAATAACGGTGGCGGTTCAAATAGTGGTTCACCATCACATTATCTACCTCCCGGACACAGTCCGACGCCTTCAAGTACGCCTGTATCTGAATTATCACCCGGTAAGTTAAACTTTAAAAAAGTATAAAATATTTCAAAGAAAAAAGAGCTTTTATCATTACAGTTTTAACTAAAGCTTTTTAACAAAAACATTTCCTAATCAAACTTTAAATTAATTCTGTGTTGAAACTTTAAAACTACAGATTGTTTATTTCTATATTGAAAAAGGCAGAGCTTTGTTTCAACATATAAAGTTCTATAAAAAGCACTTTCCAAGAGCTAAAGCTTTAAATTCGTTTTTATTAAAAATTATAAAGTTTGCTGCTATAAAAATTAGTCTCTTTTACTTTATGAAAATTCAGCTAAATGATCTTTGTAATAAGTTCAAGATCATTTTTATTCAACTTTTTTTCCTGAAAACTTTTTCTCTACTTCCAAAATTAATTTTTATTTATTTTTTATTTCCTTTTTTAGAATTTCCACCAACGGGGTTAAGTCCGCCAACGCAAGCGCCCTGGGATCAAAAACCACATTGGATTGATCATAAACCACCGCAAATGACACCACAACCACCTCATCCAGCAGCGTCACATCCGCAAACACATCATCATAATCCACCACCACAAATGGGCGGTTATGTACCTCAATATTGGTATCAACCAGAAACAAATCCATCGTTATTAACGTAGGTAAACTATTTATAAATATGTTTCATTAGAAAAAAGCTTTAGAGAAAACTTTAATATTTTACATAAAAAGCTTTAAGTAAAAAGAGAAAAAACTAAGCAACAAGTTTTCAAAGCTCTAAAAAATAGATACTCAAGTACAGAAAGCTTAAAAAAAGCCAAAAGTCTTTTAGCTTATAACAAGAGTATATTTTTGTGAAATGTTCAAGAGTTTGTGAATGGTCTCTGAAGCTTTTATACTTATCCCTAAAAAGTAAAGTTTAATTTTTTCTAACATTAAATTTGTAGCGAATTTTTAAGCTTTTATATGTTTCTCTAAATTTAACGTTTATTGAAAACTTTAACAGTGTAACTTGAAGTTAATTTCATCCAATGTTTCGGTAGCTTTTAAGACCTCAATAACTATAAAAATTAAGAAAAGCTTTAAAGGAAATGTCTGGAGATTTTTTTTAGATACAGAAAGCTTTAGCATATGTAACTTTATTGAATTGCGAGTTGAAAGCTTTATTTATCCAAAGCTTTTGTTAATAAATAATTCTTCCGATTTTAGCGTTTAAATTTAAGTATTAAAAATTTAAATTAAGGAATTTGAATCTTTTAAATTAAAGTTTTAAGAACTTAAAGCTTATAAAACGTGATATTATAACATTAAAAGAAAAACCATATTTGTATAACTTTTATTAAAAGCTTTTTATTTTGAATTAAATTTAATGAAAATACTTTATTTATAACTATATTTTTAATAAAAAGCTCTCGATGATTTTAAACTTTATTCCCTTCTTATGAAAATTTTAAACTTGTTTCGGATTTGGGCTTTATATTTAAAGCCTCAAACAATACTCTGTTGTTTTGAATAATAATTTGATTAAAAGCTGTTTTCAAAAGCTAAAATTTTTATTAAAGCTTTTGGTTTTTTAACATTATATTTCTTATGACTAAAGTAAATACAAAAATTTGTTTGTTATCAGTTTAACACTTTGAGTTAAAAAGTTAAATATGAAATAAAGCTTATTTTTTCTTCACAAAAGAGCTTTTGATAATTTTAGGCTTAAAAACTTTTAATTAAACTTGAAATATGTTTCTGATATCGTATATCGAACAAGAACTGTGTTTCAACATTCAAAGCTCTATAAGAAGCTCTTTCTTTAAAGTTAAAGCTTTAAATTCGTTTTTGTATTACAACTTGAAAACTTCATTGCCATAAATCGCTTAAAAGCGTTCCCTTAAAAAATAGGTTAAGAAAAAAAATAATAAAATAAAATTTTTAAACAAAAAAGCTGTTTGAGAAATGGAATTAAAAGCTATTTTCAAATAATGTGTTTTTTGGTTTTGTTTTATTTTAAAAAAGCCAATTTCTATTCAAAGCTTTAGGTTCTTCAATATGATATTTGTTTTTAATAAATTTAATAAAACAGTTCCTTTTTAAACTGAGACTTTGAAAGTTAAATATTTTATATTTAATGCTTTTTTATTGTAATTAAGTTAAAAGCTTTTCTATATTGAATTTGTATTATTTTTTTAATTTATTAAATATTATAAAAAAATATTTTAATTTATTTTATTAATAAAAAATTCTTTATTTTTTATGATCTTTCCAGGGTATGGCCAGCGGTTTAACAAACACCTCCTTCTACTCTAACCACAACAACCTTTTACCAAACCGATCCTATAGATAATTCTATGCATATATATTAATTAAAATTTAATACAAACAAAAAAATTCAAATAAAAAAATGTTAAACTAAAAAGTTAAAAAAATATAATTTAAATGTTTTATTTTTATTATAATTTTTTTATTTTTAAATTTTTCTTAGGAAAATGCATAAATAAATTTTTTTGTAAGAAAATTTTATTAAAAATATTTGCAAAATAAATTTAAAAAAATTGTATGTGTGTGTGTAAATTAAAGTGCACCTTGTGTAAAAAGTTTTTTTTTTATAAATTTCTTAATTTTTAATTTGTATTAAAATAATATTTGATAATCAGATGTTTTTTTATTATTATTATTACTATTAATTTTAATTAAATAAAACAGAATTTTTAAATATTTTAGCTATAAATGAAGAAATATAAATATATATTAATTAAATAAAAACATAAAAATCTTAAAAATATAAGTTTTAAATATAATTTTTATGTAAGACATAAAATCAATTTACTTTAATATACATTTATATATAAAAAATAAAAACAAAATAAATTAAAAAAAATAATAAATTTATATATAAAACAATAATAATTAATAAATTAAAAATAAAACATTCCTCATTGTTTTTTAAAAAACCAAGCATTTCTGTTCAGTTTAAAAAATTAAATAAAAAAAAATAATAATAATTAAATTTTTTTGTAAATATTTATAATAATTTTTTGTAATTTATATTAATAAAAATAATATTAAAAATAAAATAAAAAATAAATAAATTGAAAATCAGCTGATGATCTTAAAGTTGTCTTAACAAATTAAATAAAATAAAAAAAATGTTTAAAATAAAATTTAAATTACAATTTAAAATAAAAAACAAAAAAATGAAACAAAAATGTAGCAAAAACAAAATAAAATAAAACAAAAACAAACCCTATATAAAAATAATTAAAATAAAATAATATAAAAAATAAAAAAAAATATTTTATTTATTAACAAGCAAGAACGCTACATTCGGCTATGCCGAATCTTCAGAACCCCCAATCCAAACAAACATAAAACATACAGTTTACATACATACAGAATCAAAAAATACTTCAATATTTAAAAGTATTTTCTCAAATATAACCTCGAAACCTTAAAGAACCGGAAAATGTCTTACAATTTTGACTAGAACTTTTTTTCTTTTGAACCGATTTTGATAATTTAGTTAATCAGTTTAATCTCAAGAGAACATTACTTTCCACTTTGTCAATTTATAATTGAATATTTTACGAATGATATTCTTTTAAATTTAGAGGCCAGATATCGGTCTATATATTTTAATGTACTAAACCGATTTGTCTGATTTGAAGTAGGAAACTTCTCGGGACAATAAATAATAAAAAATTAATTAAAGAAATTCTCTCATAAGTCGGTCTGTTACTTTTTATCTATTAAACAAATTTTGCCAATTTTAAATAGAATATTTCCAAGTACAAAGTTAATATACGCTCTTCACCACTCGGCTATTAATGGACTTTTTCTGACAGATATTATATGGGATCTATAGGAAATTACGGCCGACTGTCTTAAAATTTCGCACAACAATTGTTTGTTATTTTTATTCTAAAATACTCATTCATAGGCATCGACCTCTCAATCGTACCCCAAACATCTATGGTGGTGTAGGGTATCAAAAGTGAATAAATTAGAAAATATAAGTTTTTAATGGAAAAACGGGTTCTTATTGAAAAATTGTAAAATTTTTGATCAAAAGTCTAGATTTTAGTGAAAAAATCGGAAACTTTGGTAAAAAGTTAAGATTTTACTATCAAAATTTTAGCGAAAAGTCGTGTTTAACTGAAAATTTGAAATTCAGAGTACTCAGTCTAGTTATTCTTATAATTACATATTGAAATGTTAACATTATCAACTTAAAAATAACCAAAACACAGTATTCTATATCCATCTGTCCACATATTCCGTCCTATATACCCATAATTCCTATTCCATCTTTTTCTCCAAATATTTAAGTCACACGTTGTATAAATACTACCATCACACAGTGTTTCGAATGAAAAATGAAATGGAAATTAATTGTAATTTCCGAACGGCTTGTCTAATTCAATTTTAAACTTTGTGAACCTTATGGGAATCGGTCCACTGGGTCTCAAACTTTGTCTCTTTAAGTCATTAAACAATTTAAAACTGATCTTAAAGTTGTCTTAACAAATTAAATAAAATAAAAAAAATGTTTAAAATAAAATTTAAATTACAATTTAAAATAAAAAACAAAAAAATGAAACAAAAATGTAGCAAAAACAAAATAAAATAAAACAAAAACAAACCCTATATAAAAATAATTAAAATAAAATAATATAAAAAAATAAAAAAAAATATTTTATTTATTAACAAGCAAGAACGCTACATTCGGCTATGCCGAATCTTCAGAACCCCCAATCCAAACAAACATAAAACATACAGTTTACATACATACAGAATCAAAAAATACTTCAATATTTAAAAGTATTTTCTCAAATATAACCTCGAAACCTTAAAGAACCGGAAAATGTCTTACAATTTTGACTAGAACTTTTTTTCTTTTGAACCGATTTTGATAATTTAGTTAATCAGTTTAATCTCAAGAGAACATTACTTTCCACTTTGTCAATTTATAATTGAATATTTTACGAATGATATTCTTTTAAATTTAGAGGCCAGATATCGGTCTATATATTTTAATGTACTAAACCGATTTGTCTGATTTGAAGTAGGAAACTTCTCGGGACAATAAATAATAAAAAATTAATTAAAGAAATTCTCTCATAAGTCGGTCTGTTACTTTTTATCTATTAAACAAATTTTGCCAATTTTAAATAGAATATTTCCAAGTACAAAGTTAATATACGCTCTTCACCACTCGGCTATTAATGGACTTTTTCTGACAGATATTATATGGGATCTATAGGAAATTACGGCCGACTGTCTTAAAATTTCGCACAACAATTGTTTGTTATTTTTATTCTAAAATACTCATTCATAGGCATCGACCTCTCAATCGTACCCCAAACATCTATGGTGGTGTAGGGTATCAAAAGTGAATAAATTAGAAAATATAAGTTTTTAATGGAAAAACGGGTTCTTATTGAAAAATTGTAAAATTTTTGATCAAAAGTCTAGATTTTAGTGAAAAAATCGGAAACTTTGGTAAAAAGTTAAGATTTTACTATCAAAATTTTAGCGAAAAGTCGTGTTTAACTGAAAATTTGAAATTCAGAGTACTCAGTCTAGTTATTCTTATAATTACATATTGAAATGTTAACATTATCAACTTAAAAATAACCAAAACACAGTATTCTATATCCATCTGTCCACATATTCCGTCCTATATACCCATAATTCCTATTCCATCTTTTTCTCCAAATATTTAAGTCACACGTTGTATAAATACTACCATCACACAGTGTTTCGAATGAAAAATGAAATGGAAATTAATTGTAATTTCCGAACGGCTTGTCTAATTCAATTTTAAACTTTGTGAACCTTATGGGAATCGGTCCACTGGGTCTCAAACTTTGTCTCTTTAAGTCATTAAACAATTTAAAACGATCCAGATTCCTTATATCTGAACCGATTTTAAAGATCTTATAAGTGGGTTCAGATAGTGAGGTTCTACAAAAAAACCTCGTCGAATGGGTAGGGTATCTACTCATCTATCAGTTACCAAGTTTAAGAGATATTTAGTTTCAAAAATTTTAAATTTTACTTTTTGACCGATTTTGGCGAAGTTTTTATGCTACATTGGTTCCAAATTTTATCAGATTTTTACCAAACATTTTTATTTTATTAAGAATTAATATAAAATTATTAAATTAAAAATTTTGAAAATACATTCATGAAATATAAAGTTATATGCTTTTAAATTTCAATTATCAAGAGTTAAGATTTTTCGCCGATTTTTTCTCTTTTGACAAAAAATTAGTTACACATCTTTTGAGTTATAACAAATAACCTATACCGATTTTATATTTTCTTGAAAGGCTTCTGTGTGTTGTAAAAAAGTTTCAAAAACTTAAATTTTGAACGAACCAGAGTTTCTCAAATGCAATTTATTTTTTTCATAACACACTAATTTCTGGCTTAATTTCGCAAATCGCGAAACTGGATTTTTAAAGGGCTTTTGTTTTCTTTAAGGTTTGATATGTTCTAAAATTTTCGGTAATAGACTTGTTTGTTTGCCGATAATGTTTAGAAAAGCAAAAAAGAGGAAAAAAAGCCTTTTTTTGGGAATTTTTGGAAGTTTCTTGGGAATTATGGGATTTATTTTAAGGAAAACTAAATAATCAAAATTTTAATTTGTCTACTCTCTACTATCACAGTGTGTAATTTCTGTGAAATTGGAGAGTTATAGATTTATTTCCATTTATTTTTCAATTGAAACACTGTGCATTGTCTCCGCTCTGTAATACAAACCAATTTTAAGTTCCATTTCACCTCAGATACTTCATACGTATGTATGCTTATATGTACATTAACTATTCTCGTTCGATTTTGAGGCGCACAAAATAATCTATACTTTTTTCCATCACCGTCTCTCAACGCCTATATAAATTGGATCAAACGAAAAACAAATTTGTTCATGTGCTAGTAGACATTTAGTGGGCGCCGTCAAGGTCGGTTTTATAAATTCTATGACCAATTTTTTAATCAATTTACTTTTAATTAAAAAAACGACAAAGTTTTTCTTTAAAATCTAGAGGTTTTCTTAGATATCGGCTTATAACTGTTTATCTACCAAGCCGATTGTGACTTCATTTAGCTCGGACAAATATTTAGAATATGTATGTATGTATGTGATACAGACATAAATTGCTTCATTGATTCAGCATTTTTAGGTTCTTGAAATAATGGTGATCCCAAAATCAATCCCATTTTAGTATAACCATTTTAACAAATTTGATAAATAATCCCATTTACCACTTAAAGTTTAAGAAGGACATAAAGAAAAGTCATTTTAAAATCTACTAAAAATAGACGAATTAACAATTATTTTATAATAATTTTTTAATTAATTATAATAATATTAATCAATCTGAAGAACAAAAAATTAACAAATTTACTTTGTTAAACAATTTTATTGCAGAAAAATAAAATCCTTAAAAAGTTAAGTGCTCCATTTAAGACAATTCACAATTTACGCGCTCCATTCACTTCATTTAAGTGTATTGCTCAACAAAGGGTGGAAAAAAGTAGATTTGATTTTAACACTTAAATTTATTTATTCATTTTCAATTTTTGAAGTCATTTTAATTCATTTCATTTCATAACTTTAGCGCTCTGTTAATGTAACCGTTTCACAAACTGCAAAACAAAAGTGACGGAAGGAAACATAAAAAATCCGTTCCATTAATAATCGCACATACATTTACACACAGAGATACAAATGTAAAATAAAATATAGATGCAACAGGATATAAGGATTCATACATTAAACATAAAAAAGAGAACAAAAGTACATATGCACTCATACTCTAGACAAAGGGAGAAAAAAGCCTCAGAAATTAGTTTAAAGTGAAGACTGAGTGACTGTCATCATTGTTGTTTGGTTAGATGGAGGTTTGAATGTCTGGAGGTTTGAAACTCTTAAATTGTGCTGTTTTAATTTTTATTATAAGTGACTCTGATGAATCTTATGAATGGTTCCATTATCTGCTTCAATGATTTTCCATAACTTTATTTTTATTCCTTCACACGAATGCAGGAAAGTTGTTATGTATGGGAGTATTTCTAGTGAAGTGTGTGGTTAAAAAAAGGACTTAATAAGGGAAGAATTAATATGGATTTTTAAATAATCTCTAGTATTAGGAAAATTTTTTATTTAAAAACATTTCAAATCTTTTTGTTGCAAATAAAAATATTATCCAAGATTAAACAAACCACAACGGTAGTATCTCTATATACTAATGAATAGTGTTTGTTTGGGATTCATAGATAGATAAACTTCTGGGTCGATTTTGTTGAAATTTTAACAAAATGATTCCAATATAACCGATAGTTACACAGGTTTTAAACATTTTATTGTAACTATATGGTCTGGTTTAAGTCAGGCCAAGAAATTGTGTAACATCTACCAGATGAGCCCATAGGTCTTATGGGCTGAGAAAGTAAGGATGTCATGTATCAGATCTATGGCCACATGTAGGACATATGTTTGTAGTTGCAAGGTCAATATGTATTGAGTCTTTAACTCCATTCTAATATCAATCAATAGTGTCAGAACTATTGTTGAACACCTCGGTAGATTTTGTTTAATGTCTGAATTCAAACTGTAACTTGCAACGGCGGGATTTGTTGCATCGTTTAATGATGCCAGATACCAATCACCTTGGTTCTTGCGAAAATCTGTGTACGATCAGGTGAAGATATTTTTCTAACATTATACGGGGAAAACTTCTGATGACAGTCAAGATGGAACTGTTTACTTAGCTATTCTTTGCTCATTTAGATGGTGTATTGACAGATTGTTTTGGCAACTTTAAATATTTCTCCCATGCTTTTAACTAGCGGAAGTCCACATTGGATCAGCATATCGTTTTATAAGTTTCTTTATTTTTACCCCAAATTTCATCTGCTAGTACTTTGAGGGCCTAGTTTTTTCACAATTTATAATTAGAGTGGGCGATTCGCAGTCGGAATTGGTTTCTATCTATAATAACAAATATGGTATGTTGATGTAAGGACAAACATCTGTTCTGTTTCATGGGGTATTGAAATTGGGTCCTTTGGAAGAAAACAAAGAACGAAAAATTATCAATGAAAAAAGTCGATACAAAGCCTCTTGCGTCTTCGACCTAATTTCAGTTTCGATCGGTGCAGAAATTTTTTACTGAAATAAACACGTATTTGTTCGTAATAAAGTATCAGAAATTTATTCCTCACCAGTGTTTTCTTGACGCGAAATCTATTTGAAAGATGGCAGAAATTAGCGGATTGAAGGTAAGTGAACACTGCTTTAGAAAGTGTCCACGTGGCAATAGTGGTGAAGAGTTTCATTTGATAGAATCAGCATAATACTCATACCGGAATCGCTCAATATTTTGTCAGAAAATTATTCTTCTGAACGATTACTTGTTATTTTAGATAAGTTCAAAAAGTGACTTATATACGACTTTCTTCTTCACACTCTCTTTAAATTTGTACCTCTTTTTGAGCTGAACCAAAGCGTTTAGCATCATCCACAACCGTAGTGAAACTTTAAAAGTTAAAATATATTTATCACAAAAACGTCATGACCATAAAACCAAGTTGTATATGTACACACATCATAATAAAGGGAAACACCCTAAAAATTATGGACACCATGTCATATTTATTTAAAAATTAAAACTCTTTTAACGAAATACATTAAAATTTTATTCCGGATTGTAAAGAAATCAAAAGGAATTTTATTTTAATTTGTAATTAATATGCAGATCACATGGACATTTGTTAATTAATTAGTAAATAATTTTCCTTGATGTTTTCGCATGAAATTGTTGCACATCCAACCATAACAGCAACAGCTTCAGCATCAACAACTCTATGGCTTCTGCCATGGAAATGAACAAGTGAAAAGAAATGAAATGAAGTGAAGTGAAATACATAATAAAAATAATGAATAATTGTAAATACTGCAGTTACCGCCGATCGATGGGTGAATATGAGATGGTGAGGTTGATGTTGATGTTGATGAAACGATTTGATATTTGTCCATTTTTACATTTTATTATTGTATTAAAATTGTTATTCTGTTTGCAAAACGGACCATATAACAAGTGAAAAAGATATAATCGGATACGAGGACTATTAAATACCCTCTTTCACAAGGGAAAGGATTGAACATTAAAACACTTAAATATCATGCTGCTGAAAAATATCTACATAGCCAATATCAGTTGACGATCATGTATAATATAAGGACTCCAACCGGGAAAATATTTGCAGCACTGAAGTTAAAGAGAAGAAGTCTTGGAAGTTTTAAATACTCCCATGGTATTGGTGAAAACAAGCTTCCATATATAAACATCATTAGTCGCGAAAACTCTTGATACCATTCTCCTTCCCAGCTTAATTGTCACCTTATATCAGCAAAGACTCACATGGCATGTGTTTGCAGAATCCATGTGAACGTTTAGTACTCGTGACTTTTGACAACAAAGAGATGAACAATCGTTCGTATACTTTCGAACCCAACGTTCAACATTCAGTAGAGCTTAATACTCATCACTCCTGTTTAACTTCTCCATGTAAAACTGATGATCGGTCCATACTATATTCCTTGAAGCATATGCAAATTGCTCACCTAATAGCTATTTGTGTTCAGATGCCCCCACTATACTACCCAAATGTGGAAGCAGAGATCTTAATTTCAAGGTTATAAAATTGGGGTGTTCCCCGAAACATGTTCGTTGAGCAAAATACAAAATGCTCACCTAAGAATTAAGTCCCCACTATACTACGTAGAAGCAGCGATCTTACCGGTTAAGGAACACAATATAATGCTCAGGCACAATTTCATCCTTGGATATCATAGGAAGGGTCTTATTCTAACTTCAACATTTTAAAGTCGGAGTCTACTCCAAAGCATGTCGGGTAGGTTAATTGTATATACATAAACTGGATCTTCTGCCAGGCAATACGAATGTGTCGCACGGTTTCAAGTTAACACATTGATGTTGATGAGGCCCACCGTCCATAGTAAACAATGAAATGTAATTGCAGTCAAAGAAAAGGATATGAACTGTTTTAGCATAACTGTGATCGAGATGAAACAACAGTCCATTCTCAAAAAGTCAATTAGATTTTTATTTTTAATCAACTTAAAAAATACTTTCCCCATGTTACATCCTGAATAATAAACTTATCAGATACCTCACTTGCCGCAGAGGTGAACATAAGAAAAATTCAATACGGTGCAAGTTTGTTGTTCATGTTTTTCATATCAAAATGTACAACATTTAAATTGTTCGATATCACCATTTTCGGTTGTAAAACACACAGACTCCCATACAAAACTGATGATGATGTTTGATGTTTGTTGGTTGTTGTTTTTTTTTTAAGGAAGAATTTGCAAATAAAAATTTCTTTTTGAGTTCGACATTATGATGGTTTTCAAATCATCATCAGATCATTAACATTATTTTAGTCTTGTACTTTAGTCCACTCATAGTCAGTCATAGTCTAGTCATTATCATCAATAGAACATCAATTCACCATTAGCTTTAGCCATTTAAGCGACATTGTCATAATCAGAAATTTACAAGATCGTTAATAATATTGTGCGTTTTGATCGTTTGTAATTATATTGTGTGTTTTGTTGTTGCTGCTGTTTGATCCACGTGCCATCACATTCGTTTCTATAAATTTTATATTTTTGTATCTGATTTTTTTTTATCGGACATACATGTGTATCCATGTATTTTGTCACTTTTTCTTGTTCAATCATCATGTTTTGTTTGTTTGTTCGTTTGTTGGTTGGTTGTTCTTTTTTCCTCTTTCGTTGTATTTCATTTCATGTATTTTGTATCTCTTTTAACCATAAATATTCGAATACTCGTGGTTGAATTACAATCTAGATGAATTGTACAATTTGTTTTTCCTGTTTAAACATGAATAAATTTATGGAGGTTTGGATCTTTTTTTTTTTTTTGAAATACACTCATGAAAATATTATTTGTCGAGATGAAACATTATCGCGGAAAGGGTGCATAGAATTTGATTACGGGGTTAATATAGCAAAGCCATCATTAGGAACATTCTGATGTGGAGACCAAAGATCTGCTGAGCGATTTTTGGAACTAAAATAATTTTGGCAATCAAAATAAAGCTCTACCGGAACAAAACAGCAACCATCACGATTATGATAGAAGACGGAATTACAGAACTCTTCCTGTCATCAAAATGTATGCTTTCTTTTTTATCGAGAGTTTTCAATATCGGACGACCCAGTATTGCGACAAGACAAATAAAACCTATGCCTAGTATGTATCACTCGTGAATGCCTGGCAAGAACAAAATCGATGATACAGACAACTCATTGATGGCTGTTTTGGTTGAGTCACTTGAAAATTCTTGTACACAGAGGAAATTCGGAAAACCAGGAAAGCATTCTGGGAGTATCGTCTGCAATGTTCTTAAACTGTTGGATGCGATGAAGAGCAGAGGTAAAAATCACAAACAAAGTCAATGTCACATTAATGTTATGATATATTACTATCAATGAAGTGAGTTAGCTCATTTGAACTAGAGACGTTAGACTATATATAAGCCTCTTTCTACGACAACTGTTTCCTCTTAATTATCAGTTTCGTCTTCAATCATGTTTCACCAGAATTTGGAACTCATGATTTTGATTCATGGAAAGTCAGGTGACTCCCAAAAGGTAGAACTCAATTGCGTTACTATCACAACAATTTTTATCTTATAGCAGGAGGAGATATGCATATCGCACTAGAATGTATTGATTTTGTTACGTAATAAATTTTTAAATACCTAACAATTTTTCTCGAGTGTAATCTACATTTAACCAATCAACAACACCAACAATTCAACTAATAAATCTATTATTGGCAATAGACATACAACAATATTCAAAGGCGAAAAATTAGTTAGAATAGTTTGATATTTTTTCTTCTTCTCTTCTCCTCCATTAACCTCTTCTTTTTTTTCTCTCTCTCTCTATTAACATATAAGAGTATCAAAACATGGTCCATAGAAGAAGCTACAATTGATTCAATCGCATTTTACAATTAAGGTAAAATGTTTTTATGTAACTAATAAATGTTAATGGCCATAAATGTGATTCGATACTTGTGTACATGTTTTCACAGTCATTAATTATGGAAAAATGTTGCTTAATCGAATTAGTATGCAAAAGCCAAAAAAAAGAACAACAACAACAAGATCACCATACCAAGTTATATTAAAAACAACCATATTAAGGTGTTTTGTCCCTCAATAAAATAGATCTTTCGAATGCAACTAAGTTAAGAAATAACTATTGGGACCAAAAAAAAATAGGGAACTATTTATATAGGGAATTTGTAGGCAGCACTTCCATAATAATAAAATAAAAATGCTAATATTTTTATTATTTAGACTGAAAATAAATCCTAAACATTTCTTTATTTTTCAAACCATGACAATATACATATGTATATAAATACATCACATATACATATGTATGTATGTATCTGATCACTTATGAATTTTTTAAAGAATTTACTATAAACTCGTGCTATAATACTAACAAAGTAAGAATACGATTGATTTATTATACCCTACACCACCATGGTGGTGGGCGTATTATGCGTTTGTGCACGTATTATGATATTGGCGCAAGGACGATGCATTTTATGATAGATTCATTATTTCATTTAGGCCGCTTACAAATGTATTTTCCGAATGTGGTTTTTATTCCATAAAATTTCTAAATATAAAACGATCCACGCAGAGACAAAATATGTTTGCGGTAACCATAAACGAGAAGCAACATAGTGTTGTTAGATATTGTTACCGTAACTAAAAAATTTTTGCATTAATGAAAATAGTTATTGCTATCATTACTAAAATATTGTTATTGTAATAAAAAGTTTGTTTTTGCATTGATAACAATAGTTATTGTTATCGTCACTTGAAATATGTTTATCGCCACTAAAAACATTGAAACAATAAAAATATTAATTCAAACCTGTTTTATTTTCCATATTATCACAAATTGTAAAAAGAAATATTTGTTCGTATTCAGTTGTCATTAAACTGAAAATAATATATTGTTCTTATAACAATAATTTTTTTTAACGGGCTGTTTAATAAGAATAAAATTATGATCAGTCTTCTAAACATATTGCGACTTAAATATTTTTTTTATTGAATAAAAATAATTTTATGACAGCAACGGAATTGTTATCAAAATAAAATAAATTCAGCAATTAATATGTTTGTCGGGAACATATTAGTTTTTGCGACGAACATAATGCGAAATATCGTTTCTCTGCGTGCAATATTTGCGAAAATAAATCTTATTATAGCGTTGTGCTATTATTAATTCATATATATGCGTGTGTATTATAAAAAAGTGATAAACATAAGCTAAATCGAAGTAATACGAGGATCGGTCCATAATTTGTTCTAATTTCCATATAATTCTCCAGAAAAAAACCTTTCAAATATCACACAACTTAAATATCGTAATACTTTATTACACACATAAGCATATTTAAGAAAAAAAATATACGAGGGACGTTCATAAATTTTTCTAGCAAACATTTACAACCAACATTATGGTGTAGGGAATTATATAGTCGGGCTTGACTGATTGTATTATTTTCACTTGTTTTTCTTTAGAGATCTGCTTAAAGGATCTTCTCTTTTTTCATTATATCTCCACAAGAATTGTCTCTTTATACGCCCAACATTCATTCTATAGATTAATTAAATATCTGGATAATAAAGCTGAAGGAAATTAAAAAATATTTACTAAATGATTACAACACCATTTCTAGAGAAGATATTTCTATTTTATATTTAGTTTATTGCAATTACTAAATGAGTTAAATACATCGGACGGACAAGAAGGACAGACAGACATACTAACTACTATCACAAAGATCATTTTCAATGTCTTGTATTTGTATCCATATGATCGGTTTTAGATTTAAGTATGAGTGTCTGATAGTATAAATTTTAATTATGTTGATTATAATTATGTTTGTTATTACAAAAGTTATGTTTGTTAATAAATATTTTTACTATTTATGGTTTCATTAAATTATTTTATATTTTTAGGCCTAAAAAAAATTGTCTCTTCGAAGAAATGAATCATTTTTTAAATGCTGTATTCAAGATTCTTCTCAAAATTCATAAAGATTATATGGTTAAGAGACAAAAATTATTAAAATTCTTAGAGATGAGTTAACAATTCATATAAATATATAATATAATTAAAACAAAATTGGTAAAATATTTGACTTCACTGTGATTAAATTTGTCCTGGAGGTAATTTGAGTTGTATGTCAATAAAATTTTTGTGGTTGGATTTTTGCTGTCAGTTTACTCGTGTTACTTTGAAAGGAACAAATATTTCAAAGAGATCTGCTATTTTGAATATCTAAAGGATATGAATATCTAACTTCAGACATTCCTCATATATATAGGATTCGATTCTATTCATGAGATCAGATAAGCTATAAAATGTTATATTTTGGATAACACTATGGAATAATGTGTTAATAGTCGCATTGTTCTCAAGAACAACATCAACGAGTAGCTGACAGCCTAATAAAGACTTTAAATGAAACATTCGAGACAGATTTTTAAATATTAAACGCACTTTCAATAAGACGGACAAGAACGGAAATATTTGACCAAATTACAACTGTCTAGAGCTTAATTAAAGTAAAGAGTAATCTTGATAACCAGCTCTCCGTCCGTTATAAAATTGTGATCGGAGGAAAGTTGTTAGTAAGTCGCAGTTGTTAATTGAAGTAAGTTGGGTTGTGAAGAAAGGACAACAATAGTTTCCTAAAGTTGTGTTTTGGCATATTATGCGTTTGTGCAGAAGTTTGTAACAGACAGAAACGAATATAGATCATTTTCGAATCAAGATCATTTTCTGAGTCCATTTCATTATATTTATCCGTCTGTCTTGCTATCCGTGTAAACCTTCTGAACAAAATTCAGGTGTCTTTATAAAATTTGACAAGTGCCATAAATTTGGTGCAAAAACAAACCCCTTCAAAATGGAGGTTAAAATATCTGTATATAATGCGATTTTAACAAAATTTGATCTAAACAAGTCTAATTAAATTCTTATTCTTCACATAAATGTTAATATCACAATATACTGCATTCTTGAACATAAATTCAAAAATAAATTTATACGAGGGTCTTTTATTAATTTTTGGTAGCTTTCATTTATAACCAATAATGTGGGTATTAAGTAGTCAGGCTAGGCCGACTAAACCTTTCTAATGTTTTCTTTTTAATTTAGAACTTTAAACATAAAATATTTGAAAAGATCAGTTATCAGAAAAACCGAGCAGATTTTTCAACCACATATGATTTTTTATGTCCAGTCAGTTTTTACAAAAAGATATTTCTAATATCCGAAAACAAAGTAATGGAAGAACTAGTTACAACCGGGCCTATTCTCGATTTAGAACAAACATTTTATCTAGTGAGAGATCTTACTAATCTTATATTCCGTTACCCCTCTTAAAGTTCCCATAGCAAAGATTATCTAATATACTTGCTTAACCTTGGAGGTGGATATTATTAAGTAGACATTGTAGTATTATATAACAGATACAACTTCTTTCGGCTATAATAGAGAAAAATGCTTTGTTTGGTGACCGCCATAGATATGACTTCGTTAACTTTTAAGTAGTAATTACATCAATCCCCTACCTTTAATATTGGTCGGATAACTTGTCTGCTAATTGCTATAACCATTAGATACATCTAAATATCGAGAAGTTTCAGTGGCCAATTTCTCATCATTTTAATTGCATTTTAATTTAAGTTTTTAATGAGCTCTTCCATTTTCAGAATGTCATTTGATCCAAAACTTCATAACTTTTATTAGATCTAAATTGATAAAATACAATAGATACTGTCTTTCGGACCCGAAAGAAACTTCTCTCCAAGTACAGCTGTTTAAGTTTAAAATAATACTAATCCAAGAAAAAATAGGCAGAAGAAATTGAATAGTATATTATCCTTAATTAGACATATGAAATCCTCCTTTTATATCCTTTCCACCATTATTAGTTACTCATTCTGAATTTGTATTTCCGAATTGATATCTAGATAAATTCGAATGTTTTAATAAGCTCATTTAACATGCAAGATAGGAATTTCTCGGTGTTCTACTAGCACAATTCATCTCTTATTACATTCAGCCAAGAATGTCAGTTATCTTAGTTGATCATTCAATTACTGTAGTATTCCAAAAATCGTCCATCTTTTACAATTCGATATCCTTGCAACTGTGACAATTGTATTGTAGAAAAGCTTTCAGGATGTATAAGCAGTTCATTGCTATATATTTAATGTAAAAACAGGCTACTTATTCCAAGCTTCTTAAAATGTTTTTTTTGTGGTTCGATAATCAGATCTTTGTTATAAAGTCCACCCACTTATAACACTATATAGTGTCATTATCATAGTATAAGTAAAGTCGTACTACTATTTAAACCTTTTCACCTTTATTGACAAAAAAGTTCCATCAAAATTTAACATATGTCAATCATTTCCTTTTGCTCATTAAGTCAGTCACTTGCTATCACTTTACTGTTCCTTTTTTTCATTTACTATTCAGCGTATAAATATTTTTTTTTTCGTTAAAATTCTCATGTCTTTATATGAATACAACAATTCAACAGCAAACGTGAGTGAGTGCGTATAAATAAATCTTTTAAATCCTAAAGGAGAAATAAAAAAAATCCATACGGAAAAAAAGGTTCACCAAAAAATGTAAAAATATCACAAGATTTGTGGTGGTTTGCCTAAAACGGTGACAAAACTGAAAGAACGAATAAAAAATCTCACTTTTACATTCGTCGCAACGCAAAAGGATTTAAATGATTTTTCTCCTTCTTATTTTCCTTGTTTATTCACCTTCCAACGCTTAAGCGTTTTTGCTTAAAGAAGTGAGCCCCAAGAAACTGTTTTTGGACTTTGGAAATAATTTTTGTTTTATATTTAAAATTTACAAAAAAAAAATCAGCATTTTTGTAGAATAAGATGGATATATGTGATCAAGGCAGAGAGTCACAAAGGGCCAAATGAAAGGAAAGAAAAAAACTGTAAATATTTGAGGGTTTGAAAAAAATATGCCAAGATTTTGACTACCGAATTACGTGCTTGTATGTGTCTGATCTGGTTTTGTATAGAAACGCGATCAAACGCAGAGCAAAAGGAGTTTATTTCTTTTAAAGTAAAGATTTATTGAGAAAAAAGCTCATTTTTAACTTTTTTGAGAGTAAACGTGTGAGTGTGTCTGTTCAATTAGTAAGACCAACTAGATTCAATTCTAGTCTCGTTTATTAATATACGAGATCGATTTATAGTCAATAAAGACTAAATCGAATTCAATTCAATATAGACAAGATCGAATTCTAGTTTTTAACAAACTATATTTAAGTCCTTTTAGTCGCGAATGTAAATGTCTTTACTAAAGTCTTTATGAACTTGAGTATAAAAGATGTTATTTTAGTCTTTATGGTCTGGACTTTAAGAGGCTTTATTTAAGTCCTTATAGTCTATGAAAGATTTTATTTAAGACTTTATAGTCTGGACTATAATAATATATAATATTAAAGTCCTTTATATTCTGTGGACAATATACAGTTTATTAAATTCTTTGTAGTCTGGGTCTATAAGAGATTTTTTTAAATTTCTTATAGTCTGGGACCACAAGAGACTGTATTAAAGTATTCTATAGCCTGAGACTACAAGAGATCTTAAAAAATCTGGGAATTTATTAAACTCTTTAGAATCATCAGGACTATAAAATACTTTATTTTAGTCTTATATAGTCCGGGAGTGTAAGAGACTTTATTCAAGTCATTTATAGACTGGGACTATAACAGGCCATATACAAGTCTTTAGTGGTCTGAGTAAGTAAAAGACTTTATTCAGGTCAGATATAGTTTAGGAAATGTTATGTCTTATAAATCTTATAAAGTCTCGGAGTGTAACAAAGTTCAGTTGGTTTCATTTTGATGTTTCCTTAGTTGGTCCCATTGAGTCTGTGCCTTTCTCGATCATAATATCCAATGCTTTGGGTTTGTGTATTGAGTGAAGAAGATGTGCGGCAAATCTTTTTGTTGACATTATTGAAATTATTTTGTCCAAGTTGAAAGAAACAAAGAATTGTGATTTCATACAAACGTATACTTAATATATACATATACATATGAATGTATGTATATGTGTATGTTTATTTTATAAAATGTTTTAGTTAAAATATTTTATTTTTGTAGTTATTTTTTTTTCATAATAATGTGAATAAATCCAATAGTTTCGAATACAAAGTACTAAATACTGGTACTTTAAAATAGTATGAAGGTTATAAAATGAATTACAAAATAACAAAAACAACAAAAAAAAAACTTTTTATTTTTTGAATTATAGAAAAATAAAGTTGTGTCTCTTTTATAATATGGACTTGTCCTAGAAATACATATATACAGACATATGTATGTGTGTGTATGTGTAGTTGTGTAGATATTTCATTTAAAATACAAAAAGTAAATTGTTCAGTTTTTTATTTCTTGTGTTCAATTGTAAAATTTTTTTTTTATTACAAATTTTTACAATGTAAATTTTTTTTGTTGAAATATTATTTGCACTATTGCATTATTGCAAGTGTAATTGTAATTTATATTAAATTGAAATGTGGAGGAAAATATCCAAACAATAGTTTTCCATTTGGTACGTTCAGACTCTAAAAACAAAGTTAGAGTGACAATGACCGCGAAACCATTTGTTGGTGGCAAGTTATGAGCAAGTGCGTTTGCCAACAATTGCAATTTTGCAATAGTCGTCTATTCTATACAAGATTGAATTGAAAAAATTCACATGACTCTTGGCATGGTTGGGTTAATGGATTTAAAGCGAATGTTTGAATCGAAAAATTGTTTAGATTTTTGATGTGTGATTTTATACAATGTTGCAAAAGGGTGTGAAATGTTTAAAGTTGCACCAACTGAAAAACTTCACAGGAAGTTTCACTACATTCCCTTTAAAACGTTTTGCGTTGAGTTTGAACAGGAAAATGAAGATTTCTATTAACCTTTTAATTATTATTCTATCAATTTCAAATGTTTCTTTAAAATCCCTCGAGTCTAATTATTAGAAGAGTAAAAGACCTCACCTTTGTTCTGGGAACTAAAAGCCTGTTACGGTTTTGCGTTTAATGAAAAATTCTCTACAACATTATTTACTCGTAAAAAAAGAATTTCATCTTAAATGAAAATAAAAATAAGAGAAATAAACTAAAATGTAATTGTACATAAGACACAAGTATTTATTTCGTGTATCCGTAAAACAGTAGCGTCAAAATGACTGCCAAGAAATCGAACCAGTCGATTGTTTTGTTTTCTTTTTATTTTTTGCATTTATTCTTAACAAAAATTATTCTGGTTGAAGTTGAGAAATTTTGAAAGGGAAGACTTTAGAGTGGCAAAAGAAGGTATGAAACAGAATGAGTCAAGAACAAATACTTAAAGTTTGTTGAACAGTAATGGTTGTAGTGAAAGGTACAGCGGTCTGTAGACCAAACCAAGACGTAGCAAATAGACTGGGCCCCAACGTAGTCTACAGACTACTCAACAAGGTAGTAAATAGATTAGACCGTGATCAATATTTAGACTATTACACAACGTAGTCTATCGATAACTCAGTTCATAGACTATTTTACAATACAGAATATGGACTAGGCCACAGTATATGGACTATTAAGAAAACACGGTATATAGACAAGACCACAACGTCGATACAGTATTCCGCGATGTAATCAGTTTATGATATATTCTATATATTCTACGTCGACGTAGTCAATAAACTTGTCCACAACATATTTTTAGAGCAAAAACTTTATTGACATCTTAATAGTCTGGACTATATTAAAGTATTTATAGTCTGGACTATAACAGACTTTATTAAAGTCTTTATAGTCTGGACTATAACAGACTTTATTAAAGTCTTTATAGTCTGGACTATAACAGACTTTATTAAAGTCTTTATAGTCTGGACTATAACAGACTTTATTAAAGTCTTTATAGTCTGGACTATAACAGACTTTATTAAAGTCTTTATAGTCTGGACTATAACAGACTTTATTAAAGTCTTTATAGTCTGGACTATAACAGACTTTATTAAAGTCTTTATAGTCTGGACTATAACAGACTTTATTAAAGTCTTTATTGTCTGGACTATAACAGACTTTATTAAAGTCTTTATAGTCTGGACTATAACAGACTTTATTAAAGTCTTTATAGTCTGGACTATAACAGACTTTATTAAAGTCTTTATAGTCTGGACTATAACAGACTTTATTAAAGTCTTTATAGTCTGGACTATAACAGACTTTATTAAAGTCTTTATAGTCTGGACTATAACAGACTTTATTAAAGTCTTTATAGTCTGGACTATAAGAGATATATAAGATATAGTGTAGACTATAACAGACTTTATTAAAGTCTTTATAGTCTGGACTATAACAGACTTTATTAAAGTATTTATAGTCTGGACTATAAGAGATATATAAGATATAGTGTAGACTATAACAGACTTTATTAAAGTCTTTATTGTCTGGACTATAACAGACTTTATTAAAGTCTTTATTGTCTGGACTATAACAGACTTTATTAAAGTCTTTATTGTCTGGACTATAACAGACTTTATTAAAGTCTTTATTGTCTGGACTATAACAGACTTTATTAAAGTCTTTATTGTCTGGACTATAACAGACTTTATTAAAGTCTTTATTGTCTGGACTATAACAGACTTTATTAAAGTCTTTATTGTCTGGACTATAACAGACTTTATTAAAGTCTTTATTGTCTGGACTATAACAGACTTTATTAAAGTCTTTATTGTCTGGACTATAACAGACTTTATTAAAGTCTTTATTGTCTGGACTATAACAGACTTTATTAAAGTCTTTATAGTCTGGACTATAACAGACTTTATTAAAGTCTTTATAGTCTGGACTATAACAGACTTTATTAAAGTCTTTATAGTCTGGACTATAACAGACTTTATTAAAGTCTTTATAGTCTGGACTATAACAGACTTTATTAAAGTCTTTATAGTCTGGACTATAACAGACTTTATTAAAGTCTTTATAGTCTGGACTATAACAGACTTTATTAAAGTCTTTATAGTCTGGACTATAACAGACTTTATTAAAGTCTTTATAGTCTGGACTATAACAGACTTTATTAAAGTCTTTATAGTCTGGACTATAACAGACTTTATTAAAGTCTTTATAGTCTGGACTATAACAGACTTTATTAAAGTCTTTATAGTCTGGACTATAACAGACTTTATTAAAGTCTTTATTGTCTGGACTATAAGAGACTTTATTAAAGTCTTTATAGTCTGGACTATAAGAGACTTTATTAAAGTCTTTATAGTCTGGACTATAACAGACTTTATTAAAGTCTTTATAGTCTGGACTATAACAGACTTTATTAAAGCCTTTATAGTCTGGACTATAACAGACTTTATTAAAGTCTTTATAGTCTGGACTATAACAGACTTTATTAAAGTCTTTATAGTCTGGACTATAACAGACTTTATTAAAGTCTTTATAGTCTGGACTATAACAGACTTTATTAAAGTCTTTATAGTCTGGACTATAACAGACTTTATTAAAGTCTTTATAGTCTGGACTATAACAGACTTTATTAAAGTCTTTATAGTCTGGACTATAACAGACTTTATTAAAGTCTTTATAGTCTGGACTATAACAGACTTTATTAAAGTCTTTATAGTCTGGACTATAACAGACTTTATTAAAGTCTTTATAGTCTGGACTATAACAGACTTTATTAAAGTCTTTATAGTCTGGACTATAACAGACTTTATTAAAGTCTTTGTAGTCAGACATAGTGACTATATTAAATTCTTTAAAGTCTACAATATTAGAGATTACTCCGGGACGTAATTAATGTTATTCTCTTCCTTTATACCTATAATTTTTTCCCTCTCTGTCTACTAAACTCGTGTAAGGTAAAGTTTTTAAGATAGACTTGAAATCGTCATACCAAATTAGTGATCAAAATACAGTAAAACGAATAAAATCTACAAACTAAAACAAAACAACACCAACAATGCAAACACAATGACAAAAAATGCTTAAGACTAAAGGAAATAAAATAAATAGGAAAGGAATGAAAAAAAAAAAGGAAAAGAAAAATAATGAAAAAAAAGCAAGTGGAATCCTTAAAAAGTTATTTCTGAAATGCATCCATCAAAGTCTGCTTCACCAAAGTCAAATCAAAAACTGAAAACCAACAGAGAAATACAAAATGCGAAAATGCGTACCAGAGAAGACATACAGACGGAAGGATGGAAAGACATGCGTTGTAGCAACAATAATGTTTATAGTAAGTCTAATACTAAAGACGCAACTGCAATCCAAGAATTGTATAGATGACTGGTCCATACGTTTTCTGTTGGCGTAAAACATAAAAAGCGTTCCTCTTTGTTACGATTCTTTTTTGTTATTTTTGTTTGCATTCGTTTGCTGCTGCTGAACGAACGTTCGTCCAACTTTTAAAGTTAAATAAAGTTTTATTTCTGTTTTTTTTGTTTATTTCTAAATGTTTTTGGTTTGTTTTGTTTTGGAAATATATGCTGGATATGCTACTGAAATGCGCATTCCATTTGCAAAAGGATTCATGGTATGATGAACGATGTGTCGCTGATGACCTGATCAAAGTGGAGCATCTGTACGCATATCGATTGCACTGCAGTAGACCTTTTTTTGTTTGTTCTACAACTACGACGACTTGCGACTACTACGAACTTGTCTGTTTGATGTCAATGCTTTTGGTTTTTGCTTGATTATTTTATTTTCCCCTTTTTTACGTTTTTTATTGTTTTTTTTTTTCAAAAATGTTAAGAAAAAGTGTAGGAATCTTTTGTCAATAACTGTGTGCTGAATAAGACCATAAGGCAACATTTTGGAATTTCTTATTTTTGGTTTTTGTCAAAAAATTTTTGAATATTTTTGTTTCTTTTTATTGTTCTTTTTTTGTACTTAATAGAAATGAGAAATAAGTTAAGGAACTTTATTTCAAAACTTTACAATGCAAAGGTGAATGGAGAAACTGAAAAAAAATTACAATCTGCTGGGTGAAGCAAATGTCATTCGGCCTTTGAGCGTAAATATTTTGTTTTAGTTTAGATCTAATTATAGTTCAGTTCTAGTTAAGTTAAAGTTCAGTCCAAGTTCAGTTTTAGTGCAGCTATAGTGCTGTTCTAATCAGATTTAGTTCTAGTTCAGTTCTAATTCAGTACTAATTCAGTTCTAGTTAAGTTTAAGTTCAGTTCTATTTCATTTCTAATTTATTTTTAGTTCAGTTCTAATTTCGTTCCAGTTCACTTCAGTTCTATCAATATTTTGAATTGATGGACATTTGAAAATTTGCAGTGACTTCTTTGCTTTCAATTGCCTTTTAAAGTGATCATAAATTAAATGTCTTTTTTATTCCACTTCAAATAAAATCCAGCTGTGAATTGAAACTTCAGAACTATTCTGCGCAAAAAATAAATCAAATAAAATCAAAATACCTTAAAGATGAAAATAAAATACCAAAAGACAAATCTTTTACCTCTTTCATTTATTATTATTATTTTTTTGTCAATATCAACCTCTTTTTGGACAAACTGTCAGTTTCAACATACAAGTTTGAACTGAATTTTCAATGACCATTATAAATTGTAAGTTAGTGATGAAGGGATCAAAGAAACAAGTTTGAATGATATATTGCGGTGTATCAAATTTTAAGTACCCTACACCAGGAACAAGCAAATAATACAAAGAAACATTATCAGTTGCTTCACATCGAGGTAGATTTTATATTAATTTTTTTTAGCGAAAATATGAATTTTAAGTTAAAATTTGAGTTTTTAGGTAAAATTTGAGTTTTTAGTGAAAATTTGAATTTTTAGTGAAAATTGAATTTTTAGTGAAAATTTAAATTTTTTTCTGAAAATTTTAAGTTTTAGTGAAAATTTAAATTTTTTTGAACAAATTTCAATTTTTAGTGAAAATTTGAATTTTTTGTGAAAATTTGAATTTTTTTTGAAAATTTAAATTTTTTTTGAACAAATTTCAATTTTTAGTGAAAATTTGAATTTTTTGTGAAAATTTGAATTTTTTGTGAAAATTTAAATTTTTTGTGAAAATTTAAATTTTTTCTTCAGAAAATTTTAGTTTTTAGTGAAAATTTGAATTTTTAGTAAAAATTTGAATTTTGAGTGAAAATTTGAATTTTTTGTGAAAATTTGAATTTTTAGTAAAAATTTAAATTTTTTGTGAAAACTTTAATTTTAGTGAAAATTTGAATTTTTTTTGTAAAAATTTCAAATTTTACTGAAAATTTGAATTTTTTGTGAAAATTTAAATTTTTAGTGAAATTTTAATTTTTAGTGAAAATTTGAATTTTTTTTGTAAAAATTTCAAATTTTAGTGAAAATTTAAATTTTTAGTGAAAATTTAATTTTTTAGTGAAAACGTTTAGTGTCAATTGATTTTCAAATGTTATCAATTTAATTCTGATAACATAAAAATTGTGAACGGTGGAATGTTAACCAGACGTGATTTTTTTAATTCAGACGAACGGGAAAAAAGACAAAATCCTTCAAATCGGCTCAGAAAGTGATGACGAATTTACCAATTAAATTCTTTTAAGTTCCTTACGAAACGAAAAACTTAATATACCTTTTATGGTGGTGTAGAACATGAAAAAAGTCACCAAAGTCTAAGACAAACTTTCAGACATTATTTAAAAGCGTTTTTTTTTTTTTCTTTTTGTTCTCAAAACGTCTATAGCAGCAGGCATAACTCTTATCTAGATATAAAATCTTTACGCTTAACTAGAGTTTTAAAATCAAGCACAGGAACTGACTAAAAAAAGAAGAAGACTAACTTAACTAAAGATTGAGTTGAGTTTTATGACAAATGTATTTTATGAACTGTCAAAATAGGTGTTGAAAATGATTTAATTTGTAACTGTCATGTTCAAAAAACAAGCGGCAAATTTGCAAAATAAAAAGCGAAAAACATAAGAAAAACGGTCAATAAAGAAGCGAATAAAAACAGAAACACTCTGAAGGCAGATTGGCATAAAACTTTATTTCTCCATAGAAGAATCAAAGAGGAAAGAAAAGGTGTGTGTGCGTTTTTATCGGGAATATAAAGAGGACGCATGCGTACGCATGTCAAATGAAATTTAATACTTTTCGTTTTTTGGAATTTTCAAATTATAATTTAATAATTTTATTTGTTGAAAATCCGATTTTTAACTATTAAGTGAATTTTTCGATTGTCGCAAATGTTGTTTTGAAAATGTGAAACATTAAATTACATAACAGTTAATTAAATTAACCCTCATATTATAATTTATGTCCATTATTATGCGCTTTTTCTCTCTAACATACATAAGTGTTTTTTCAAATGTCTTATGTAATAATGTCACATTATGAATGAGTATTCCATCCATTCATTCATCCATTAGCTCATTATTAAATAATATTTTCTGATGAAATGATGCAGCCAATTATTAGTTGTGTTATGATTTTCAAAATTTTAGAGGGGTGAACGGAAACTCTAGATGAGGGCGTTGCACTTAAAACGTGTAAGCACGTGACAAAATGTTCAAATATATTTCAGCTTGAATTTTGATTTCTTGTTTTTTATTTTCCTTTTATACCCTACACCACCATCGGGTTTGGGGGTATTATAAGTTTGTGCAGATGTTTGTAACGGGCTAGAAAAATAGTCCTATCGATCGACTCAGAATCACTTCCTAAATTGTTTTAAGCATGTCCATCCGGCTGGCTATCATGTAAAGTTTGTACAGGTCGCAGTTTTGAAGACATGGCAATGAAATTTGGCACGTACTATTATTTTGCCCTGGAGTGATGTCTATTGGTAATGATCGGCCTACTACTTCATGTAGGCACCATACAAATGTCGCTCCGGTATGGGGTTTTAGTCCATAAAAGTTCAAATATAAAACGAATTTATCCAAAATTTCGAAAATATGTATTGTTATATTCTAAAACGATGTGCTAAATAATATAAGGATCGGTCCATTATTTTGAATAGATCCCATACAACTACCCATCCAAATATCACTTTGAAGATCATAAATCGCTCATATATGTGGGTACTGTATAATATTTAGTCAAATTAAGGTAAATACAAGCAAAACTGCTATGCGAAGTTATAGAAGTTGTTCCAACTTCTATTAACCATCCAGAAAAAGTATTACGTAAATGTTAGCATCATAATAATCTATTGCACACATAAGCATTAATAGGAATATCGAATTATACGAGGGCCGTTCATAATTTTTTCGTAGGAGTCATTTACAATCAACAATGTGGTGTAGGGTATGACATAGTCGGTCTTGACTGACTATAACATTTGAACTTGTTTTTTTTTCTATTCTTTTTCTGTTAAATTAAAACAACAATTCCAAATACCGGATGCAGCAATGAAAACTAACTGTAGAAATATAGAAAATATCTAATTCAATTAAAATATTAAAAAAGGAGATTTTAATACAAAATATTTCATAAAAATAGTCTTAATTTAAACTAAAGAAATCAGACTGCCCATATATCGTTTAATACAAATTTGATACTGTCAAATGAAATTTAATTTCAAATGTGACACTTCAGATTGTAGTTTTATTCAGGACAAGTATTTAATTCGTTTCTTAGATTTAAGAGTTTTATTTATTGAAAAGATAGAAAAATATATAGCATTTAATGCCAAATGACTGTAAATTGGGGAAATCCATATCATAGCTAAAATATGCAGTGTAAAGCATAAGTTTAGGTACCCTAATTTAAGTAAAAAAATATGAATTTTCAGTGAACATAAATTATAATAAAATAAAAGACTAAGTGTGCAAGACTACAAAAGTGTAGGTACACCATTAGATATTTTACGCAAAGAACGCATTGGCAACTTTGAAATTTTATAACACTTTGAATTTTTATAATAGAGTGAAGGAAAATTTTGCTGAAAAGTTTTTGCGGATACAAAACGCAGAACTATTGGTCATAATGATCGCCCTAATCTCTACGAAATAGAAAATAGTAATAGATTTCTCAAACCTCCATAAAAATAAGAGAAATTATTTTTGGGATGATGTTATTTTTTTTATTCGAATAAAAATATAACATTTTTGGACAAACTTTAGTGTGGAAAAAAATGAAGCTCATAATCCAAAAATTAGAAATTCTTAATGATTATTACGTCCAACAAGACAATGATCCTAATCGCTGGTATCGTACCTAAAAAATCCCTCCACAAAGCCCAATAGCCCAAGGAGGCGTAAGATATAGAAAAAAATTTAATTAACACAGTTTTTTAATTAAATAATGTATTTCCCATTAAAAATTCATAACGAACTAAAAGTATTTTACATTGAAATGTTTTACAGATCAACGAGTTTCCACAAAAACTCGTTTAATTGATTACTTAAAATATTTATTGCTTAAATATTTAGAACAGAACGGATTTTCTTAGATCTTTGTATGTTTTGTTTTTTTTAAGGCAGCTGTACACCATATGCACGGCAGATTTGGATTCTTAAAGATAAAATAGGTAAAATACCTAATTAAGCTATAATTTAGGAAAAAATTTCAGATTCAAGCTCCGATAAATGTATTTACATGCGAAATCAAATTATGCAACTTGAGACATTCAATAATAGAGTTTGTTCACTTCATTCTGCAGGAGACAAAATGGACTTAACTTCTTTAAATGCAGACATATCAAATACATACGAATTATTCTCGAGAGGATCAGAATGAAGCCTGATCTCATGAAATCATAAAGGACTCACTTCGATGTTGTGCAAGTAGGTTTCGCCAACATAATGAATTAATTCACAAAAGGTTTCTAGACCAGGAATTGTTTTTTGTTACCAAGAGTCTATTCACATCTGGCCATTCTATCCTCAATATCGTTTCAAGGTTTATATGTACAAAACGTTAGCCAGATTAAATTCGGGCTGAAATATATTGGCGTATCATAAGCTAATTTTGATGAAAAAAGGATTTATATTTTCATTAATTTTTTTGCAGCCATTTTTTTAGGTCAATTCATACTTAAGGAAGACAGTCTACAGTTTTCAAAGGACATATTGCAAAATTGCTGGTATTTCAATAAAACACTAAAAAAATATGTGAACTTTCAAAAATTCCTGCTCTAAACATTTTCATGGAAAGATAACAAAAAAAGATACCTTCTTATCGAAATTAATCTAATATTTTATTTTCTTAGAATAATAACTAACGGGTTATAAAACACTCTCTTTTTACATTTAACTGATTATTTATTCAGAATGATTAAAAAGAGAAAAATAACTTGCAATCAAGTGAAAACAACTGAATTCCAATTCTTATAATAAATTTTTTGCATTTGTGATTTGTGCAAATAAATACTCGTTCATAATAAAAATGTAACTTTTATGAAAAATTATTCCACATGTGTTACGTTTATGAAAAAATGAATTGAAGGAAAAAAATATATTGAATAAAACGCAAAAACTACAACATGGAAAGAAATATATACAACTTTGTAATGTGTTGCACTGAACAGAGTTAATTTATGCGAAAAAAGTTAAAATGTCATTTACACATAAATTACATACATACAATCACATACACAAACTCACTCTTAACTATTTATACGATTTTTTGTTTAGTTGTTATTAAACTTAAACTCAAACTATAAATATAATCGATTTATTTAACACTCTATAATTGGTTGGTACTAAAAAAGAAAGTACCCAACTTTAAGTACAACTCTTTCCAATTTATTTTATAATGCAACCAACAAGCTTCAGGAAAGTTAATTCCAAATATGCTACACAAATTATATTTATGATCTCTTCTGTTTTCCGAAACAACTTGAGAAGGGATGAACTTAACTAAAACTGAACTACAACTCAACTAGAACTGAACTAGGACTGAACTAGAATTGAACGAGAACTGAACTAAAACTGAACTAAAACTGAACTGGAACTGAACCAAAACTGAACTAAAACTGAACTTAAACAGAACTAAAACTGAACTAAAACCGAACTAAAACTGAACTAAAACTGAACTGAAACTGAACTAAAACTGAACTGAAACTGAACTAGAACTGAACTAAAACTGAACCAAAACTGAACTAAAACTGAACTGGAAATCAACTAGAAGTGAACTGAAACTCAACTAGAACTGAATTAGAACTAAACTAGAACTTAACTATAACTGATCGAGAACTGAACTAGAACTGAACTGGAAAATATATAATTTAAATTAATTGGAGAGAATCGAATATATACTTTCTGCCTCTGGAAGTACTTTATTCCTACTAAGTCCTAAAAACTAAACAATGCTGTAGGGCATTTACAGACAATAACTGCAATTTACACACCAATGTCGAAAAAGACTTTAGACATGTCTTGAGCAAGCATTTGATATCAGTGACTGTTGTTTTGTTTTTGCTTATCTTTTTGTCAAAGTGATACCTTTTTGAGTCAAAAGAGTATATAGACCTTATAATATTTCCCAGGCGATTTTAGGCGTGAATCTATTTAGTTTCCTATTCAACAGCAACAACTATAAACAAAAAAACATTAACCATGGAATGAATGTTGCAGCAACATGTTAAAAGTTATAAAAAAAAAACGCTTTAAAGTTTGTTAAGGAAGTGAAGAGAGAGTGTGAGCAATAGATTTCTGTTCATTGAATGGATCGATGGTTTGTGCTGTTGTTTGCAGCTTAAGTTATAATAAACAACAACTAAACAACAGCAATAACAACAAAAAATCACAAGATCAACAAAAATATAAAATGTTGTTTGTGTTAAATGTATGTTAAAAATTTATATCGCTCATGTTTTATGCGCATGCTTAAACGTTTGAAATGTCGTTGATGTGTTTTTTTTTCTTCTTTCTGTTGCTGTTATTGTTGCTGCTGCTGTTGTTATTGTTTGTTTTCTTCCAGATTTGTTTGACTGTTTATCGATATATTTTGTGTTGTTGTACATAAGTTGTAGAGATGAGCGTTGGATGCTTTTTTTTTTTTGCTTGCAGCATTTTGTTGTAAGCAAGGAGTTTATTGCCGGTAGCAAAAAAAAAATAACAAATCGTATGATTTTTATTGATGTTACAACAACATGCAACATTCACTTGTATTAATTCGTATTTGGTTTGTTGAGATGTTGTTGTAAGGTTGTTATTGTTGTTGTTGATATTGGATTGAATTGGATTGTTGGGTTCCTGATTGTAACATGTGTTGTACTCAAGTCGATTGCTTTGACACCTAACATCGTTTTGCGCTATTGTTATTATGCTTCTTTTTTGTTTGTGTTGTTTAATGTTGTTGTAGTTTTAGTCAGTTTTTATGGCCAATACGAGATTTGTTATTCAGTGCAATATTTAACGAGGGTTTTGTTTTAAGTTATTTTGAAAACAATGCAATTGTTCAACATTTTCTCAAGCTTTCAACTTAACTTTGAGAAAAGGAAATAACTATATTGGATAGGGAATAGCGCCTTTAAGTTCATTGCTACCATTGTTGAAGTGTGCCCGAGCCGTGCATCCAGTGTTCCAAAGTTGCATTCTCATGGAGTTGGATTATTCTTAGGACATAACGTACTGTTAGTCGGAATTAATATCAAATATTTATGATTTTTGAAAAGTAAAACACTATCTTTTGTATTATAGCAGCTTTTTAATTGCGTAACTTTGTGCTTAGAAAAAAGAGGTTGTTATGCTCTGACTTCAGACAAATCTTCTGATATTGAAAGATTTCTTATTTAGAAACTTGCTTCAGTACGGTAAAATAGTATCTTAATACCACCACAAAATTACTTCTTATTTATTCTCAGAAAGAAAAATGGAAGATTTCGAGCATATACAGGAATCCTTTAGGCGATATTTCTATTTCAGAAATGAGCTGTGGGTCACTTTCTTGAACAATATCAGTGTTTTTCACGAACAAACTATATGAGCAACTAGACAAAGATTGCGGGAAATTTTGCAAAAATCTCTTCACTTAAGTCGCAAATAGTGAATTATTACAAAGTGGAAGTCTTCTTCTATGGAATATAATCTACAATTTATTAAACAGATTTCAAACCAAAACCAACAAACAGGAGGTTGTTGTATGACTGCATTACCAGTGGAGTTTGGTTGCAGCATCACCGACTCCTAAGAGACCCGAATTATTGGAACGCTAATGATCGGTATTATCAAAAACAACTTATAACAAAGCTCGTCTAAAGAGCATACACGTGGCACTCTTCCTGTATGGGTCATTATAAAATGACGAAAAGTTATTTTTGTCAACAAAATCGATATACAAGATTCGGAGACCTTTTACCTTTCTGAAAATACCTGACCGCCAACATCACCGATTTTAGATAGGGCAAACCTACTAAACAACAAATGACGATATTGTCGAAATTAAATTAAACGTAAACGCGGCTAAAGGAGAAATGATGTGTTAAAAATTTATTCCTATGTTAAGTCTTCGATGATATGAGTCAAAACTGCGTCTATAACTTTTTTATTGATCCGATTTTGATGATTTTTTGTTGTACGTTTGTGAGATACATATAACTTTTTAATCCTGTTAAAATCCATTTACCTTTTGTCTAACACTTTATTAAAGTTCTTTTTGTGAATTTCGGATCGTCTGAGATATCGGTCAGTAACTTTGTTGCTATTTAACCGATGTGTTAAAAAAGGAAAATGCATAGAACAAAAGCAAAAGATGAGATCAAGACTTATTGAACTCGAAATTTTTTTAATACACCCTCATCTCCACTTGCGGTGGAGGTGATAAAGAACGTTTTGGGATCACTATGGATCAGTTATAAAATTATGTTAAATTTTTGCATATTGCTCAGCCACTGTGAAATATATCTTCAAAGTTAAAAATTTGTGTAATAAAAACAAGAGTACCTCACTTTTGTGTAATATTTTTTCAAAACCCTTTCCAATCTACCCACCTATTTTGTAGTGTTGAAAAATGTTCATTCCATCTGTAAAACACACAAATACCTTATTAATATCGGAATAATGTATATAATATGTTTTTGGATTCTATAATCCTATTCCAAATGTAACAAACATCTTGCCCCTTGTTGGAGCTTGTAGCTTCCACCAAACACATCTATTGTGAGTTTAATGCTGGTAATCGTTAAAAAATCGTAAAAAAGCTTCTTAAGTTAGAGACTTCAGTACTTGCAAACTGTAGTTATAAATACATCTGTAGATTCAGTAGTTGCATCTGTTCCCAGGAGACAAAAACCGATCATCTTGTCCAAGCAATAAACACATTAACGCATTATTTAGTTGTCAAGACACCACAAAACCAAACAAACTTAAGTTCAGACAATATTTATTTATTTATTTCGATTTTATTTTATTCTTTTTAATAAAAATTTTTATTATCATTTTTTTATTTATTAAGGATTTGTTGCTGTTGATCTCGTTTTTTTTTTAGAAAAATCTTTGGTAGCAGTTTGGTGTACTCATGATACTCTTTTAAACTCTCTAGTACTTGTCTTTAGATTCAGTATATTGTATTAGTAAATAAGTTGGTGGTGGACTTGGTGACGGCTTTTGTTATTTGATGTTGGCAAAACATTGTTTTATAGTTTGTGATACACGCCTTTTGTCATCGTCATGTTTGAGAATGATGTTATTTTCTGGTTCTACAGCCGCTTGCTGCCGATCTTGCTGCTCATGATCATGTTGCTGATGATGATCATCGTTCGATTGTCGGTTTGTGGAATAAGGAATTTTTTGGAGACATTCTTAACCTGATTTGGTTTGTGAGAGTTGTTCAACAAGATCTTTATGCCGCTTTAATAAAACAAAAGAAAGAAAGAGAATCACAATAAATTCTTGACGTTACGAATGAATGTATATTCATGGTTGGAAAAAGAGTAATAATAACAATAATAATTGTCCAATCGTTGTAATCATCCTATTTGGGGTTTAAGAACTAAATATCTACAAGTACATTGTTTTGATTAAGATTTGTTTTTGGAAATATGATCATTTCTGTGGCAAACTACAAGAATGCCCTGTGAAATCCCTGGAGAGAAACAATTGCTAAGAACTTGTAATACAAACGTTATTGGAAATACATTCTTAAATTGTAGTTTTTAATTGAGTACGAAAGAGGAAATTGATTATCAGAGGAATTTTTAAAACTTTTAGCGTTATGAAATTATAGAAATATTATTTATTAATTATTTTAATAAAAGCAAATGTGGAAAAGTTGTAAAATTAAATTAAAAATTTAATCGATCATATTATACCCTGATTCATATGTGTATGGGTCGACTATAGATGAAATTATTATGAAATTATAATTATTGTCACTTCGTGTAATGTGAAGAATGAATCATCATTGGCGTTGTCTATCTGTCCTTCATTTTGTCTGTTGGAAACATTCTCAGCTAAGACCAACAGTTCGAAATTTATCCAGATATTCTATTATTATCCTAATCGGACCAATAACGTATAAAAGTTATAAACCGATATCAGATTCAGATTAATTAAAAAAACAAAATTCAAACAGTCGCTTAAGACCGATTTTATAATATCCTGCACTATAACTCAGATATAAAAATTATAGACCATCTCTCATTTGATCAAACCCTACGAGAGTCGGTCCATAACTTTATATGCCTGTGCCATTTGAAGGCTATTATATTCCTGGAAAAAACACTTATAGACTAGGTGCAACAATGGACCGATTATCTCCAATTAAAACTTGCATCATCGTTGTACCAAATTTTAATCAAAATATTTATACCCTACACCACCATAGGTGGTTCGAGTGTTATACGCTTATGCAGAAGTTTATAACGGGCAGAAGTATTTAAGGATTTCCGTACGTCTGGTTTCCGTACATCTGAAAGTGTTTGTACAAAATGAACGTCGTAGTTTTTAACATATTTTGATGAAAATTTTGTAGGTGTCATTATTTTAATAATGGCTATTGAAATTGGTGTTGTTGGATCCACATAATTGTTTGTACCATGATAATAAAATGCACTCTTAAGCATACATTCACTAACTTTTGTTAGCCAGAATTTAGAACCAACAATGGTCTGAAACAATGGCCGACTATAACTTTATATTTGTTTTAAAACTCCTTTACTTAATTTTTTATGTTCTCCTAAACAGACCGACGGACTGACAGACAGATATCGATAAGTGAGCTCAGAAAAACGTTCTTATAGTGGAAACAGGACTATTTATTCCCTGCATAAAAAACCAGAATAAATACAGCTATTTTGATGTGTCCTCTGAAACCAATTGTCAACACATCCTTTTACATTAAATATGTTCTTTTTTTGTCCTGTTTAAACCCCCCATAAAGATAAATATACATGTGTGATCACAAAAACACACACATTTCACAATACTAAGGTAACGCCTACCAAAATTTGCCAATTGCATTTGAAAAATACTCTGAGAACATTTTTGAATAATCCTTATTGAATATTTTAGATAAGAGAAATAATCCTTGTTTTCCTTTTTATTTCTGCAACATTTTTAAGAGGATTAAAATGATGTTTATTTATTTTGTTTTTGTTGGTGCATTATTGCAAATCATAATAGAATTTGCAACAATATAAAATCCACTCATTGCAATTTTTTGCTCTTTTGAGTTGTATGATGTGATGAATGTCCTTTTTGTTTTCCCACTCAGTTGGAGATCAGCTAATTTTTGTTACAACAATATTTTTTTTGTTTATTTGTATGGGTTTGTTTGTATTAAGGAGGTGTGATTTGAAATATATAATGGATTTTTAAGTAGTTTTGCAGGATAACATTTGTAATTCAAAAACTGAATAAAACACAATTATTAAGGATTAAAATATGTTTTTTTTTTTTTTTTTTTTTTTTAATAAACAATATTTAATATTTTCATTTTGAAAAAATAGGAAAATAACGAATATATAAAATATAACAGATTAAAGATTATTTTTGGAGTCTTATTGCTGTCAATTTATAGCAGATTTTAAAGAATATTAAAACTATTAAGGTGATAATTGAAAATGTATGGAAATGTTTTATTAATAACTAAATTTGGTTAGAGCTTGTCTAGTTTGGGGTTTTAAATTTTTACCAAAATATAAACTTTTTACACAAAAAGTGAGTATCTATTAACATGTTTAAGTATGATAATTATAATTATACCCTACACCATTTTAGGTGGTGGTGGCATAATGCGTTTGTGCAGATGTTTGTAACGGGTAAAATAAAAAAGTAGTCCTACCACCACTTTTAAGTATACCGTTCGACTCAAAATCATTTCCTCAGTCGATTTAAGCATGTCCGTCCATTTTTAGTCCATAAAATTCGTAAATATAAAACGATTTTAACCAATTTTAGCCAAAAGAAGTTTTATGTGCCAAATGACACAAGTATCGCTCTTATATTTCTCATGGGTCCCATAAAATCACCCTTCCAAATATCACTTGATTCTATGCTTTGTACTAGTATATAATACACTTACATATATAAAATATGATTATGAGAGGCTTATGTCAGAAGTAGGAATTGAACAAGGGCTATAAACATTTTGGATGGTGAAATCTCAAATATACTATTTATTTTACCGTACTTGGGAGCACAAGGCGTCTATAAAGCATCTCCATAAATACACATTTTGCTGCAGTTGTTTTTGTACCTTGCTTTGTAAGATTGCGTTGTCCTAGATCTTGTAGGACTGCTTGAACCTTGAGCATTCTACTCAATCTCCATTAAGTTGTATTTGTAGGAAATGTTATCACAATACAAATTTTAGGACCTACCATCACTTGTGAAACGAAATTCTTCTAGATTTGGTTCTTTAATATTTTGTTTTTAAGTCTTTAAAACTTATTTTAGAAATTAATTTTAAAAGTATTAGTTATAGAGATATTCGATATTAAAAGTTTCCTTTGTAAAGAGGTATACCTCCACTGAGCCCTAACCAAAAATGTTTAGTGTGTAAAATTTTTCACCGAAAGCAATATCAGCGTGCCAAATTACATAAAACTTGAAAAAACTATTTATTCATTCATAATCGTTGGTGAAAATTTTCAGTTTTAGGCTCTGTGATATCGGTTTATAACTTTTATTCTACTGACCGGATTTGCCGGTTTTAAACAGAAAATTTGTGAGGACCATAACAAATATCTTTGGCCACATTTTGTAGAGTTCTGTCAATTATTGTGGATGTGAACGTGTCAACATTAACAGCCAGAAGATAACTAAATTGGTTCAGATTAAAATTTGATGCAGAATGTATATATACTTTATGGGGTCTTAGATGATTCCCTATTGATATAGTATATCGTATGACTCCACTTTTAACATTTAGAATTCATTTCAAAAAATCACAGATGTCACTTCTTTATTATGATTTATTTCATCTCACACTTCAAAATTTCGCAATTTTCACTTTTTCCACTTTCTTACTTAAAACTGCAATAATAAATTTCGTATACCGTCCCCCCTCCCACCACATTTAACCCTGAGATCGAAAGTATACTATCTGCCGGAACTTCCGTTGTTGTATGGTATGGTTCATTAATTGCCCTATCAATGATGCGACAAGTACAATGACGTTGTTTAGTTTAAGACAATTCTCATACAGACACATATACATACATACTTATGTGTGTATGTATGGATATTTATTATAGAATATGATGAACTAGAATTAACGATTATTTAATTCAATAATTTATGATTATGAAGAGGATGAGGTTGACGATGATGATGATGATGAAAGTTTTACCATTCAAATTCTATCACTTGAAAAAAAAGAACACACCAACAAACAGACCACATATGCATGTATCACTATATGGGTCAATTTATATGTTTGCGTGTGATATTTGTTGTTTTAGTTCTTTATGTCTCGATATTGTTATTGCTATTGTTGTTGTCAAATGTGAAACCTTTTAAATTGTTATAATTGCATTAAATAGTTGTGATGATTTTGTACAAAAACAAATCAAGACAATTGTCAAAGACAAAAAAGACTTCAATAATAATAAAATAAACCCCCACAACAACAAATACAACAACGACAACAGTAATCAATGAAATTGAAGCAACATAATAATAAAGTTTTTGGTGTCTTGAACGCGTTGTTGTAGTGTCGTTATTGTTGTTGTGGTTAAATAACGACGACAATTTAATTGACCTCTAAAGGTCATAATGCCAAAAACTTAAACAATATTTTTTTCTTGCTTCGTTTTGAAGCATAAAACAAATGAGAACGATGAAATTCAGCCAACACGAATAATAAATCCCTTACAATACACAGTGGAACAGAATCGCTTTTTTTGGAATAAAAATGAAAATGATATTTTCTTCAAAACATATATAAAATGTTGATTTTCCTGAAAGGTATCATTGGACGAAATGATTTAGTTTAAAGTTTCAGTCCAGATCCTTTCGAATTCTGCCCTTTTTGAATAAACACTTAATTTAACCTCCATGTTCTAAAGATCCAAAGCCTGAATTTTATAACAAAATTTGAAACGCGATAAAAAATTTAGTTCGATGCACCCCACTTTGTGCCTCTACATATTGGCCCATTAAGTTTCAATACGTTGTACTCTACTGAAGTTGTGACAGTATAACTCATTTGGTATTATTGTGTTGAATTTAATTCAAATTCATTTAAAAAGGAATTGATTCGGCCCTACTGTTTTCCAGATCATTTGATTTCGAGATCCAAGAATCTCGATTTTTTAAGTCAGATTAAATTAATTTATATTAATTCTTAGTTTATATTAAGAATTAATATAAATTAATTTATATAATTCTGCAACTTAGAATCAAGTGAATATCTTGTAAAGCATCATGTCTTCATTCCAAATCCTCGAGTAAATTTGAACCATTTTATATAATTCATGCTCTTATTCATCATATTGGCTCTTAGCTTAGGTGGTTCAATTATCGGTCTATAACTTTTATTCTACCTACCCGATGAACATAAATCACATACATCAGCGTAGGGTACAAAAAGCCTTAAGAATCGGTATGACGATGAAATGAAAATAAATTCACAAAATGTGATCTTATAAATTAAATATTTAATAAATAAAGAAAAAAAACTAAAATAAATTGCATTGAACAAATTAATTGTCATTGAAAATTGAACTCTTTAAGGTTAAAACATGAACTGTTTAAATTGAAAGGAGTGTAAAAAGACAACCGACAAATGGACTTTTAATGGAGAAGTCAGATGTTATTGCAGTTGTCAATACGAACGTTATACCAGGGTGAGTGTAATGGAATTGAAAACAAATTTTTATACATTTCAACATACTTGCATAATATGAATGTATGTGTGAATGATTGAATGTAAGTAGAAGAATGCACAATGGAACCCTTTAATTGATTTAATTGAATTCTCAAATTGACGCTCAACAAAAAAAAAAAAAAAAAAACTTAACATAGTTTTATAATGGATTTTGGACAGTGAGGCTTAAGGAAGCATTTTAATAAGGAGCAAAGATTTTAGTTATTAACAGTCCAGCATAACAAACAGGTCCTAAGAAACGACAGCAAAACACTAAATTAAGGATCATGATTCAAAATTGTATCTATTGCTTGGAATTTGAAGGGCAATGACTTCCTCTCTTCCATTAGGTTAGGTTGATTTGCATTCTCGGTCACTGTAACCGTATCAGGAACTTAAAAGGCAGGATGTGCTGAATTCTTCAACCATTTAGTACTAAAGAGTTATTTAAAAGCTGAAAGTCTGTATCTTCCTCTGTCCCACCATCTACTTTCTAAGAGTGTGATAAGTTTTCAAATGTCGTGCTACCTCGTTTAGAGTTTCAACATTCCTTTGTAAATATCGATGTTGTACCATCGGTCAAAATACCACTATAGGATTACACATTTATCAGTCTGTTGAATAAAGCAGTAACATTACGTTACTGATACCAACTAGCGAAAACTGTAAGTGGCCAGACGTTAGTAATATCGACTGAAGTTTTTCAATCGAAAATAAGTTCAAAGTTATATAATTAATAAGTCAAAATCATCCAGGATTTCGGACGCCTAGAGCCTACTACATCATCATAAAATCTGAATCTTGGTCAATATAATAACGACAATGGTGTATCTGCGATCGGGTGGCGTTAAATGTTAGAGAGTATTTGCTAGCTTGGCTTTTTATATATTGTTGTAAAGGTTATTATTCCCGCTTATTGTGCGACTTGACGTAAGCTTTCTCTTGGGTGTATTTAGGATTCTGGTCCAGTTCATTTTTAAAAGTGGACAGATACATTTATTTAACGATTTGTGAATTTTTGTTTATATCTGGAAACGGAGGTATGTTTTCTCGTAATGCCTCATGTATTAATAAAAAATGTTTTAAAATGAAGAATTTCAGATATCATGTTCTGAAGAATAGAATATAGAATATAGTCATGATGAAAATTTGGTCGAATATTATGGTTATTTTCGATTGATTGCGATTTTTGAACGAACAAATTGGTGTAGGTTGCAAGTGATTTTCTAAGCATATTTTTAATGGTGTATTTGTAGCAGGAAAAGCATTCACCGCTCCAAAAACAGGTTCCCATAACTCTCCTTGTACTTATCCAGTACACAGAAAATTAAGGACTCCTTTGGTATAAGTATCTAGTGGTCTTTGCATATAGTAAAAAACACTAAAAGCGACATGAGTTTTCTAAATTGACATTACCGAAAGTTACGAAAGTTATTGTGGCAAAGCATCAAAATTCTCCTAACTATCGACTGGTTTTCTCTCTTCCATGTAGGGATATGCAGCATTTGCCTCTATACATGTCCTTGTAATTCAATTAGCAAGACTTCAGAATGCTGCAATCCATTCATGACCTAAAGAAGCTCTTCTGTGTCATAAAAGACGATTTTTGCCGCCCTCAAACAAATGAAAGGAATTATATCTGATGTAATGTGCAAATTTAGGACAAAGTCTACTTTGTGGATTCACCGATTTTGTTATTGCTCGAACTCATGCTTTACTTATTTATTAGTTTAAGTATTCACAGTGCGAGAAGCATAATTCTTTTCATACACAATTATCCCAACTTTACACCATTTAAACCCACTGTTTTATTAAATGTCAAACGTTTAATTTAATCTTAATTATGTGTGTGAAATAAACATAAATCACTTTTTATTTTCCATATTAAAATTTAAGATCTTCATTTAATTCCTTTCATCTCGTAAAACAGTAAGTTTTCAATTTGTTTCGGAATAATTCCCAAAAGTTTTCATTCATTTATTTCGGTTAAGCACCGATCATCAATTTATGACATTGACATGATCCTCAACTCTCTCTCTCTCTCTCTTACTGTCCTCCAACATAGCTTATTGATGTTGTTGTCAGTTATGGAGTGTTGGAGTTGTTGTCAAATATATTAAAAGAAATAATCATTCTTCATCATTTGTGTGTTGCTATTGTAACTTGAAGATAATAAAACTAAAAAAAAACTATAATGAGAAGTGAGATTGAAAAATTCTTAACATACATATATGTTATTAAAAACGAAACCACTAAACATACAATTTTAATATTTTTTATTTGATTGAATTTTTTATTACAATTTACAAAAAAAAAGAATATTTTTTGAACCTTTTTCGGAAACTCTTCCATTAACGTTTTTCTAGAGCTTTTATTTACTTTGCTTTTTTAACAAGAGGCCAATATCTCTACACCGGCCTGAGCTCCGGATAGTTTGAAGGATTTGCCTATCTTGGTACATATACCGCATTATTGTTCATTTACCACTCAACCTTAGGACAGAATGCAAAGTCAGCCAAAGATAAGTGGACTCATAATATGCAGTCTTTTTTGTAAATATTCTTTGATGCAATTTCCGGTATTTATAGAGCACGTTGTAACAAATGATTGGCTTGTTTGCCGCCACTGTACATTGCTCGCCATACCAAAAACTTTTTGCAAAAATTTTAATGCTTTTGGGTCCTAAACGTTTCTTTAGCATTCCCTTGAGCATCAGCAACGTAATATTTTACTAGAGGTGACGAAAATCTGCCGAATATCTGTTTTGTTATCCATTATGCAGCAAGTGTATTTTTTAAGAGAAGTTGACATTAATCTGCGTGCTCTGTTTTTGGTATCAAAATTTTTAGTAGCGTTCCCCTCAGGAACCTTTCGAGGTTTAAATGATTTAAAACCTGCTTTAGCTTTAAGTTTTCGTACCAAATAGTCTGAGCACTGATCTAACCGGGTTGCTTTCTTAACGGATGTCTTGGGAGTTCTTTTGAAAATGCCTTCTCGTTTTTTGACTTAAGAAACACCATGCGGATTATGCTTTCCACCTGAACCAGGTTTTCTGTCAACGGGCATGATCTTTATATTTAATACTCATTTTATTCAGATTGACAATATATTATATAGTATATTATACAGTATATAGTATTACTTGGATTAAAAGTGAAAAACTTAATAAATAATTTATGTTAACAATTTTTCAATCACACTCCTTAATATTAAGATTAATAAAACAAGCATATTGACCAAATATTTTTTTATAGGGAGTAGTCATAATCATCTTCATGATAATGATCATCCTGTTTACAATACTGTTTTGAAATTGATAAAAATCTTGAAGACTCTATCAAGTGCAACCAAAAAAAAAATAATCCAAAATCCCAAAGAATTATAAATGAAATTTACCGACAAGATGATTTTATTTAGTTATTGTTTTTATTGTTGTTATTGTTGTTGTGAATGATGATGATTGTGCGTTTTTTTTTCTGTTCAATTCATCCAAATGTTGATGATTCTATAACTCGTCAGTGTCTGGGAAAACTTTTATTCTTTTTAGTTGTTTCTACTGTTTTTCCTCCACATTTGATGGAAACAATTGTTTTCTCACTCATATTTTTGTGAAGGAGACAAACTGGTGTCTATTGTTTTGTATCTTGTTAAAGTGTTGTGCCCTCATTCGTGTAGACATTTACGTTTTTATTCAATTTTATTTGAATCTTTTTTTTTTTTTTTTTTGTCTTGTCCAACATTCGTTCTGTTTCATTACATTTAAATTTTTTTATGTTTGAGACAATTGTTCTGGGTGAAAACGACAGAAATAAAAAAAAGGAAAGAAAGAAAGAAAGAATTTTAATGCAAATGTATCGGCAGTTTGGTCATTTTTCGTTATAGTTTAGTTTAGCTACTGTTACTTATGTATATAATGGGTCATATAAAAAGTATCTGGCGATAATTTGGGCAATAGTTGTTAGGCTTTATCAATACACTTTGGCATTTGTCGCCAATATGTAAATGGCAGTGTCAAATATTCACCATGGCAAGGTGTCATAGATCGTCTGAAGGCAGTTTTATATCACAATCGATCCCAATCAACAAAAATCATTTAGAAAATTCTATTGTCACTACGCCATAATTTTCCGAATTCGTCCACAAATTATAACACCAGTCAGAAACTATACAGAAAGAAGTGGTGAAAATTTGTTTTCCTGCCTTAAAGCACAGAATTTTTCCTTCAAAGTATCGCCTAAACTACAGAATGTCGAAACAGCTAAATCTTTCTTCATAACAATACTAGAAGGCATGTTGCAGTACCGGTCATATGCATTGATTGGAAAGTATTAGTTCACTTGCCTTTTAGCTCAGAACTTGTCCCTTCTAACTACCACTTGTTTTGTTGCAAGCAAAATTCCCCTAATTAAGAACGCTTTTGAACAGTATCCAGTATAATTTTAAGTTGTTGTATTTAGTATTCACTCTTATACTGCAGAATGTGCGAACGTTACATTAAGCCTACCAATAAAAACGATCACATATTCAATAGCATGAGTCCGAAAACATACTTTCAAGTCACTTAAAAGTTTCTTCTGTTCCATCATGGCTAAAGATATATTATTTTTGACACATTTAATGTGACTGAGAATCCTAATTGTCCTAATTTTCGAGTACCTCACTATCTCGTTTAGAAATATCACGTATAAATATTGTAAAGTAATCTACTGCAGATATAATGGATTGTGCACTGTCGATAAAAATACCGATATATTCTAACATATGGTTATACCTTGATTTTTTAGATCCTGACTTTCGTAAAATTACTCAGAGTCGATGTCCAGATTATGTCAGCTGAAATTAAGATGTTTAGCGACATAAAGACTACTGTGCATGTAGGACTACCATCGATCTTAGAACTATCTAATCTCACTTGGACATGATAAAAAAGTTGAGTACCTTTGTCAAGTTTTTAACTTTGTCAATGAGAATCCATAGTTTCCCAATGCTTGGGAAATTGGTAGAGTCATTCCAGTGATGAAAATTCGAAACAAGGTGAATGAGAAACAATGCTTCAAACCGTTTTTCTTTCTATTACCTGCCGCAAGGACTTTCGAGGCTCTCCATCTTCCTTAGCAGAGAAATCCTTGTGTCATTTGACCTATTAAAAGCCTTTGATACTAACAACTAAATAGTTCTCTTTTAGATATACTTCCTGAAATCCTAATTGCTTAATAACATGAAGAGATAGATTATTTGAATGACCATTAGTTCATTGAGTTTTAAGACTGAAGATTAAAACCCTCGTAGAGTTTTATTTACATCAACCTGTCGAAACTCCCAGACTGATGATAAAACTTTAACATAACACAACTGGAATCGCCCTCGATAAATATAAGAAATACATTCGAAGAATATATTAAAGATAAATTATGCTGCATATGGAGGCCATATTCATACGCAACGGATATATATTCAAAGTCCTCAATACAACATCTGCATGATGAGACGAAAATCTTACTGAGTATGGAACATAATGAAATGCTCAATAGTCAAGTTCTTCTTCGATCTTATATGGTATATTCCTAAGTTCAATATAATACACTTGGGTCGGGGAGAATCCAATGATAGAAAAGTTTTTTGAATGCATGAACAAAGCATAAAGAGGTATGTGAAAGATCCTTTTGATTTGGATTAGTATATTGCAGCTTTGAATGATATTCATAGAGAGCCTTACTTAGAGGCCGCTCACCTGCCATCATAGTTATTGAACAGAATCTGCAGAAGTTCACAAGAGTAATTATAGCATAACAAAGATCAGTATGGAGCAATAGGTTCAATATTTATGGGCCTCATATTGACCGTGAACGACATTTGTTTAACAATGAAGCCAACCTTACCTCTCTCCGTAATGAAGACTTGCGGACTCACCCAATAGTTGTTGATCAACTGCCATCTTTTGTGTATGTTAAAAAAGAACTAAATTTCAGAATTGAGAACGCTTCACTTTAAAGCAGATACATCAAAATCGGAGTAGTTCTTTTATAATCCTTAAGCTATAACAATGATGACAATAGTTAGTGATGAAGAAAAAATAACTTGTTCTATAACCCAATATAAATTTATGTTTAATCATTGAAAACACTTAAAGAAAAAAATTTGGAAATAAAATTTAATTAAATGTGATATATTTAAAAAGGGGTTCTTTGCAGAATCAATGTAATTTTATGTTCGAAAAATATGGTTTTCTATTGCTGAAATAACTGAGTTTACCATTTTATGAATCCCAAAACTTCTCTCAGTGTATTTGTTGGGAAAAAATAAAATCAAATAGAAAAATCTTCAACATCCATTTTTTTAGTTTACGCAAAAATATGCTGGTTTGCGATGGTTTAAATAAAAATATTTATTAAAAAAATCTGAAAAAAGTGCTTAATAAATAAAACAAATCACGAAAATAAAAACTCATCACGGAACCACAAATCAAGACATTATTAATTTTAATTTTACTTAATTTAGTAAAATTTATGACAATGCCAGTATACAGTTTTTATTCCATTTCATTTGATTTGATTTCATTTCATTTGATTTCATCTTATGATGACTACTAAAATATGAAAAAATATCAACACATGTGCTTATGATGTACGGGAGCTGGTTCTTTATTGATGAACTATGAAAGCTTTTTCCTTATTAAGTTTTTCGTTATAAATTTTGATGAGAAATTGTGAAAACAAAAAGCTTGAATTAAAATGCTCTGAATGATATTTATTGCAGCATAATTGTCATTATATGAATTCTGTCGGACAGACAAATATTTTAAATGAAATTTGTTGGACGAGTAAAGTAGCGAAGTAACGAAGTATGTTTCATGTAGTAAATTGAGAAAGTTTTCTACAGAAACTTCATGTAGAGATATATTTTCTTATAGAGAAGAGGCGAAGTATCTTAAAGAAAAAGTTCGAAAGCACAGTACAGAGTCAGAGTCTCATTTTCTGATAGAAAAAAGACAAAAATTTTCCATAAAAACTTGCCCGATGTACAAAGTTTCGTATGGAAATTTTAGGAAGAGCAACTTTCCATACGAAAATATGGAAGAGAAAACATTTTTTCTTTTATTAACGTTTCTTTTAAAAACTTTTCTCAAAGAAAAATTTACCCATATCAACTTCAGGACAGTTCCAAGAAGGAGGAACAAAGTTTGTTACATAGACTTCACGAAAATGCAATGTTTCCTACAGAAACAGTATGAAAAGACAAAGTTTCCTACTGAAAGTTCTCGAAGAGACAATGTGTTATGTAGAAACTTGTTGGAGAGACAAATTTCCTTATAGAGAAAACAATAAAACTTGTCTGAAAGACAAAATTTTCTATAGAAAACTATCAAACAGATAAATCTTTCAATAGAAAATTTTTCTTATAGATAATTGCCAAAATAGGGCAAACAACAAAGTTTCCTTTAAAGACTTGTCAGAGGCACAAAGTTTCGTAGAGAAAATTTAGGAGAGATAAAGTTTTCTACAGAAACTTGTCAAAGAGAATTATTTTCTTATAGAAAACAGACAAAGTTTCCTATAGAAACTTATACCAGAGAAACTATATACCACAGATGAAATTCCATAGTAGAAGGAACAAAGTTTCATACGGAAACATTACGAAGAGACAAAGTTTCCAACTGAAACTTTTCAAAGAAGAAAATTATACTTCAGAAATTTGTTGGAGAGACCAAATTTCTTAAATAGAAGAGAAGAATTTTTTTATTAAAAATTGCTGAGACAAATTCTCCAATAGAAAACTACCGAATAAAAAAAACTTTCAATGGACTCTCTCAATGTTGGACAGGCGAAGTCCAAAGTAAGAAGCAAAGTTTCGTATAGAAAATTCAGGAAAAGAACAAGTTTGTTATAGAGAAAAGATGAAATTTCTTATAGCAGCTTTTCTCAGAAAAGAAGTTTCCCATAGAAACTATAGGACCGATAAAGTTCCAACGTATGAGGAACAAATTTTCTTACAGAAACATTATGAAGAGATAATGCTTCTTAGTGAAACTTCTAGAAGAGAAAATTTTTTCAGCACAACTTCTCGAAGACACAAAATGCCTTATGGAAACTTCTTGAAGAGACAAATTTTCTTATAGAGAAGAGACAACTTTTCCTATTTAAAACTTTCAGAAGAGACAAGTTCTTTTTATAAAATGTTGTCGGCAAAATAACTATTTTTATTTTAACTTGTTGGACTAACAATGTATCCTGCAAAAAACTTGCCGGAGAGGCCGGAGAAGAAAAACAAAATCTTTTTTAGCAAGACAAAGTGTACTGTAGAAAAAGGGTTTCTTAAAGGAACTCTTCCTTTAAGAAACCTAGGAACCAAAGTTTCCTATACAAATTTTTCTAAGAGAGAACTTTTCTTATAGAAACTTGTGGGAGAGGGAAAGTTTCTTAAAGAAAATTTGTTGGAGGGTCAAACTGTTTTATAAAACTTTTTCGGAGTGATAAAGTGTTTTATGGAAACTTGTCGCCAACACAAAGTTTCCTTCAAACTTTAAAACTCAAAAAATTCATAATCTCAATCATTTTCCGTTAACACATTTTCTTTCCATAACTTTAACATCCCTTTTAAACATTTTAACTCAAAATCAAATTTCCACAATTCCAGCAAAAGAACACGAAGAAGAAGAAGAGGAGACAACATGACTTGATTCTTCCAGCACATCTAACGCACGTAATTTTAAATTATATAAAATTATAATCACCAACAAAAGTATAATTTGAAACTTTTTTTTGCAGCAAAAATGTTTTTGTATTTTCTGCTTTTGCTGTTGAAAATACATAATCATCTAAAGTAACAACAACATACAGCAACAACAATTTCCAAATATTTCCAAAGAAGAAGTTGTAGCAGCAACAAATAACAAAAACAACAAAAATTATAAAAAAAAGTTAAGAAAATAAGTATCAGTCCATAATTTGTGTTTTTTTTTCTGTCTGACTGTCTGTCGTTTTGTAAAATTATACACGTTAAAATATGAAGAAAAATGTCGGTCTTGTGTTTGTCTGTCGGATGACCTTGAAAAAGAAAATTATTATTAACTTATATTTGTTGTTGCTGTTATTATTATTGTTGCTGTTGTTGTTGTTGCTGGTGATGTTAACTGAAATAAATTTGAATAATTATTTTGAAAATAAAAGTTTTAAAAATCAAAAGTACAACAGACGAATTAAAATATTTTTGTATGTTAACAGAAGAGAGTAAAAATATAGCAATAGTGTCTAGACGAAATTTTATCTGGCAGACCTGATCCTATAACTGTCACTTTGACTTATTTCTGTGGCGGAATTTGTCGTTCCGTCAAATTTCTGTAAGAAAGTTTTTCGCTTTGACATATTTCTCTCTGAAATTTATCATTCCTAACAATTTCTCTTGGAAAATTTATCACTCTGAAAAATTTCTCTATGAAATTCGTTACAGAAAATTTTCTATGAAATTTTGACACTCCGGCATATTTCTCTATAAAAACTAAACACTTCAAAAATATCTCTAGGAAAATTTTACACTCTTACAAAATTTGTCCCCGACATATTTTGTCGAGGAAAATTTGACACTTCGATAAATTTCTCTAGAAAACTAATCATTCTGACAAATTTTTCTAGAAAATTTGCAACTCCTACAAATTTTTATAGGAAAATTCGTTACTCCTACAAATTTCTGCAGGAAAATATTAAAGTAAAATTGGTCGAACCTACATATTTGTTGCCCCGACAAATTCTTACAGAAAAAATTTGTCATTGCGGCTGTTACTCTAACAAACATCTCTATCAAAATTTGTAACTTCAACAAATTCATCGCTCCGACATATTTCTACATAGGAAAATTTTAATTAAGAAAATTTGTCACTCTTAAAATCTAGAAAAATTTTTGAGTCCGATAAATTTTTCTGTGAAATTTTGTCACTCCGACCAATGTTTCTAAGAAATTTTTTCACTTTGCAAATTTCTATATAGAGAAATTAATTACTGTTACAAATTCCTATATAAAAATGTGTCACTCCGACAGATTCTATAAGGAAAATATGTTGGCCCGACTAATTCCGATAGGAAAATATGTCGCTCCGACAAATTTTTATAGAAAAATTGGCACTTCGACAAGTTCTCATAGGAAAATGTGTCACTTCGATAAATTTCGTTAGAAAAATTTGTCACTCTGAAAAATTCCGATAGGAAAATTTGTCGCTCCGACAAATTCCGATAGAAAAATTTGTCACTTCGAAAAGTTCCTATAGGAAAATGTGTAATTTCGAAAAAATTACGATAGAAAATTCTGTCGCTCCGACAAATTCCGATAGGAAAATTTATCGCTCCGACAAATTCCGATAGGAAAATTTGTCACTCCGACAAATTCCGATAGGAAAATTTGTCACTCCGACAAATTCCGATAGGAAAATTTGTCACTCCGACAAATTCCGATAAGAAAATTTTTCACTTCGACAAATTCCGATAGGAAAATTTGTCACTCCGACAAATTCCGATAGGAAAATTTATCACTCCGACAAATTCCAATAGGAAAATTTGTCACTCCGACAAATTACGATAGGAAAATTTGTCGCTCCGACAAATTCCGATTAGAAAATTTATCGCTCTAACAAATTCTGATAGAAGATTTTGTCACTCCAACAAATTCTGATAGAAGATTTTGTCACTCCGACTAATTCCGATAGGAAAATTTGTTGCTCCGACAAATTCCGATAGGAAAATTTGTTGCTCCGACAAATTCCGATAGGAAATTTTGTTGCTCCGACAAATTCCGATAGGAAAATTTGTCGCTCCGACAAATTCCGGTTGTAAAATTTGTCACTCCGACAAATTCCGGTTGTAAAATTTGTCACTCCGACGAATTCTGATATAAAAATTTAACGCTCCAACAAATTCTGATAGAAGATTTTGTCACTCCGACAAATTCCGATAGGAAAATTTCCGCTAGATTTGTCAATAGATTTCTAACGGCAATTGGGTCAATCCGACAAATTTCTGTTTCATTTTAATTAGTTTTTTCCTGACAAATAAATAAAATCCAGTATTTTTGATCATTAAATAAAGATGAACACATATCGAAATCTACAATATAACAAAAAGAAAACCATGAAAGATCAATTAACAAGTGTAGAAAATAATTTCATGAAATAAAAAGCTCAGTAGGAGAGAGAAAAGAAATGAAACTACACGTAACATAATTAAAGATCAAAGCGTTTAAATTAACTTCAAAGATATAAAAAAAGGAAAAATATCAGCTGGATAGATTAAATAATAATAAAAATCAAACCATTCATATTTTCAGTTATTCACCATTACCACCACCATTAATGGCCTATGAAACTCATTCATAATCGTCTTTTGCGTCTTTGTTTTTTCCGTTGGATGATCAGTTCAAGATCAATTTAGTGTTTGTCTTAGCTACGAGTATTTATTTTGAATGGTGTGTTTTGTATTAAAGCGATTTTTTCTATTTCACTTTATATTTTTTTATGCGTATCAGTCATGTAACGAAAGCGGTAATTAACCAGAAGCCGAGCATTAAATTTTTATTATAGAAACAAAATCGACTTCAACACCAGCACAATAATAAAGTAGCGATATTAAACAAAAGTAATAACAGCAACAGCAAGCAACGGCAGCAGCAGCACATAAATAACATAAACAGCAGGTTATTACCAGAGTTAGAAGAAAGAGACGTAACTCCATGAATGTTATTCATTCATTCATTCATTTATTCATTCCATCTTTACAAGTCAATCGTCGTCCTCTTTATAAATAGAAAAAAAGATCATTTCAATATTTGATGAACGTCAATATTGTTCAAGTCGTTTTCACTCTTTGTTATTAGAGAGTAATAATTTTGTTTTTTTTTGCGTGGTAGAGTTATAATGTGTTTTAGTGTTGTTGGTTTTTAGAGCGCATAAACGAATAATCGAATAAGTAATGAAGTAAGTGCTTGGTAATTTGAATATTTTTCTTAATAAGCAAATTATAGGAAATCGAAAATTGAATTTTTTATTGGAAATTTGATTTTGTTTAAAACTCCGGATTGTGGTCTAAATTATTTATAACGATCATTACAATTGTAGTAAGAAAATATCAGAAAATCAGAGTCCAAAAAAGTGATTCTTTTTCTTTCGGTGATTTTGAAATTATATATCTACTGATCTTGGATCAATAGGTTGCATTGTAAATTTTTATACCCTTCAACTACAGTAGTTTTAAACACCAAGGAAAAAGTAGAAGAAAAAGTAGAAAGAAAAAGTAGGAATGATATATTCAGTTATGCCGGATCTTTAATACCCTCCGTTACTTACTCTATAATAATTTGCCGATTTCGCTATATATATGCGCAAAATTTCATAAAATTTCCTGTAACAGTTTCAGAGATATGCGATATTAAAAATATGTTTTATAAGGGGAATGCCACACCCGCATGCATTCAGTTATATCTTAACCGATTTTTAAATTTTAATATGGTTTCTGAAAGTAGAGGCCTACAAACATTGATATATAATCACGATCTGCACTCATTAACATATCAAAAATGAGGATTTAAATGTTACAACTCCTGGAAAATATTGTCTCGACTTACTGAATTCATTCATATAAAAATCTGGAAAATTTATTCAGATATAACATTGATAATCGTTTTAAATCTTTTTATGATCAAAGGTGGCACTTCAACTGTCATCGCACAAGCCGTTAGAAATTTATTTAGATTTATCATTATCATTTTATTTTCTATATAAAACACTGAGTAACGCTTCGATCTGAAAGAAAATTGTCATTAACATTCAGAAAAGATCGGTATTTAAAATTAGTAAAGTCAGATTTAAACCGATATCAAGACAAACTCAAAATTTAAACAATGAACTTTAATAAATTTCCCTAATAAAATTAAAAAGATTTGAACAAAATTATGATCGAAGTAGGCAGCTAAACTTCAGAATCATCACAATCCACATTTTGAATCTACTCTTTTTTGATACCGTATGTTTTTGGACTTTACATATAATTTTTTTCAGAAGAGGTCTAAAACTCTATCGACCTCAGATGGGTGAAAATTTGACATGGAGACAATCTGAAATGAAATACAAGAAAATTGTGCTTGTGTTTTGTCATGACAAAATCGTTTTATTTCCTCTGATGTCATATCTATTCTGAATCTATATTAATTTTGTAATGTGTTGGCTAGACATTCTGAAATAAGAAATCGTGTATTATTGAGCCATTTAGAAAATCGCTATTTGAATATTAATATATGCTTCACATGGTATCCTTCCTCCCCATTATTTTTTAATTAATGAAACTCAATGTAAATTGATTAGGAAAAAATCGTCGCAAAATATTTCTTTTGAAACTGTTCAAATTACTCAAGGATTCAGTAGGGACTTTTACTTGTCCAAATGAATTGGAAAGCTCCTCAAGAATGTCCAAGTGAAATTTCGTTAAGAATATTCAATAGCTCCAAAGAATTATTTCCCAAAAAATATGTTTTAGGACCACTGTTTATTACTTTTTCAGAAAAACACTTTAACGAATTGTCCCAACCCCATGGTTACTTTTTTTGCCAGCGAAGCTTAATTAAATAGTGTAATGTATATTCGAATATTAATATTCGTTTTGTATGTCAGCCGACAATACCCCAAATTTTTCTAGTTAAGCAATTCAATCGTATAGTTTTCAAAACCTATATTTTTTCTGGTATTAATGGTATCACTATGTGAAAATTTCAAGTAAACTGGTCCAAATGTTTAATAAGGCTAACAATAAATATCTGTTTTTATATTAAAAAATGAGATACATACAGCACCCAAAGTTTCGGATATTGAAATAAAAAAATATTCGAATAATTTCATTTTTTTTCCTTTACAACACTAAAACAATATTTTTTAACACTTAAAGCACAAACCGTATATGCATTGATTAGTTTTGCTAATTTCATAAAAAACCAGTTCTGGTTCCAAGTACTCTAATGCATAACTACTTAAATATAAATAGTGGCCACCGTTGGCGAATAAAGTGTTATAACTACAAATATGCGATTTTTCAGAAATTCGTTTTCTATGAATTTTTATACTTTAAAAAATATAAAAAGTTAAAAATTTGATTACATATCTTAAATCTATTAAAAATTATTAACTTATAACGCTTTACCTGCAAATGCTCGTTATGTAAAAAAAAATAATGAAATACACGTTTGTGTATTGATTTCGAAATCAATTACGATGATCATTTTAACTTTGATTTAAAATTATGTTTTGGACTTTAATACTCCATGCACTCTTAAGTTTGTGGTTAGTTCAGGTGTGATCATTAACTGGGTGGTAAAAACTTTAGACCACAGGTGTTTTTTTTTGTCTCTCTAATCTCAATTGGTAGAAAAACTTCTTCCAGAAAATCTTAATTTGAACAAAAAAGTTACGCTGCAATTGTGGTTTCTATTACAAGTTTAGAAGAAAAACATTTGTATTTTTTATTATAGAAAAAAAGAAGCAGCTGTAACGAATTTTCTCAAAACAAAAATCCGTTAAGTTTCAATTTTTACATTTTTTAGTATTTTTTTTAGAAAAAGAGAAACTGGAAAACAACGGAAATGACCAAACATCTGATGCAACACCTCCTAAACAGAAAAATATTTTTATTCATTGAAAAATGAGTGATCAAATGTCAAGGTAGAGATTTTTTATTTAAGATTCTAAAGACAATAACAATAAGCGATCATGTTAATGACACCACCCCTTGAAAATGGAATCTGGTTCTTCTTTTTTGATAGCAAAATTGAGAGTCTGTTGCTGGTTTCAATAAGGGTGCATTTTTGGTAGTTTTTATCACCTTTTTAAAATTTGTTATATAAGATTGCAGGAGATATTTGGTGATATTGAAATTGTAATATACAATGACAATAAGACAATTTTTAAGCAATTAATTCAGAAAAAGAGTTTTAAAACATACAAGTGAGAGCAGGAGAAATGGAATGATATCTCAGATTTTCTTCTACATATAAAAATCTAAGTTTTGACCAATTTTCTTAAAATTTTAACAGAGTTTTCTGAAATATCATAAGATGAAGTAGGATCATTTTTCCTAGAAATAGAGGGGTTAATTTGACCTTAATGTTCTTTCCGATTTTAATAAAATTTGGCACAAACTAGTCACATGATATTCTAACAGAATGTGAAATTGTACGAGGGTCGGTCCCATACAACCCCTCTTCCAAAAATCACTTAATATATTATAGCTGCCATATAAAGTCCACACAAAAAATCCTTTTAGAACGCAATGATCCCACGTGGATCTTAGTTCTTTTAGTTAGTACTTTTAAGCGAAAATTAAAAAAAACTTTATTCGAGGGTGGTTATTTAATATGGTGCAGGGTATGAAATAGTCGGGCTTGGCCGACTAAACCTTCGAACTTGTTGATTATCAATGAATTGCTTAACTTGATGAGGGAAAGAGAGGGCCAAATAGAGTTACCTTGTGAGAGTTATGGGGTGGGATCAAGGAAAAGTTCCTCTCATACAATAAAAATTCTTATTATCGAATTCTATAACAAACTACTTTAAAGAAATAAATGTGGGACGGATGGGATCACATGTATCTTCCTATGATTATATATAAAACTGTTTCTGTTTCGACTATTTATAAAATTATTAATCTCAAAGTTTTAAACATGAGTCGAAATAATATTCCAATTATACTCTTTAATTGGAAAAAATGTACAGGCGATAGAGTCAGAAGAGTGTTAATAATCTTCTTTGAAAAATGATTATATTATTTCCTTATAAAATAGATTTGGAAGAACGTGAAATAACAAAGATTTGTGGACATTTGGAATAACTTCGTGTGGGACTCTTTTAAGAACCAACAAGCGTGTTATATTCGGCTGTGCCTAATCTTATGAATTGAATATATTGTAGCAGGAAACCTGTATTCCAGAGAAAGGTCTCATATAAAAACTATAGTGATATAAGAAATTGAAATTACCTTTAAAAATTGGTATTAATGGCCCATCGTAGTAAAAAAATAATGTAAACAAAAATCATATATAAAAGGCAATATTTTTGAATTTCGATGGATTTTTCAAGTCTAAAACCCTACTCCAGATATAGCCATTAAATAGAATTAATAATCGAATATGACTCGATAATAAACAAATTTTGATACATTAACTAAAGACAGTTTAGAAAGATAATTGAATCAAATTTTAATAAAATCGGTTAAAAAGTCTTATAAACTTAAAACTCTTTTTCGTTAAGGGGCCTTTAACTGGAGCTTTTACAAAATATGGACTATTGTCCAGCAAAGTATGTAAATTATATTGAATATAGAAAATTATTTATGCGAATTTCAATTAAATTTTTCTGTGCATAAGAGTTTTATAGCATAAAGAGGTGGAGAGGGGGCCTTATATGGTAGCTGGTACAAATTATGGTTCCAGCATAATTGAACATATATATCTATAATAATAGATAACTTTCAAAATAAATACATGTGGCCAATTTAAAAAGTATATATATCTCCAAAATTGCGACCTCTTAGACACACTAATTTTTGGGTGTACAAAATTTTGCATTGTTCAGGATATAACTTTTTTGATGATTTTATGTAAGAAGAGGAAATAAACAAATGTATTTATTATGATAAATTTCTGTCTAAATGCAATCATTTTTTGTTGAATATTTTGGAAAAGTTCTTCTTTGGGATTTTGGTGGTGTCTCAGATATCATTCTATAAATTTTTTTCCAATGGACATGTAGTTGGTTTTAAATAAGTAACTGCCTAAATAGCAAACATTGTAGTCAATTTGCACTGAATTCTAAAAATTATTCTTACATAGCTAAATCGAATCAGATTATGATTTCATGCAAAAATACATATACTTAATTGTATCTTAGATGATTCATTTTTAGCGTTGCACATTTAATAAAAATCCCGATCCAAAATTAAACTACTAATGACAATCAGAGGCAGAAGATGATATTTCTGAAACAGGCGTATTTTTTTCAGCGAAATCAATCAATTTTCACATATGATCACATAACGATGGACCTTATAATGACTCTTAATGTAAGCACAACTAAAGGATTTAAAGGAAGCAAGAATTCTGTAATTAAAACTTCAAATATTAACTTCGTATTTTATTAACTTCGTATTTTAATGCAAGACTGTTTGAGAAATAAGGTTCGCTTCAATATTTTTAAGACTTTGAAAAAGCTTTCAAAGAGTAATAAGATAATTCCTAGCAAACTCATTCCATCGCGGTGGAACTGACGTTCGTTAAGGCTATATTTTGTAATTTAAAGTATAGTTTAATTGGCATGTAATGTATCAGTGAATTTTCCTTTAAGCGACTTTCACCGTGATGAGATAATAAAGCATAAATGCTCCATTATAGTAGATATATAAATGAAAAAGGAAGAAGGAGATCAGACTTTGGTTTATCATAAGACTCTTTGACAAATATTCTTGCTGTCTACATATTAGAAACTTTGAATTGTCACTTGTCAATTGTGAAAGTTAAAAGTTCGTGTGCCATTATCGGAATCAAAAAACCATTGATCCATTTTTCTCAAATCCTTTTTAATTTTACTATATTCATATAAAATCCCATAGAAACCCATCAATTTTCAACACTTCAAAAGTCAATTAGTAATTGCAATATTTTTTTTTATTATAATATTTTGGGTAAATAATAATTATATGCTTTTTTCCCTCAAAATAAATAAATAAATCAGATTAATTGACATATCGTGAATTTCAACACCACTAAACTAATAATTTTCGCCATAAAAGTCTGCCGGAAAAAAACTTCACATAAATATAAAAAAATGCCACTTGAAATACAACAACAAAACAATACCAAAACAAAAATACTTTAGTACCACAAAACAAAAAAGTACTTGTGTTGCAAAAAAAGATCTTAAAAAAAAAGAATTGAATATTTTTCTAAAAGTTGAAAACAATTGAATTGAAACCCGAACGAATATGAATCCAAAATTGTATACGTTTATTGTGTGTACTCTTTTGAATGTATTTTTAGAAGCTGAAATTGAAGTCGAGTACTCGTACAATTTGCTATATGTATGTTGGGTACTTTTGTAGAATCGCTGCCTCCTGAAGTTGAAAGTAACAATAGAGAAAAACGGCAGTTATTTGGCAAATTATAACAGAAAAATAAACACACTTGTAACGATTTCGTTTACGAATGTTTTAACAGGAACTGAGAAGAATCCAACAAACGCTATTCCGGTGTAAGGAATATAAAAAAAGTTTAAAAAGAAATGTTACAGGATGAATTTATTGCTTTTATTGGTATGTAGGTGATATGTGGAAAATATGAGACCATTTTGTTATAGTACCAGTACAAGAGATCAAGGAAATTAGGGCCTATAGTTCAATCCAACAGGAGAGATTCTTATGGCAAAGGACAGACTCGTCGGCAAACACAAAAGAAGGTCAGATCGTAAACAATTCCGCTCTTCTAAATCTTTAATGCTAAGAAGGCACATATCTGTGAAGTACAAAACAAAGGAAGTTGTCATATACAGGACTGAAAACTGCTCTTCAACGAGATGATCTTCATAATGGGATAAACGAACGCATTAACGTTTAGGCAAGCGGATCTGGCATCTAACATATCAGCTTAAAAACATGGAAGCCAATGATTTCCTAAAAGCAGAGAGCTTTTTACCAATAACTTCTATAGCGATCAATGTAATAATTTGTTTGCAATCGCATGTAAATATGGATGGTAGATCTGCCCTTTTTTGATTGCGATGAGGTGGAATATGTAGCCAGTTGGAGCTGCTTATTTCACAAACTGTTTACAATTTTCAGTTTTCATTTTACAGAGACTAAGTTTACAGTTTTACAGTTTTTCACCCCAGAATACAACACAACGAAACTATAGTAAATCATAGCGCTCATCTGAAGCTTCAAAAAACTGTTGTAACAAACAAACCATTGAATTCCCAAAGACCACAATTCCCAAGTACGGCGATCGCGGAAATTAGCCTTTCCTGACCCTTATTCTTGCACTAGAGTAATATCTCAAACCAGTCGTAATAATGTGGACTCCACCAACCATTTTTCCGGTTGAATCTATGCTGATGTGATTGAAGAATCAGATGGAAACTTTTGTGTTGATTATTTTGATATAAAGAAGATCGAATGCATTAACGTTTTATGTAACGAATCGAACAATGGATATCAAACGTTTTAGCCATTGTAGCAAGGCAACCATTTAAAATACTCTTCAAAACGGTTCACCGACCAATTTATACTGATATAACTTGAAAATCAACAAGGGAGTGTTGAAGTAGTGGAAGTTAGTGTGGGGTTCGCAAAAGGCTAAGTAACCTTGCATAGGAACGATGCCGCAAGTGAACTTGCTTCATTGTCTAGCAACTTCCAACATGCAATCTAAAGATCTAATTAAAAACCTGGAGAACATTGCGACTTTAATTCTCTTTAATCCTTTTAAGGTGTATTTAAAAGGCAGAACTCAGGTCATAAGGAATCTATTGGCTTCCTAAAGGCCTTAATTCTTAAGTATGGGGCATGGTGCATGGTGCAATTACGCTTATCGGGACATTATACTGACACTTAAGTTACACCTCAAACTGGTCGTAACAGTTTGGATTCCACCGACGAGTGAAATTTATATTCATATGTCTGAAGAATCCGAAAGAGGTTCTCCATACAGACCAATAAAACCATTTTGTGTAGCAGATTGGGAAAAGGGCATCAAAACTTTCAGCTACTGTAACAAGGAAGCAGTTGACTGAACGTTATTCTGGAACCTAAGTTACTCATCATCGTTACGTTTAACTTGCGTCATTGTGTAGCAGATTCAACATTGCAGTCTACTTATTCGAAAACCATTAGAACCTGGCAACTTTAAGGCTGTTAACAGATTTTATTCAGTCGGCAGGACTACTGTCATCGGGATAAAGTCATTGATAACACGCAAGCTAACTTCAGTGCAGTGCAGTTTGGAGGATTTCTGCGTATACGACACAAAGTTCTTGTTAGAGTGACTTGAAGAATTTCTCGATCTAATTTCCCATTATTTATTCCAGCATTTGGGATTAGCGAAGCTAGAAAAATCTCTTCAATAAAGCGTCTCTGTAGACTAATATAATAACATGGTTGTATTAAACATAATCATTACAAAAGTATGTTTGAACCACAACTTTATTATAGTCAACGAAATGTGTGTGACAATTACATAACCATAATTATGTGATACCACAATCATAGCATGTTTTTCCCTGTGTGTGTAATGTAGGGTACACTGCCTTAAAACAGTAAACAATTTTTGAAAGAAACTCTCTTTTAAAAAAGAAGAACGGAATAAAAAATGAAAAACGTTTAAAAAAAATATGAAATTGAAAAGAAAAGAAAAGAATCGCAACACAACAATTGGATTCAACAAGCTCACACCCAAAGTGTATAATTACACAATCGTCAAACAATTGTCGTCGCTCATAGGTTACAACAACAATAATTTTCTTTTTGTTATTTTGGTACAAACATTTGAATAAGTACCATAGTTAAGTTGCCTAAAGTACTTGTGCGTTTTGTTTTTATTTTTGTTTTGTATAATAAAATGAGTTTAAGATTGCAGCACTCTGCTTGCAACATGTTGTACAAACAATAAGATTTATAGAGAGTACTTGCTATTGCCGTTTGCTTGAACGGAGCGGAAAAAGGTTGTATTGTTAGTTGGGACCCTTTTGTATATCCTTTTGATCCTTTGATATGATTTCTGTGTGTATTTTTTTTATTTCTTTTCAACAAATGTTGAATTCTTAACATTTTTTAAGGAAGAAATAAATTCATCTTCGTCATCATCATCATCATCTGGCACCTTTAGCATTTCGTGCATGTTCTAATTCTTTTCCATTTAAAAATGCGGATTTTTTATTACGTGATTTTTTTTTTTGTTTCAAACATTTCAAAATTTTATTTGTAAAAATTCAATTGTGATGCAAAGAATTTTTTTCAATTTTTATTCTTTAAAAATGGGGTGTGGCTTGAGATATTTGTCAGACGATTTCCGGCATATTTAGCATTACAAATGTTGGGGGATACATTTTCAATGTTTCATTATGATTTAATTACAATATTGCATTTTTATTAAGATTTAAAATTAAAAAAAAATGTCGTTTTTATTTTTTTTATGAGAGTTTAATTAAATTCTAATTTACTTATGTGAATTTGCAATAAAGTAATAAAATTATTTTCTTATTAATTAAGCAAAATTTTAAAAAATTTATCTGTGAGAGATCTTAAAAAAAAAATCTCATTTCAGGTGTTTACAGTTGAAAATGAAAAAAAAAAAACTTGTAAAAAATTCCTTCTTGTCTTAATCTGAAAAATTCAATATTGAAATAATAATACCCTACACCACCTTTAGTATTATGCGTTTTTCTATATGTTTGTAATAAACAGAAAAAATGATGAAATACAAAGCGAAATTTACCGCATAAGAAATAATGAACCTACTTTCGAATATTTTACCACATCGTAACACTTACTTGAGCTAAATTTCGTTTAAACTGAATTCCGGGAAGAACATTTGTATGGAGGGTACCTGAAATATTGGACCGAGTACGGCCAGTTCCCATAGGTTTCCAAAAATCATAATATGCACCAAAATTCATTGAGATATTTTTCAAAATTGCTAACAGTAGACTGTTCACAACGTTTACATGAACAGCCAGCCGGACAGACAGACTGTTGGACGAACGGACATTTTTAAATCGACTCAGAAAGTGATACTGAGTCGAACGGCAAACTGTATGTTACAAAAATCAAAATCAAAACGCATAAAACCCGAACGCCTTCAATGGTGTAGGGTGTAATTAAAAAAAATCGACGTGCAAAATTATACGAGTTTCGCTTCATAATTTCTTGTAGCCCTTATAAAACATAAATCTTAAAGTCAAGATAATGTAATACACACTTTAGAATAAATCAGAAAATCTAATTATACGAGATAATAAAAACCACCTTCGAATTTGCTTTACAAAAGGAGATCCATATCAATGCTCAGGAAGTTATCATCCTCATCTCCTAAGCAGACCCCAAAACGTGTATTAAAACTTAGTCCCTCTCTAAAAATAATTTCGTAACTTTCGTAACTACTAAATACTACGAGTAAATCTCCAGAATTACGTACCCGAGCAAATAAAAAATGTGTGAATGTAATTAATACATTGATAAAAAATCTGTATTGCGATACTATTACGATATAGTATTTGAGATTGTAGAAATCAGGAAATACTATAGCAAATTTTATAGGGATTTATTTAACACAAAGTTTTAAATGAAATTTGAACCGATAAAGGTTACTCTACTTGAATATTTTGAACAATAATGTGATTTCTGGAGAGGGACCCTCTATGGGAGCTATAAAGAAATATTTACCAGTATTAGTTATTCATATTAAGAACAGTTTGAAAAATATTTGTGCATAATTTCAGTAAAAGTTGTTCACATTCAACAGTTTGAAAAGCTTAAAAGTTTTAGAAGCTTAAAATCGCATTTCGAAAGGGGTTTTAAATAAGAACTGGGTTAAATAATGGCCCCAGCATAATATTTCTTGTGTTTGAATTTATTATTGTATAAAAAAAAATAAATCTGACGGCTTCTAATAGAAAACCGAAAAGGACTCTTAGAAACAGATATGTCAAATTTGCTTAGAATTGGTTAATTACTTTAGACGTGAGAATTTTTTAAACAGACATACTGACGGATATAACCGAATCGACTATGTTTAGATTTGATGCAAGAACATATATACTTTAAGGGGCTTTAGGTGCTTCCTTCTTGGCATTACGTACAGAATATGAAAGTTAAAAGATGAAAGTCTTGTAGATGAAGCACTTGTAGTGGTAGAGGCTATGAAAATTGGGAATTTATTTTTAGCTTTGTAACAAAGATAATGGTCTTATGAGACCCCAATTTTAAATTATAAAATATATTTTTATAGGTTTCATTTGGGGTTAAAAATTAATTGTTCTTTTTTTAATTTACCCTCCATCACTACAAGAGGATGTATTAAACATGTTATGCCATTTGTAACACCAAGAGGAAATTATCTAAGATCCCATTAAGTATATATATTATCGCATTAAATTAAAATCTAAGTTCACGTTTGGCTGTCTGTTTTTGGCACGATAACTGACAGAGTTCACAGAAATTCGTCTTAAGTTTTTGTTATTATTCTAAGAAGTTTCCTATTCAAAATCGTGACTTAATGGTTTATTTAATTTTCATAACATTTCGCAAGCCGAATTGCCATTAGTGAAACAATTTTAGACTCTTATTTTTTTTTTTTTGATATGGCAGGAAGGTTTGGTATTCCCTAAATGGAGTAATTTTTAATATGTTCCTACAATTATTTCCAAATAATACGAAATGGAGGTTATTAATATAGCACTCATTCTTGTTAAATATTTACTGCTAAAGTATCTCTACAACTAACTGAGTTCTGATACTTCAAAAAGATAATCTCTAAGATTATATATTTCATTGTGGTGCAAACACAATAACAAACTCAATATTCCCTACCAATATTATATAGGTGATTAAGCAAAACTATATGCGTTTTTTTAAGTGTGCATGTTGCTATAAAACTAAACACCAAGAAAAGCAAAATATACAACAAAAAAACTCCTGAATATATATACAATTTAACCAAAATCTAAAAAAAGAACTAAAAATGTTGGAAAAATATGAAAAAAAACATTAAAAATGGAGCAAAGAAAGAAAGACGATGTTTCTGGCAACCAACCCAAGACGTTGTTGTATATCGTTCAACTCCTAAGACGCCATATTTAATAATATATTTCAGCCAACAACAAGTAGAATTTTTCTGGCCCCCAAACTATAAATGTTGAAAAAAAAGGTTCTTAATGTAACCGCAAAATATTATAGTTTTTTTCAATTTATAAGAGCGAATTTTTTCCAGAAAACATAAAAATGTGGAATTTATTCATTAGTTGGTTGGAGTACTATGGAAAGTATATATTCAGTCGTCTCAAAGGTCTCAAATTAGTATCTCAAACTTAGAGACAAATATAAATCTTATCTTGGGGATTTAACTAAACTGCTTTTTATATATGGATGAAGTCAAGATCGGCTTTACTGAGCACATTACGAACGATAACTTTCTGAATAAGGTTTTTTTCAAAATAAGATTTTTTGCCTCATGAGAAACACTAAATCACAGTAGATTTTCTAATATAGAACACTATTCTCGGATTTCATGAGAAACCCGCATCTTTTGAGAATTGAAAAATTATGCATTTTTGCTTTTAAAGATTTGTGGTTTTTAACTGATATAATAAAATAAGTGGGACATAATATTCGGTTAAGATTGGTTATATTGTCACCTACACCATGATGCAGGAGTGTAAAGTTATGAATTTTGCAGACTTTGTCATCACCAGTTGGTTAGTTAGTTATTAAGCCAGAATATTGCTCATATCTAAGGCATTTGATGACGAAAAACTCGTGAGTTTTACGTACTAATACCAGGTTTCCAACCAGGTTTACCTTCCGTACAACACAGTTATTTCTACACATAATTTTTGTTCATCTGGATACTTGTGAGCTCCTCTTACTGTTATCTATCTTACGTTGTTAAGTAAACAAAAACAAATCTTAGAGTTGACATGAACGACACCGTGTACTACCTACTTACAACTTGCTTTCAATTTACGAACTATTCATCGGCTCTTTTAAAGAATCAGTAATCCAAAAATTCTCCCATATCAAAATAAAGGGGTGTTAAATGCTGCTTATGAATTATCTGTGGTTCTAAGGAGATAAGAGGACATGTCGAAGTCAAAAAGTAGATGCAGCGCAATTTAGTAAAGAATTTAGGGAGAAATGAAGAAGCTACAATATTTCTTTTTCTTGTCTGCTTAGAGTTTCAAAGTTCTGTCTTGTTCGAAAACTACCTGATTTGAGCCATAATGTTGCTCAATTTTTCGATTTAAAGGATCAATATTTGTTAACTTTTTTTGGTAAAATGATGAAATTTTGGTAAAAAATATGAACAGGTCATGGCCATTTGAGGATAATAATAAGGTAATTGATGGCATAAAGATAATTCGACTCTTATTTATGCGTTATCTATCTGTATATATAAAAATTAATTTGTGTTTGTTTGTGCCTTATACACCTCTAAACTTTTGGTCCGATGTTGTTGAAATTTTCACAGGATGATCAAAATATATCTGAAAGTAATATGAGCTTTAAAGAAATTCGGTAGGATTAGGGGAGGTACCCCCATACATGAAAATACTAATTGTAAAACATCTAAAAAACTATTATATCCAGAGTTTGGTCCCAATCACTTTCACATAGAACAGTTTTACTGTGCAAAATGCTGGACCGATGGGATCAGGGGGAGAGGAAGCTAACATAAATTGCAAACAGTAATTGTCGATTATATGTAGAACTATTGAAGCAAATGTTTAAAAATGTAGTCCTAAAAACTTTCTTAAAGAACTGCTGTAAAGGAAAAAATAATGGGTAGATGAGACCATGGGCAGGGGAATCCTCCATAATTTTCTAATATAAATAAGTGAATACTTAGGGAACTTTAACACCTGGAATTCTTAAATTAAGTTTTTTTTTTAAATGGATGGTAAATAGAATCAGAGGTAAAAATATGATATTTTTGTAATACACGTTGAAAAATTCTTAACACACATTTTTCATTAAATCTTTTAACACAAGTATTATTTGTTTTTGATCAAGTTACCTTGATAAAACTTGTTAGTTATTATGTTTATGTTAAACAAATTAATTTATTTTTAATCTGATTAAAATGAGTGACCAGAGAAAAGTGCGTATTAAATTTTTTTAACATTTTCAACAAAACTCAACTGAGTCCTACAAAAAATTGCCCAAGCTTGCCAAAGTCTGCCGTCAAACTGTTTCCAATGTTATTAAACAGTACCAGGAGAACTTATTCGTTGATAATTCATCAGTTTGAAAGAATTATCCAAATGATGTTTCTAAAACATACAAGTCTCAAAATGTCCTTGTCAGTGGTCAGACGAGGACATCAGGTTTTCTAAAAAAATCTTTTTATTGCATAATGGACGACGAAACGTATGTTCTGGCGGATTTTTTTGGTCAACATTTTTATGTTTTGTACGCGGACTTTCGATTTTAGCAAAATATAATAAAATTTTGGATTTAACAAATTGTTTAGATAAAATATTTCCTCGTTTTGTAGATTTACAACAGCGAATGAATATTGAGAAAATTGTTCGTTATTTAAAATTAAGAACTCGTTTTCTACATTTGTATGCTATATTGGGTATATCCGCTTTAATATGGTATACCATTCCTTAAATATTTATTATACTATAATAGATCCCGTAGTTTACCCTTATTGGATGAATATCATCAACATGCTTTTTGGTTTCCATATCAATTGAAAAAGAATAATGCCGCCTATCCGGTGATATATATTTATGAAAAAATTATGTCGATTGTTTATTCACTTGAGATCATATTTATACCGCGAGGCACAATTTGTAATGCATTTAGATTTGATTAATAAACAATTGAGGGAATTGAAAGTTAAGAAGTCTTTGGCTCTACGGAATATAGAAAAGTTTTATCGAAATTTAAAGGAAATAATACGATATCATCAGCATATTTATGTGTGAGGATTTGTCTTGGAATTTACACGAGAAAATTTGAATTGAGTCATCAATATATTTTATTTCATGAGGATACATTAACTTTGCCGTGTATCTGTTATTGGCACATACACATATTCAAACCCTTGGCAGAGCTCAATATAATTTGACCAGATTTTTTGTAGTTGTTCTAAGAAATAATAAGGAAGTGAAGAGTTATAGATCGACATCTTTCAAAATCTGAAAGGATGAATTGAAAGCATTAAAAATTAAGAAAAGTAAAAGTGTCGTAGTCGGTAAGACCCTACACTCTGATGCCGACAAAAAACATTATGAACCGATCATGGTGTGATTTGATTCTATTGTTCTTGCATGCATGATCTTATTTATTTGAACTATAATCACATTACTCAAAATTTTGGGAGATTTAGACCATTTGAGTAAATTTTCGAAAGTAGAGTTTTTAATAACAATGGGAAGTAATGAACCCACTATTGTGAAATTTGGCGCTGTATAATATAGGATATATAGGGTTTGTTGTGTACATACAGAAAAATTGTGTAACACTCACTATAAGTTTGAGGCAGAACCAATTTCTTAATCGATTTAGCGATGGCAGTCTGTCTGGACAATATACAGGTCGCAATCTGTGAGTTATCTTAGTAAATTTTGATACTTATTATTTTGTCGTAAGGACAAAACCTTTTGATTTGGTCGGGTGCATTATTTCATGTAGCCCCTAATCAAATGTGCTACCGAAATGGGATTTTAAACTCATAAAACTCATAGATGTGAATATATTTTAATTCAATATGAAACAACTAGGTCTTGTATTAGTCTAAATCTTTATACTTCATACTTCATTTCTAGAAAATCGGTCAAAATTCACCACAGCTCCCATTAAGACACACTTCCGAAATTCACTTTTAAGTGTTAAAGTATTAATAAAGTGTTAGTATTGTGATCATATTTCGTATGCTTAAAATTTATACAACCAAAAAATATCAAACCAAAATTTGCGAGAATCGTTACATAATTTCCTATAGCCATATATGGACCAATATTATAATTAAATCATTTTTTACAACATTGTCAAAATTGATATTGGACTTTGTGTCAGTTTGAACATTCCTCTCGTAACAGTTACTTGGAATTGTCTGATTCTCATACCTCGTAAACTATAAAGTACTAATGATTTTATTGGATTAATGATTTTAAAATAATTTGCAAAAAAAAATGAATTAACAGATTAAAAACGGATGCGATCACCATTTTAACATATTATCTTTAATAATGATCTCCTTCTTATATATTATTCGTGTAAAAAATTAAAGCTTCCGTATTTTGTAGAATTTCAGATTGGGTGACAAACTCCGCCAGAAATACAATGTACCTCTATTCCTAACGGTTAATAGTGATTATGTTATTGCCATAATATTTTTTTATTTTCCTGTTTTGCTCAATTCGTTTTTGCATTTGACAACTGTTATCAGGGTACACGAGTAGCAGAAGCGGTATATATGACATATTTTTTTTAAAGAATATATTTTATCTTAAAATGTGTTTATTTTCATTTTATTTTAGAGTTATCGCACTCTTATAGCTTTATCGAGCAAAATTATTATGAAGGTTCTATGAAATATCGCAAATTCTTTAAGTGTTTATAACCTGGCATGTCCTACTAAATATTAGGTAATGCACTTAGACTTTGCATTCTTTAAGGGGTACCTTCACTTTTGCAGTGCCAAAATAAAAAGTTACAATAAATATTCCATTTTTTTTCATTTTATTATGTTAAACACATTCATATTTTTTAGAAAATAAGTGAAATACATTCAAGCAGTATTATATATAGTCAATATTTTGTAATATTTCACTTAAAATTCATAAAATTATTTACTCAAATTAGGGTAACTTGACTTATACTTTACACTGCATTACACCTAATAGTTGATATGGTACACTTAATAGTTTATTGAAATTTTGTTACAAACAAATATAGCAATGTTTCATAACACTTTTTCATACCCTACACCACTGTAGGTGGTTGGGGTATAATGCGTTTGTGCAGATGTTTTTAACAGGCAGAAAAAATAGTGCTATCACAAAGTACAGGTCACAGTTTCCAAGATAATCAAATTTGACACGTACTGTTATTTTGGCCCAATTTATATGCCCCATACAAATGTTCCCTCGGAATGGGGTTTTTAGCCGATAAAATTCCTAAACATAAAACGATTTTAACCAGATTTTGTGAATATGTGTCTTATAATATTCTAAAACCAAGTTATATGAGGATCAGTCAGTTATTTCTCATAGGTCCCATACAAATACCCTACCAAAGTTCATCTTGAAACTCATAAATCGCACATATACCCGGGTATTGTAATAATATTAAATCAAATACAAGCCAATGTCGCTGTGGGAATTTATACGAGGGTTGGCCCATATTTTTTTCTATCTACATAATTTATAAGCCTTCAGAAATTTCTCATAAATGTCTATATAATAATCTAAAACGCACATAAGAATAAATAGGGAGAACAAATTCCGTTCATAAATTTTTCGTAGCAGCCATTAATTACCAGTAATATGATGCAGGGTGTTATGTAGTCGGAGTTGATCGACGATAACATATTTACTTGTTATATATATATTTTTTTGTTTCAGATTATGATGTTTTGTTTCAAATTATGATGACGGCTTACCGACCTTACACTCCAGGTGTTAAACTAACAACCACTAATTTTATTTTACTTCATAAAAATAATGAAAATTTTCGATTTTATTATTATTTGTTTTTCATATAATAAATTTTAATCCTATTTAATTCCATTTTGATTATTACACTTTAAATCCAATTTTTCATTGAACAATAATCTTTGAAATTCTTCAGCATTCTCTTTAAAGGTTTTATCAATTATTTCGGAGTTAAGTGCTCGTTCAAATTTTGAATATAAAGCGAAAGTTGTTAATAATTCCTGGATAAAAACTGGTAATAATCTATAAATTAAATTCAAAAACAAAAAAGAAAATAGAAATGTTTAGTGCCATAAATCCTTTATAAAAATTGATTATTACTTACTGCAGTAATTTATGGGCATAAAGAATTGTATTGGGACCAGTTATTTCACGACTTCCATTTAACATGCCATTTATAACATATTTTGCCATAACATCACCATCCACGAAAGGAAATATACTTTTATAATCTAAATAATCTCCAACTAAATTTTTAATGATTTTATTTGTATTCAAAAATGATGGCATCACTGTTGTAACAGTTACATTTTTATTCTCTAACAAAAGTTCGATACGTAGAGCTCTTGACATAGCAATAATAGCTGCTTTGGTGGCAGCATATACATCTAAAAGTGGTGCAGGAAGTAGGGCAGCAATTGAACTGATATTGACAATATGACCTTGATTTAATTCTTTCATTTTGGCCCCAAATATTTCTTGAGTCTTGAGTAAAGAGAAAAATATTAATCATTAATTAATTAATTAATTAATTAATTAATTAATTAACTAATTAATAACATTATTTTAATTGCAGTAACTTACATAACATAAAGCTGTAAAATTAACTTCAATCATTTGTTTAATTTCTTGAGGAGTTAGTCTTCTTATCGATGAACCCATCATCATGGCAGCATTGTTTATCAGAATAGTCGGTGTTCCAAGATCTGATGTTACGGCGTCTCGAAGTTGTAGAAGTTGATCGTAATCTCGGATGTCGACCTAAAATTATATCCAATCATGAGATAAAAAGGGGTTATAAATTTCGATAATTAATAACTAGTATTTATGGGGTCGGTCCATAAATACTAGATATGCGGAAGCTGGATTTTAAGGAAGACCGATATTTTACTATAGTCTATATCGGAAAGGATCCATATTTCGTATAAAAGTGTGAACATGGGGAGAGAAAATATGATTAGTTTGGTGAGATCAGAAGGTTATTTATTTTTATAATCTGTCGAAATGTGGTCTGATTATGTAAGTATAATTGTAGCAAGAACAATTTTATCTTTTGTAGAGCTTTCAGTAAAAAAATAATCGGAATAATATTATGATAACGGTCTGCCGCCAAAAAATTATTTGGAAAACAGTGGATGGGAAAGCTTACAGTGGTAGTTCAGTAATGTAAAAACTGTCAAATAGGGTCCAGGGAAATACTCGTCAATTTTCAAAAGTCCCTACGATTGAGCCTTACTTTAGCATATCATAAGTAGGCCGCAGTTCCATAGCGTATGATCAACTGATTCCACATTGTATATTTCAAATTCCGAATCTACTTGGCCCTACATGTCAAATTAGTTTCTGTAAGCACGAACCCATATTAAGGTAATGTCTGAATATTAAGCCATCATTGTCAACACCTCCCTGCATTTATAGTACATCAATATCGCGAATCAAAATAAAGCATCTGTTCTGTACAAATTCTCTGCCCAAATTTTTTTTAGTTCTAGAAATTAAAGTGCTAACAGCAAGCAGGGTTGAAGACACAGGAAGACATAAATAAATCGTCCCAGATTTTAGTATATATAAAGATATTTTTTGATTTCTTGCAATTAATTGTTTACCTTATAAGCTTTTGTTTTAACATTATAGGTTTTAGCCAAACGTTGTGCAGTTTCCAAGGTCGCTTGTTCTTGTATATCAACGAGAGCTATGTGGCAACCTCTTTTAGCTAATTCATCCGATATATGGGCAGCTAAACCACCACCGCCACCAGTAACCTAAAAAGTATGCAATTGGTTGATTTTGTTAATAATCTATTACATCGATACCTTAAAACAATATGAAATACTTAAAACTTAAGACTACACTGAGTAAAAGTTTTTTCTATATCGGTTCAGATTTACCTTTAAATGTACATTTAAATCTCTAAGGATGTGAAGTACTACAATATGTTACTAATAATTGCATTATGGGTATCAAATTAAAGATACAATTCTCTGTATCGTATTAAAATTATTATTGTCAATCTTCCCAGATAGAAATGTACAGAAAAGGCCATTGAAAGAACTGATTTTCTTGAATAACCTTCTAAATTTTTCTTTTAAATATTTATTTGTGTGTATTCAATGTCCTGAAAGAGTATTTTAACAAGAGTCTAATTGCTCTATACTGGCCTGAGATTTGGACACTTTGAAGGAATTGTCTCTCTTGTTATATAATATCACATTATTGTTCTTTTACCACTCAAGGGCCGCGTTTGTCACAGTGACAGGATTTAAAGTGAAACCAAAAATAATTTAAAATATTATGAAGTCTTATAAATGGAAGCAGCCTTTTTTCTAAATATTTCTTGATGAAAATTTCGTTAGAGCTCGCTGTAAAGGATGTTTTTGGGAGAAATTTTGAGTGCTCTTGAGTCTTAAACGTTTCTTTTACACTCGCTCGAGCATCAGCAACATAAAATTATTGACCAGGAAATTGTGAAAAGTCTGCCAGAACATATGTTTAGTCATCCAGTATGCATCAATAATATTCCATTAGAAAATTTGACTTTAATTTTCATGCTCCTTTCTTAGGCCTCTACGTTTTTAGTATCGCTTCTGTGAGAAACTTTTTGAGCCTTGAAAATGTTTAAACCTGCATCAGCATTAAATTTTCGTATCCAATAGTTCGAGTTCTGAGTTTACCTGGCTGCTTTTTTCAGGATATGTTGGAAGCCTTTTTAAAAGAATTTTATATTTTTCGGCCTCAGAAAAATACCTTCTACCAGAGCCAGGTTTTCTATTACAGTACAAGTTATCCCGGTACTGTTTAATAACATTTGGAAATTTTTCACCGCAGATTTTTGAATTTTTTTGTAGGACCAAGTTGGGTTTTGTTGAAATTATTTAATAATTTCAGATTAACAATAAATCCATTTGTTTGACATTTATGACATGATAAAATCTGATTCGATGTTAAGAAATTACATAAATGAATTTCTATGAGATTTATAATTTTACGCATTCAAATCATTGTTTTTTTTTTTCGTTAGACATTTTAAAAATTTATTTACTCACCACCGCCACTAGTCCCCGAATATTTTTACCAGCAAAATAATTTCTCAAGATTTCAAAGAATTTATAGACTGGATAACAAAAAATTACAATGGGAAAACTTATAATAACGAAAATTAAAAAAAGTGAATAAAATAATTCCAAAGTTAACATTTTTCGCATCATTTTCACTTTTATTAATTATTTCAGAACTCGATTCGTTACAAATTATTCGCAGACTGAAATGACTTTGTGAAATGTTAAAGATTTTATTAAGAAAATTAAAATTGATTTCTCAAGAGAATTTAATTTGATTTCAATAAATGTAAATCAGAAATTGAATCAGTAGATTAGAAAAACAAACTTGTATTAATACTATAATCGGCTAAGATCGACTTTAGGATACGCTAAATCATATTGTTGGTATATGTGATCTATATTCGACTATTCTGAATCTTCAATACCCTCCACCACAAACACATGTGAAATATATACTCACTCACTTATACACAAACAAATATAACACAGGAATTTTTATTGAGTTATAAAATTCGTTATATTTACACCATCAAAGGTGGTGGACATAAAAGTCTTAATATAAAGCGATTTAAACGAAATTTGGCAGCAGTAAGTTTTATAATATTCTAAAATGATGTGCCAAATATATGTTAGGATGGGTCCATAATTTCTCATTGGTCCCATACAAACCCCCTACCAAAAATCTCACAAATACGTTGGTATTGTAATAATAATTGGTCGAAAATAAGATAAATATAAGCAAAATTTGATGTGCAAAAATTTACAAAGTTCGGTTCTTAATTTCTTGTAGCGCCCATAAAACTTCCCCCAGAAAATGTAATTCTAAAATGCAATATTTTAACATAAGTCTTATTGTCACAATAATGTTTTACACACTTAACTTATAATTTTTAACCGACCGAATACTCTCATTTTAGCTTTAACTTTTTTATATGACATTATAAGGACTTAGTTGATTCCTTCTTAGTGTTACACATGGAATGACAAAGTTGAGTGTATAAAAATTATAATTAAATATTAAAAATTTCTTAAAGATATTGGCGTTAATTATAAAACTGCGACCTATAGTGTACTCGCAAGGTATACATGTTTAGAATGCCAGACTGTCATAATTAATTCGACGCAACAGTAACGTTAAGTCGATGAATATGTATACGCAAAAACAACTCAATTGTCCGTTCTAGATTTATTATTCTTAATGCAAAGTTTAATTTTTTAAACAATACTGTGCACAATGGGTTAAAATACATGTTGCGATATTTCGATTTATTTTTATATCCTTCACTATCACTTACAAAACAAGTATGAATGTTATAGTCTGTCAAGCCCGAATATATAATAACCTACATCATATTGTCGGTTATAAGTGGTAGCTACACAAAATTATGATCGGTCTTCCTATAATTTGCTTATCTGATTTATTCTTAAGTTTTTAGTGTATTGTAAAGATAACAATTATATAAAATTTTAAAGTTCTAAAAGGATTTTTTGTCTGGGTGATTTATATGGAAGTTAATATTTATTCCCACAACCTTAATGCGGTTAAAAACATGGGTGTGTCAGCGTTTACAATAAAAATATAATAATGAAACAACCATATTTTGTGTAAGCACAATCATAATGTGTTGGTTTATTTGAAATATTAAGATGGAGTGACAACCATAATATGTTTCTAAAATTAATCATAATATTGTTAAATCGATCCAAAAGGTGATTCTGAATCGAATGCCATACTAAATGTGGTGGTAGAAATAATTATGTAACTTTAGAACCGTTTAAAATATCTTAATAAAATTTTACATGGTTTGAGGTTAGATGTTCAAGTGGTTATGTGGTTAGGAGCGTATTAGGTAACCATAAAAGTTGGCCAAATCGGGTATGTTGATTTTTTAATTTGACAAAAATTATGTTGGTACTTTAAAACCCCTTTCAAAAATATCTCATATAATTTCTGAAATATTCGATTCGAATTAAATTTTTCCCTTAACTTTTTAAGTAAGTGAGTGCTTTTAAAAGCAATCGGAGCTTAAGCTCTTAACTATAAACGACTTTATATTTATTTTTTTAATCGTTTTACAGTTTTCATTAATTTGGTTCCAGAGTGCTAATTTACATACATTTATATATATAAAATATATTATCAGTGAAAGCTAATAATTTAATGTCCATTAAATAAAATTTCAACAAAAATTCAAATTTATAAAATAACGGACATAATTTTTATTTTCTGAACACTTAATTAATCAATTAAAATGTTTATTAAATAACTGTAATATAAAATTGGTTAAATTAATATAAAAACAAAATAAGCAGTAAAACTATTGACCAAAAAAAATGTCTGATAATTGTTTTATACCTTCCTCAATCGCTAGTGGTGACGAGGTTATATTAACTTTGTCATTTCGTGTGGAAGACCAAGAATGAATCATATAAGGCCACTGTTATTGTCCTTATCACTTTCCTACATTGATCCATTACAAAACGAAGTTTAAACCGATAACTGAAAAATGGCGAAGAAGAATTTTTCTAAATTGTGGAGCCCAAAATGTTTTTCATATAATTTTATTGCCAATAGCCACATAATAACATCCTGAGTGGATCTTAAAATGTCGATATATGTTTATAACATGTTTACATAACCGATTTGGATGGCGTATCAACAACAAACAAATAAAGAGTCGGACGCACATAGCTAAATCGATTCAATTATTTTTAGAAGTAGAACGGCAAAGTGAATTTAGACTCATTTAATATTTTTTTGAGGTGGACGGTTTAAAATTATTTGAATGTACCAGATCTTTATTAAAAATATTTTCTATATGTTTGGAAATCTCTTATTTAATTTATTTTTTCTTTAAGTCTTTCGCTTAAAATAGTTAAAATTTGTTTTCAACTTCACTGTATCGTAAAAATTTTCAAGTTTTGCTTTCGTTAAACGCATTGAACTTTAGATCTGTCTTTAGAATAAAGATAATGATAAACTGATCCACATTGACTTCATCGATTATAATAATTGAAATAATTATAATTAATTAGTTATAACTGCAATAATAACTTAATTGGAATTAAAAATCTGTTTATGGAAGTTATTTTAGTCTGAAATTATCATATTGCTGCCCCCAAAAATAGATCATTAAAATTTTAAACAAATTTCTTATGGAAATTTACTGAATTTCTCCCATAAGAATCCTTAACTCATCTTCCAGATTGACGGAAAAACCGATGTCAGATTATAATTGGGTTCAAGAATGTATTCACTTTATAGAGCTTTTCATGATTAGTGAATAATAAATGTACTAAAGTTTCTGCAGAAGTGCTGATGGTGGAAGTCATTCCATGTGTAACACCAAGAAGGAATATTCTTGTCCCTCTATCTATTGCAAACATTCTAATCGTCTGAATTTAAAGAAAAATCTTTTCTAAATTCTTCATGACAAAGTAACTGGATTGAGACAAAATTTAACCATAACATACAGATATATGCGCTTTATCATAGCACAAAAACAACCACTAGTGAAGAAATATTGAACCTATTTCGGTAACCCATTCATTAACGTTCCATAGTTACTCTGTCACATTTTGCGACACCTTTGTGCTTTTCAATTCTCATTTAACAAGAGTCCCATATCTTTTTTTCTGGCCTTGGCTCCGGACAGTCTGGAGGATTTAACTCTCTTGTTACAAATATCCCAATTTGTTATTGTACCACTGAAAGGCTGAGAATTTTTGACCAGGAAGGTAATGAATTATCCAGCAAAAATATTTTTTTATTGTTTTGTTTTTGGCATCTGTATTCTTAGGAGCGTTCCTGTTTGGAACTTTTTGAGTCTTGTATGTTTTTAAACCTACATCAGCTTTAACTTTACGCATAAAATAGTCCGAGCACTGAGCTAAACGGGCTGCTTTTCCTTTGGATACATCATGTGGACCATACTTTCTAATAGAACCAGATTTTCTATCAACGGACAAGACCTCCCGGTATTGTTTTATAATACATATTAAATACAGTTTGACTTCAGATATTTGCTAAAAACTGAAGGTACCTCATACTTTTTTCTTGTTTTTTCTATTTTTTGAAGAACCTATAGAGACTGGAGACTTATTTTAGATTTCAATTAATTTAGCGGATTTATTTTGTGCAGACATGTAATTAATCGGACCATTAGTTCTTGAGTTATAGGCAAAAACATGTTTTCCTATATTTTAAACCCACTACGGACTTCGTAATGACAATATTTTTCCTCTGAATTTAATCTTTTTAATTTTTCAAAATCGGTTCATAAACCAGCGAAATATATAAAAATTTCGTTCCATGTGATTTTTGTTGTTTAAAACTATAGAAAAACAATAACAACGTTTTAAATAATATTTATGAGATTTTGAACATTCTATTTTCGAAATCGGTCCATAAATAACCGAGTTATTAATTACTCTTTCATATATAAATATACTCGTATTGTTTTAGTGAAAGCAAAAAGTACTAGTGAATAAAATTTTGCATGCATATTGAGTGCTCTAGAGAATCTATGTTGACTCATATAATAGCTATAGTAATGGCTGTCATTTTCTTCTTCTTCTACAAGTGATGATATTATGAAAACATCAGGGAATTAACATAAATGTTAAGTCCATTCCTTCAAAAAAAATCCATATAAGCAAAGGTGAAGGGTACGGACAAAAAGTTGTTACACCCACCTTTAAGTAACACGTTCGACTCAGAATTACTTTCTGAGTCGTTTTAACGATGTCCGTCCGCTTGTCTGTCTATCTGTACGGCTGACTATACATGTAAACGTTGTGAAGAGTCTACAGGTCGCAATTTTTTTTAAATCTCAATGGAATTTGGTACGTATTATTTTTTCGGCCTAAGAATGAAATTAGCAATGTTCGGTCCAATATTTCAGATAGATCCCACACAAATGTTCTTCCCGTAACCCCATTACGGGAAGAATATAAAAGTCTTAATATAAAGCGATTCTTCTACAAGTGATGATATTACGAAAGCCTATTAATATCAGGGACTTGACGATAAATATTAAGTCCGTTCCTTAAAAAAAATCCATATAAGCTAAGGTGAAGGGCAGGGCCGAATTTAATACTTTATCGTGTTTTAATTAAAAACTTGTGTTAAGTACTTTCTTTCGCTTATATTTAAACAAATTTTTTAATCTCTTTTCTATTAATAATTTTAATTAAAAAATCACTTTAAACTAAAAATATCACAAATTAAATTTCCTTTATTATTGTCGTCTCTCTACTTAGATTTCAGCATTTTATTACAGCTGGGACATATTATTAGAGCAATAACGAACTCTTTAACACTTATGGGCAAAATTCTGTAATTAGAAATAAATGAAATTAATTATGTGCTCCAATTTAAAACTCTTAACTCTTAAAGAAGATTAACTTACTCATATAATTTATAGATATATAAAAACATATTTGGTATCGTTATTTCATCGGCATTATTTAACATGCTCTCCAAAATATATTCCGCTACTATAGGGCCTTCTATAGTCGGCAACACTTTCGAAACACCACTCTTATTTACTAGCGACTCTACTTGTTGATTGGTATTCAAAAATAGCGGCATTACAGTGGTGGCGGTAATATTCTTAAATTCACTCATCAGCTGTATACGTAAAGCGGAAGTTATGGAACGCATTGCGGCTTTAGTTCCCGCATAGACATCAAAAAATGGTGAAGTGAATAATGCTGAACTGGAAGATATATTGACAATATGGCCACGATTTAATGTTTTCATTTTGGGTAGAAAAACTTTTTGGGCCTGGAAATTATGAGGAGGAGTTGGGGATGAGGTATGGCTTAAGATTATGGTTTTAAAATTTACTTACGAAACATACACTGGTCAAATTAACATTAATCATATTTTGTATTTCTTGAGCTGTTGGTTCTAGCAGAGATGATGTTGTCAAGATGCCAGCGTTATTTATTAAAATTGTTACATCGCCCAGGTCAAGAGTTACGTTTTTATTGAGTTCCTCGAGTTGATGATAATCACTGACATCAACCTAAAAAAAAAACAAAAATTAAAAAAGTCATAAAATAATAGATTTGTTTATGACTCTACTGAAAAGATCAGGGGTGTCTGAGTCTATTCCAAATAAAATAAGTCTAAAATATTCAAATTGGCTTGACATGAAAGGGTCAGTTGTAGCTGCCGTATATCTCATAAAGTAGATATATTGAGCCATGTCCGTCAATCTGTTGGAAACATTCTAGCTATATCGGTCCATTAACAAAAAATTCAAAACAGTAAGTGGATTAAAGTCGTATTTAATTAAATCACAAAATTACGACTTTTTTGACCTTCTACTAGTCCAATTTTAATAATTTTTTTACTAAGAGGAAATATGAATGTTATGGTTGATTCTGTTTTAATCCAATCAGTTTTTCTTGAAGATTTTAGAAAAATTCATCTTCGGAGTTTAGAGTTTGCCGCAGATATCGGTCTATAACTTTTTGTTTTCCTATGACAGAGTAATATAGATACTTTATGGGGCCCCAGATGATCCCTTTTTGACGTTACATACGGAATGAAGGGTATGGAAACTTTCAAAACACGTCACTTTAAATAATTATTTCATATTGTATTGCTATTTTATTGATCACCACTGTACATGTATTACTGTCGATTCAAAATTGTCCATTCTTTGTTTATAATTTTTACTCACCTTGTATGCTTTAGTTTTGACTTGATATTCCTCAGCGATGTGCTTCGCTGTTTGCTCAGCTAAATTCTGTTGTATATCAACAATAGCGACATGACAACCTTTCTTAGCTAATTCTATAGCTAATATGCGACCAAGACCTCCAGCAGAACCAGTTATCTGCAAAATAAACATAAACAAATAAAAAACTAATACAATAATTTGTTAGTTTTAAATACGATTTAAAAACTATTAAATATTTCTATTAATAGAAATTTGAATTTTATTTCACTTGTCTTCTTGATAACCTACCACCGCTACTTGACCCTGCAAATTATGAATTTGTTGTTTATTTTTTATAAATTTAAATAATTTTATAAAAATTGCAAATGTGATTAAAATCGGATAGATGATAACGGTACCCAATACAAACAGTGAGTAATAGAATTCTAATAATAAAATTTTTATACGATTTTGTTTTGACATTTTCGCTTTAACGTTTGTTTCTTATTTTCTTAAAATCTTCCGATCGCGTTGTTGGTTCCGTTGTTTATGATAAAAGTTCCGTCAGAATGAGTCTTATTAATAGTTTCGTCAATTTGTTTTTGAATTATTTTTCAAACATAATTAAATTATTATATTTAATGATATCAAAAGAGAGAGCGGTTAAGAGAGATCGAGAGGTAGAGTGTGATCAGTTAATGAGAGAAATGGAATTTGAAACATTAAAAAACGACAAGGTTGATAAGGCGATTAATTATTTATATATCTATAATTAATTTTTTAATATAAGAGTTAAAGTCCATTAAAATTGTTCATTTGATATCTTACATGTTATATATGGAACGAACCTTGGTAATGTGAAACAATATGCGAGATTTGAACATTTAGAAAGGTTCTTCACCTTAACCTCAATAAGAGAAATTGTAGAGCAAGCATTACACAATGGGGCTGAATCTATTTTTCTAAATAAATCGGTAACTTTGGATTTGCTCAGTATATAACAGATGAAATTATAAAAATTTATTTCCGCCACACAGTGGTCAAATAATTCTGTAACTTTTGAATCATAAAATTTCACATGATTAGAGCTGAGGTAGTTTACAGTTAATCTGTATGAAAAATTAAGTAATATTGACTATAGGAAATATTTGTTTAGACTAATTTTTCAATGAAAGTTTAAACTTCAAACGCATATATTTGGTTTCTATGAAAACAATGGAACTTAAAGAGACACTATTTTTAAACCATTTTCTTGAAAAATAAAATTGAAACAAAAATTATATTTATTTCAAATATGATATATAAACAATTTGTCCACGAATCAGAGAATTAAAAAGATTCCCATTTTATCATATAAAATACTCAAAATCTCAATTCGTGTAAATCATATTTAAAATTTTGACAGTTTTCACTTAAATCATTGCGCTGTCATATAAGGGCCGTTCGGCAGAAATTACTTTTAGGGTATTTATTTATCTTACATATTTGGCTATATATTGAAGATAAATTTAAAGCTCTGAACTACCTGTGCGCCATTAGGAAATAAACGAAATTTTAAATTTTCCGAAATTTTGGAGAACGTAGAAATTTTGTAATTACAATAAAACATTTATTAACAAACATCGGGGCAACACTTTTGGATATATATTAAAAAACTGATTCCAGATGTTGCAATATTTTGAAAGCTGATTATTCGTGTGCAAATATCTCGAAAATTGTAAGAGATAAATCAATCATGAAGATTGTAAACAACTTTTCGGTACAAAATATAACGATTTATGAACAGATCCGCCTGTATACGGAATTTACAATGTTGTCACAATAGTCACAAAGTGACAATAGTCATTTAAATTTTGACCCATAAGACACCTCAATATGTTACACCGTAAATGGAAGAATTAGTGGATGGTTGGTGATATGATGTATATCTCGAATTTTACAATACAATCAATCGCAAATCTTTTTCTGAGTTAATTTATCGCAATACTGTATTAACATTTACACTCTATTACGGCCGCGTGTATACTCCATTATACACTAAAAAATTGTTTCTCAGTAAGCGAAAATATAATTAAAAATAATTTTTAATTGAAAAATTTATAAAAAAATCTTCGTTTATATTCTGAGGTTATCGCACACATCTGAACGAATTTTGTGTTCTGCTCCGAACACAAATAGAGATTCATTTTAAATTTTATTTAATTTGACACATTAATTTTGTTATGAGTGTGCAAGTAACCGATAAATGGGGGGGCGAATGTATGCATAGACAGACAATGCTACATCGTTTCAGAATTTGATATAATGCAATACATACTTATAGCGTATAGTATAAAAGTTAAAGATAAAATTATAGCTTAACATTTTTCAATAACTTCGGTACTGACTTGTTATGCGTTTATGCAGAATTTATATTTATAATTGGTAGAAAGAAATGTGCTGTCACTCATCAGCACAGTTCGACTCAAAATAACTTCCTTAGTCGATTTTATAATGTCCGTCCATCTGGACAGCTGGCGGTTCGTGTAAATCTTTTGAATAAAATACAGGTCACAATTTTCAAGTTATCGTAATGAAATTTTGCACGTGCCATTATTTTGACCCAAAGACAATGCCTTTAAATTAATTCATACTCTTTAAAACTGGAACTTATTTCTCATTTAAACTTAGCAAATAACCTTAAAACTTAAAAGTGTTGTTTAATCTGGAATATGTCATTAAAAAATTGCATTTTCCTACATAAACATTTTTTCAGGCCTGGATCACGAAAGAAATTTCATGAATCACTGTGTATTAAAAAAGTAATTGGGACCTAATGTGAGAATTCTCGCTGCAGTAGTTCTTTTGATATTCGATAATTAATATTTGTTTTGCATATTGGCTACTTCTCCACTGACCCTATTCGCCCTTCGATTTTTCCAGTAAAACATTTCCTTGAAAAAGCGATTGGAACGAAATGTGAAAATTGTCGCTATTATTGTTTAGATATTATATAATCAATATTTGATTTGTGTGGAAGATACCCCTCCCTTGAAACTATCTATACTACATTTTGTCCAGTAAAACAGATCCGGAAAGAAGCATTTGAGACCAAATTTAAGAACATTTGTTTGTATATTTCCTTAGGTATTCGATAACAAAATTTACTCTGTATGGAAGTACCCCTTCCACTGGTTCTATCAGAATTATGCCCTTCAAAGTGTTATTTGAAAGGGGCAATATCACAAAACATAACTGCGAAAATCTTAACAATTCCAAAGTAAAACTTTTCTAGTTTTTTTCCCACAAAAGGTACATTTACTTAAATTTTCTTCATCGTCTTGCAAAAAATCTTCAAATATGAAATCTGCACTCCAAAACCTGGGTCGCACAGGTTTCAGTAAGAAAATTTACTAAAATTTACCATATATTTTTATTTTGATACAATAAAAAGCCCAAAGAAACAAGATTGTGCTGGGGTCAGTATTTGACCTGGATCCCATATAACGACCTTTCCTGGAATTTGCATAATTAATTACTTTTCCAAATGTCTTTAATGGATGATATAAATTTTATTAATATTTTCATATTTTGATAAAGCTCTCATACAAAGCCCTTCCCGGAAAACGGATTAGAGCTCAAAAAATACTTAAAAAAGACCGATTCCATTGGTCGTCCGTCAAAATAATTTTTCTAAATATCTTTAATATATATCATTACTATGAACAATATCGGTCCATATTTTGCTAAAGCTCCCATATCAGGTATCTTTCCGGAAAGGAAACCATTTTTTAAATAAAACAAGTAAATAATGATCAATTCTTTTGAATTTAGGTTAAATAATTTTTCTGTCTTGAGTTTACATTATTATTTTAACCAATAATGAGTAATATTTTGTTATAACTATCATATAATGCCCCTTCCCGGAAAATGGATTTGAGCTTTTAAAACTATTATTTGAATATGAACCATTTAGGTCTCGGTATTGGAAAAAACTTTAAACTAATAATATTTTTAATCTTGAAACAATTCTATTGAAATCCGCCACAATTATTATTATTTTTTTGAAAAATAACTTTTTATATTGAAAGTTCCTTTTTAACAAATCTGCTGTAAATATTTGTTAAAAAAATTAATCTGAAATATATATAAATTTAAAATTCTCCAAAAAAAGGTTTGTTAAACATCATTTTATAGTTGTTGTAACGTTTAGTAAAAATTCTGTTAAGTTAAATTTTTTCCTCCTGCGTAGAATGCGAAATTGCAATCAAGTCACGTATTTGATTAAAACATGGCCGCTGCCATGTTAGACACAATGAATTGAATTTCCGTTCAAAAAGTTATTAAACCAGAAAACATTAAAGACATTGATGTCGTGTACTCGTCTTGTACTTGATGGAGTCCACACTTAATAATTTCTTTATTTTTTATACGATTTTTAATTTAGTTTTCAACACAAGAAGTTACTGATGAAGTGAAGTTATTTCAAGTGAAAGATGAATTCTTAAAGGAACTAAAATTAGATTCTTAATAATCAGATGTATTATTTTAACAGGAATTAAACTATAAATAGAGAAAAAATTTACATTTTGAATTTTCATATTTAAAATTAAAAAAAAATCCTCTTAAATTTGAATATTAATTGAAATAAAAACCATCAAAATGCTATAAATTGTTTGTTAAGTTTCAGTTGTATTTTTTTGCATTTAATAATATTGCAACGACAATAACTTGCAATAGCAATATATTGCATCACTACAAACAATATTTACAACAACAAACATAAGATATAAATATATTGTATGTACGAAGATACAAATACAGCGCTCGAGGTTTTCATGAACAATTTCGTGTTTGGTGAAACGTATAATCTTCGCACATTTCTATGGAAATGTAAAATGAAAAACAACAAAAAAAAAAATAATAAAAAAGTAAGAAAACTATATTCGGCTATGCCGAATCTTTAATACCCTCCACCACAAATATGTGTGAAGTACATGTTTTGTACATACACACTCACACATGCACTCATATACGTTTTTCTTAAATATAACATCGAACACTTAATGAGGCATAAAATTATTATATATTTTTGGCTATAAATTTTTTTCCACTGAACCGATTTTTTTAATTGGTCATGAAGTACATAAAGCTTAATATTACAATTGTCAATTTTACGAAAATGTTTTGCTTAAACTTAGAGGTTGCCTTAGATATCGGTCTATATCTTTTAATATACCAAACCGATTTTGCTAGATTTAATAGGAAACTCTTCAGGACTACAACAAATACTCAGGCTAAATTTCGTTAAGCTTTGTCAATTATTGTGAGTGTGAGACAAGGCAAACAGACTGACAGCTGGACGGACAGACAGCCAGAAAAACGGGCTCAAATTTTGATTTGATGTAAGAATATATATACATTATGAAGTCTGCGATGATTCCTTCTTAGCGTTATGCACGGAATGACAAAGTTAATATACTCTCTTCACCTCTTGTGGTGGTGGAGAGTAAAATAACAATGTAATGGGAAGAACTTTTTGGTTTTTGTATTAACTTTAATGGTGAATTAGGGTATATTAAATTTAGTATTCCGTACGTAACATGAAGAAAAGAAAATAAAAATGACGATATTTCTGAAGATGCTAAGTACGAATTGAAATTTTGAGCATGTCCAATTTCGGACATTTGTATGTTGTAATATATATCTATATTCATTCTAGATAGCTCACAGTGATCCTTAAAACAAACACGGTAATATAAGCGAATATATATCTTGTCATCCCCTTTTGGGGTAGTCGACATTTCAGTACAAGTTTTTTTATAGCGCATAGTGTTCTCAACATTCGTATTATTTGGACTCAACTTATTCTTAAAATTTTTTACAATTTAGCGTTGAATAACGTAAGTGAATGGATAAATATGTAAATGTTACATGGATCCACAAAAAACAAAACAACATGGCAGAAATTGATGGATTCGTGAAAACTAAAAAATCTCAAATAAAAAAACAACAAGCGAAATATCGTCGATTTGTTACGTGTTTGAAAAATGCCATTTACCACAACTTGCCGCAAGTGAAAGATATAAATTTAAGATATATAACGACTTGAAAGTAACCTATACAAGCGAATATGTCTTTATCGGCGAGAAACTAAACTATAAAATAACGTTAATTTGGGAAAATGTTACAAAACTCTTTATAAAACTATTGCAATTCTCCAACACATGGAAACTTGGATGAAAGGTTGTGTTTTTCTCTTAAAACATTAAATTCGTGTGTCTACATGGTGCCAATGATGGTGTTCACTTTCAAAGACTCTCTCACACACACAAACATACTTTCCAAAATATAAGTAACCCAACAAAAAAATGGCTTAAAGGTTTAATTCAAAATTATTGACATATTGATTTTTTTAATATCGTAGGGATCAGTAAGATCCATGATGAATTTCTGCCGATAGTACCTGTTATATAATAATGGAAGCAGTTTATCCCTTTATCCTTTCGAGAATTTTTCTATGACAAAATTGGTTTCTTTTTTAAATTATTTTTATCAAGCCCCAACAAATCAATACAACTTATCTCCAGACAATTAAGCATCCGATATCAAGTTTCAGTTTTTTTTATCTGCTGGGATTTTCAAATGAAATTTTGTAAAAATATTTTTTTGTTTGTAACTATTTGTAGTTGTTTTTGTTGACTGGAATGAACGAACATGTAATTGTTGGTGTATGTACAACATGTTGTATGCAAATATGCAATTAGTCGTTTGAATTGTTTATTTTTTTGTTGTTGTTGTAACTATTTGATGATTTTAATGTCGATATTGTTATTTTTGTATTTTTGTTTTTTTGTTCGAAGTCCTAAACATGACATCGCTTGAATGTTTTTTAGGATTCAATTAAATGTATCAAAATTAATGTCTAAAGACGTAATGTTATCAAAGGGATATAACAATTTGCGGTATGATGTGCATGGATTGACGATTCCAATGGACAGAAATGTTATTCCAAATCTGAAGTATAAGAATTCAATCTAAATCACTTTCTGAACCGATAAAAAATTTAAAGATTTCGAATTATAATCGGTCGATTGCATAGACCGAAGGAAACTCTATAAAACTCTGGTTCTACCAAAAATAATAATTTTTTAAATTTCATGAAAATATTATTAATTTCTTTCTCTACAAAATTTATTTTTCATTAGAATTCACGGTTAAAACGGTTATTATATAGTCCATAGTGTTATATACACAATTGCGCAGTCATAAAAATTATGGATCGATTTATATACTCTGAATTTTATGACTTGTGCAAGCATGAAATATACTTATTAAAAATAATATATTTATTAGACACTTTTTTGAGACTTATGCTTTTTAAAGAGATTTTCTGAATTGGGGAGCTACCTGAATTTTTGAAATTTTCATTTGAACTTGATAAACAATTATTTAGGCCAAATTTAATTAAAATATCGTTATTTATGAGAAATGTATGAGCTAAGAACCTTATTCCGGGAGCTATGGGAGCTACCAGAAATATTGGACTGAATTTAACCAATTTCAACATCAACATATCTTCAAAATTGCTATTTGAAGAGTGTTGACAATGTTTACATGGACAACCTGTCGGGAGAAAAGACAGACAGACAGCGGTAGGTGATTCTGAGTCGAACTGTATACCTAAAAGTGGGAGTTACACCATTTTTCTGTTAATTAAAAACATTAGCACAAACGCAAAACACCCCAACCACCTATGGTAGTGAAGGGTATAATAAGTCGATTATTTTACAGGTCACAGCATTTTCATGTGGAATAAAAAGTAGATAGATTTCAATGTCATAATATAAGTAAATATTTTGAGTCTTAACTTCATAGCTCTAGCGGGGGCCGATTCACAGTGTCCCAAATGTTTTTATAACATCGTTTTGATAATAACAACATTTAAAACGATTTTAACGGATTTTGAAGATTTTCATATGTGTTAATTTTGCTAGTCGAGACCAACAATAAATTATAGGTCTTATTTATGAAAATAATTTTTTACTTGTAAATTATATTTTATTTTTCATACGAAACACTGTGCAACGATCAAAAAAATGTCTGTTTACATTTTGTGATCAATCGGACACTGAATACTGAATGTTAAGCGTAGATATTTACCATCAAAAATACCACATTTGTTCTTAAACCCTGTTACAGTTATTTTTTATGTCATCACAAGCATCACTGTTACCTTGTATATTCACTATATTTGAACAAAGGCGATCTGGAGTATAACTAATCCTTCAAATATTTAAATTACTGTTATTAATTCAAAAATGCAATCGATTTTAGTAAAAACTTGAACGGTACATTTTTTTCATTTGTTATAAAACATTAGTTATTATTGTTGCAATACGAGGGTAATCCGAGAATATTTTAATTTTTATATTTAACAGTAATAATATTATATTATTGGCAGCTCTTACTGCAAACTTACTCTATATTGAAGGACGAACAACCTGAATATGTCTTCAACTTCCTGTTCATCATACCGTTCTGCACACTGAGGTACATGCAATCAGCAAGGGTATAGTGTGGGTTAGATACAACTTGGAAATGGCACATGTGGGATGCCAGATCATGATGGTGTGGTCAGAAATAAAGGGACAAAGAACCAAGCGAATAAAAATTAGCTTTTGCGGAATATTATGCCTTTTATAGTGAAACTTAAGCTACGGGAGTGGGCAACAGTATCACCCAGAATGCTGCGTAATATTGAAACAGTTCCAAAAATACGATTACATTATGGGACAGTCAAGATGAGAAGAAAGTTATAAATATTCTAAACTTGGGAAAAGCGAGTTTAGCGAAATGATGGCCTGTATCACTGGTCACTACACTCTAATGGCAAAATTTGTATCATATTTTTGTCATCGATAACACCAAAGTGCATGTAGGAAGTAGACCTAGTTTTTGCGTTATAAGATCCTAAACTTTCATGATGGATACTTTAAAAAACTTCTGTACCTTAAGGACATTGATTGGAGAACATTTATGAAGTCCTATAGTTACTAATGATTCAGTATCAATTTTATGAGAGCACACAATAAACCAAGATAATGGTTTAAGCGTGTGTCAATGGACATGAGATCATAAACGCCGTTCTCTTCCTTTGCTCTACCTGTATATGGTAAATTTACATACCACCCTCGTTTGATTAAAACAAGAAATTTAATCAGTTTAAAATAATAATGTTTATTTTTTATAAAAAAACCCATTAAATTTTTGCCAAAAAATATTTTATATATAAAACCCAAACCAGCCAAATAAACTCTTCCATTAAAGACTGGCAACATTTTGTTTTTTTGTCGTTATCAATGAATTAAAATCAAAGTTGTGTTTTAACTCAAAATGCCCGAATGGCTGAACTTAAAGGAAAGAATATTGAAAAATTATATAAATTTTTAATATCAAATCGGAAAACAACCCCCCAAAACTGGCCAACTAGGAACAATAAAAACAAAAATCAAACTGTTTAAACTTCCTACAAAATCGTTATTTTATATATAGAAAAAAATTGGTATCGATGGGGAGTTTGAACTAAATACAGAACAAAAAAAAATAATAAGGAAAACTTATATAATTTTGCGCATGTTTATTTACCGCCATCACTAAAGTCTCTCCAATGCGAATGAGGAGCGTTTTTATTTCGAGAAGAAGAAGAAAAAAACGTAAATAAATATTAAAGACTGTAAAAATGTATAAAAACGATTTTTTTCTTTAAATGGGCATTTTTATTCGTATTTTACCCCCAGAGTGGAGTGTGTGTGTTTCTTTATGTATTTTTTATGGATTTTAGTCATGCGAATATTTGAAAGGAAAAAATATACTGAAACGTTTATTTAATACATAAAAAATCTATATAAAAAATATTTGTAGATATATAGAAATGTGTACATATATTTATGGTTCTGGTACAGGTTTATATGAAGCGTTTTTTTTTTTTTTTTTGCGCAAAATATACATTTTTCCATTTTTAAGTTGGGTGTTGGCAAACATAAAGTTTTATGTACGATATTGATATTTTCATAATGGCATCCATCATTTATGTACATAACACAAAATATACACTGAATTTAAAAAGGTTTTTAATAAAAAGAGAAAAATTATAATAATTTGAAAAGTAGAGTTACATTTGGGTTTTAAAAGGGTTTCAATATAAATAGTTAAATCTGAATATATTCGTTACCAATATTGGGTACACAAGTTAATACCGTTAAACAATAAACAAACAACTGTAACAGACGGTATGTTTATTCGTCTGTTGAAAATATTCTCACGTCCGCAATAATGAACCCATTCTATCGAAATTGCACTCGGTATAGTCCCCCTCAATTTGCAATTTAAAATCACCGATATCGCATATCTGAGGCAACTTCAAAATTCAGAAGAAAAACTTTTCGAAAATTAACAATAAAAAATAATTAGATCAGCTGAAAAAAGAGGTATAAAAACCCCAAAATCAGTCTATCATATATAGATTGCAGTTTTGAAGAACTTTTTCTCAAGATTTGCACTTATATAATGTTATAATCCCTAGAAATAGATTAGGGTCATTATTCAACCTAGTTCCCATAAAGACCTTATCACGGAATATGGTTTTTATATAGATCAAATGGTTCATTGTTATATGACGAATATTTGCTTATATTTTATTATAGACCATAATGTTCATTCCCGGAAAACGGTATTTACCATATAAAACTCCTAAATATGAAACAAGTTTACTCTTTTATTTTACTTTCGACTTTTCGGAAAAGGGATTCAAGCTTATACATTTGAAATTCATTATATGATTTAATTATAGACCGATCCTTTTCATAGTGTTCTGTAGTTAAATAAGCCTCAAATATATGCGTATGATTATAACAATGGGTCTGTATGGAAATTGTGGTTATTTGTACACCGATCTTCTCGAATTTAACACATGGATTTAGATTTATATAAAATAAATTTTGTCAAATTTTATTAAAATATTTAGAAGCTTTAGGAGCTATCAAATGGATTTCGGAAGGCATTTGTATCGAAGTTACCTTGAATATTAGACAGATCATCACCAACCTGTTGAGTGTCAACAACGCTCGAATGAAGACCAGTCAAACATTCAGTCTTCCAGATTCTTAAAAAGATCCTCGTTATACCATAAGGTTCTGAGTAGCATTATTTTTTCTGTACATTACAAAGTTATATATGGCGGTATAGAAAAATAAAAAAGATATTTTGCGAAATATCTTATAACTTCTGGAGTTAAGAAGAAGACTGGTTAACTTATACAGTCAACATGTACCGACTCCAAAAAAATTTTGAATAATGGTTTACACGATTCAAGGGTGGGGTTAGCGACACAGGTGACAATATATGGTCTGGACCATCGAAGGTGAGGAATCGGAAGCAATACTAGAGGAGAATGTTTCAAATGGAATACATTAAAAAGCAAAGAAATTGAAAGTCCCAGTTCCAGAGGCAAGAAACAGTAAAAATTATTTTGCCGGAAATTTAGCTTCAATGCTACATTGTTTTTAAGTGCAGATTGAAAAAGTTATGACCGGACCCTTATTTAAAATATCCTTGACACCGAAGTTTTTCCCCGTGTTGTGTGGGATTATAAAGGTCAATTACATTGTAAGTTTTTAAAGTATAAACGATAACAAAATGTTATTGATTCGTTTGAATGGAACAGTTGACCAAAATATTTGGAAACCTTCATATTTCGAATAATTTTGGTTTAAATCTCTAACTGAAAAAGTTATGAATTTTGTTGCAAATATTTTCAGCATATATTTATTTTTCAAATAAAGTTCATATATTCTTTTATTTAACATTAAGAACCATCAGTTTCTAAGACAATCAACCAAACCTCAGATTGGAGATCAATTAACCGTCCCTTGCATTATAATCCATTTTTTGGAAATAAGTCTGTAACTTTTTATTAGTTTAATGGATTTACATTAAATTAAACACAGTGATAGCAAAAGACCTTTTCATTTTAAGCTCTGCAGTTTGGAGCTCATTGGCACAGCATGGGCGGAGTAATTGGGGCAAAAAGTGGGTGCCTTAGATATTTCAATTTTTTAAACTCGTGTTAATTATTTTTCTCATTTAATTTACAACAAAAACACTGCTTTATAAGTCTTGATGAGACCTCACAATTTTGCTAAAAAGTCTTGATGAAACTTCACAATTTTGCAAGATCTTGAGTCAGTTTTTTTAATATATGTAAGAAAGTACTATCGCGATTTGTCACATTTTTTGATTTTGTTAAAAACTTAATTTTCTATCAAATAAAAAAATTGAGATCCTAAAAATATCGATATCGCGAGAAAATATACTTCCAAAAATTAGCTTTAATCAATTGGTGACATTGAAGTGAATGATATTGTGAAGAGAAATATAAGATATCGGACAATTACACATCAGACTATTAACAGATTTCATAATTTTATCTCTATATCTCATAATGATTGTCATCAATACCTCAATTAAAATTGCAAATAACATGAAAACTATAAATTGTTAACAATTAAAATAATGTCTTTTAAATATTCTAATTACAAGCATTTTTTCTTTATATTCTGATCACAAGTTCTTTATTTCCTTTGCATCCGTTCTAAACCACTCCCACTTCCCTTTTTAGAACTTCGAACTTGTAAATGTTGCATTAAGACCTTAAAACATTTTATAATCTTAATAAATTAATACAATTTTATCATCGCATATTAACATATTTAAGGTACCAATACTTTGAGGACTTGCGTGTTATTTCTTTTATAGAAATTGTTTAATAAATTAACATAAACGTTTGATTCAGTTGAGACAACTAAACTTCCGTTTATTTGTACTAATAGCAGCTTGAAGTATGAGCACATTAACATGATTGATAATTTCATAATTAAATATGAAATTATTTATTTTTATATAAAAATAGTTTTATAATAAAGAATAACGTTCTTTTTCCACTATTTAATAGAGAAGTGCGACATTGAGTCTTTTTTATACCATTTTAACGCGTGCTTCTCTATAAGTTTGTCAGTTAATTGCTAAAGAACTCTATTTAAATGTCAGTTAGTCCAATTAGTAAACAAATTATTTGATTAAGACGGTTTAGAAAAAAATCAATTATATGGCTGTAAAAGAGTGTAAAGATATTGAAATGTGGTTATGGAATTTCGAATATGTTTGAGATCTTATACACGCACAGAAAAATTATGGTAAAACCAACGATCACAAGAATTATTTTTAATTCGAGCCTTAAGAGATGTAAATTGAAATCCTTATTAAAAAATCCCATCATTGATGGTTTGTTGTGAGATATGACAACAAATCCAGGTTGACTCTATTTCCCGAGTGTCATTATAATAGTTCTGGAACTTTTCAATTATTTGAATTATATAAATAAAATTAAAAATAACTATATCTGATGTATTTTCGAATTGATTTGAAGACTTGCACATCCCAAATGATCGCTGATGTCCTTCCAAATTTCGAGTGTTGCGATATTTTTTTAAATTAGTGTAGTTCTGAAAAAAACATATTTTTGTTAAGGTCTCAAACCGCATTATCCTCACTATATATGCTATATATAAGTAAATTCCCAAAAATTATTTGCTTCCGGGCCCTGCTCATGATCACTTTTGATCATTTAAATAAAAAGGCATACATTTTATACTCTACATCACAATATGTGGAACAGTTTTAAGAAATGTCCTGTTGAAATTTTACACTTAAATTTATTCATATGCCCCATATGTTATAAATGTCCTAAATATAAAGCGAATTTTACGAAAGTGGGCACAAGTAAAATTTATAATCAATGGCCTTAATATTACGAGAATGACCCAATTATCTTTAATATCTCCAAAATCAAATCCCCACCCTATTTTACGAAAGTCCGTAAAATGTAAGGTTTCTAGAAAAAATCTTTTAAATCACACAACCTATACGGAAGTGTCAATATCGTAATAATTTATTAAACTTTTAAACCGAAATCGTAAAACAAAACTTTACGATACATAATTACACCAATGTTGTAGGGTATCCATATTCGGGCTTGATATTATTGATTAAAGAAATATATTTCATGCACAGAAATGGGTCATTACTCTGCCTCTTAGAGGCACTAAGAACTTAAGCTTCTAGAAATCTTTTGTTAAACATCTTAAGTATATTTATATGAAAGTTCATTTAAATGCATTCAGTAGTGGCAATTGAAAAGAACAATACCCGAAATGGTAGAGCATTTCGCTGTGTGTCCAAAACGATTTTTTTTTTTGGAAATTATTCTGTTACTTTTAAACTGTTAGAGATTTTCTTAAAAAAAATTTATATATATCTAGAGCAGAGGTACTTTAGAGTTTGCTTAGAGGAATACAGAAAACTATGTTGTGAGGGACATTATCGGTGACATCTTAATTTGGCCATCTCAAGCAATCTGCCTTGAAAAATTGAAGCATCAGATATGGCTCACTTGGAAGTTCCTTCTTCTTACCTTAATTTAATTCTCTTAATTTAAGTTTTTTACTTATTTTCTAAGTGTATATATATATAATGACAATATTATTTACATTTTTATCCATACAATTTATCAATAATAAAATATCATCATTGTAAACTCCTGTAATTTATGTTCATACATCCGTTTAAACATCTTTAAATTGTTGTCAACGTCTAATATGACAAACTGTAAAAAAATCTATATCAAAACCGTTCATCTGATTTAATTTGAAACATTCTAAATTACACTAATAACAACATCTTTAAGAATGTGTTAGAAAGTTGGAAAAAATGTTAATTATTTAAATGTTTTATAATTCATGAAATAATATCATAAACAAATTATTACGGTTATTTAAATTGATATTTAATTCATAATTAAATTAACAGCATTTTTGCAATATTAAATCATTAAAAATTGAAATTATGATAAATTAAGAAAACAAATAAATTAAATTAGATCTTATAAGAAATAAACATTAACCCCTTAAAACCATAATCCCTTCATATTTTTTTATAAAATATTTAAAAAGATATTTGGCTTTTATGACAGACCTTTTAGGACTCAATTAAATTTGTGAAAAGTTTTTCTTTTCTTTTTTTTTTAATTTTTCAGTATTTTTTTTAGTCCTCAAAAGTTTAATTTATTAATTATTAATATTTAATTTGTAAATTATATATAAAAGTGTCTCTTTAAAACTTATAATTAAAATATTTTTCCATAATTAAGTTATTTCAATCAATATGAGAATGTTATTAATTTCTTTTTACTTTTTTTTGAAATTGACTGTAATCGACACCATGCGGTACAAAGTAATTCAATACTTTTTTTCTAATTTGTTTATAATATTTTAATTAATATTTTCACGTTAATAGTTTAAAATGACATTCTTTACTTTTAAACTGAGTTATTGTTTTATTTCAAATACAAAACGGTTAAATTAAAATTTATTTCGAATAAATTGGGTCAATGAACACTTTCAGTTGTTCTTTTGAAATTTGATTTAAATACGGAATTGTGATTTAATTGGGGATTTTCCTTGTTAACTAGTTATATCTACGCACAGTGTGTTCAAATAGTTTTTAATACCCTTCACCACCACAAGTGGGGATAATGTATTAATTTTCTTGTATCAAATCAAAACCTGTCTCTCTGACAGAACGTAATGCATTCTGGTCTCAGTATTTGATATTATTCTGAGAAGTTTCCCACTTAAAACCAGCAAAATCGGTTGAGTTCGTTAACTTAAAGCTTAAACGAAAAACTTTTGTAATATTATTAATCGGCAATTTTGCCAACATATTAAGTTATGTGTAACTCACCACGGTTCCAAAAATGATCGAAATCGGTTCAGCACAATTTTATAATAAAATATAATTTTATGACTCATCAACTGTTCCAGTGTATTATTAGGTAAACCATTAGATATAAACTCTATTTGTGAGTGAACATATACGAAATATAATGCATTTGTGGAGGAGGGTATTGACAATTCGGCATAGCCGAATATAGCCCCGTGTGGTCTTATGTCTCTGCACCCAAACCAATGCAGAGTTCTAATGCTCGGCCATCCTATTCAATTATATGCGGTATACCTGGACAACATTTTTTTATGGACCAAATTGCGGCCTTGCTCTCAGTAAAAATCATAATATCTCGACCGTATATTTTAATAATACCTTAATCACTAGTCGTCGCTCTGCGAATTGCAGCAATCTCAGCCTGCAGAATATTGCACCCCACCACCCACTGTGTTTCCATTTTTCGAGCCATCAGTTCGTTACCTTGAAATATATTCAATATTCCATCCAAGTTGTAAGTAAAAGCCCTACTCAGGAATGGAGAAGAAGTGTAATATTCAATAAGTTCCGAGAAAACATCAATCGTCCCCAAGATACTCGAATGACCGTATGTTCTATATCTCCAGTTTCCCGTGGTATTCAGACTAATTGCAGTTAAATGAGCGAGTTTTAGGGTAACAAGTCCACTGGTAACCAGCTAAGGATCACAAAAATTGTCTTAGTCGATGTTGACCTTCATGGAATATGATTTCTACAGAACTGGATGAAAGATATTTGTTTATTTCATACGCTCTTCCTAACCGGAATAGTCTTTTATAGAAAAAGGAAGGTACTTCAAACCATCAGAAAAATGCTGCAAATTATGTACATAATTAAAGGTATATTTTAATTTTAAGCATAATTAGCTAAACGTTACGAACAATTTTAAAATTCTCAATTTTCTTGATTAAAATATTTCTATATGAAGCAAAAAGTGTCAGTGTTCCCATTAGATCAGACATATTTAAAACCATTTTTATGTTTGTTTTGGTCACATCATGTAACCACCCTTAGAAAAAGGTCTAAAAACCATAATGCCTGTGTTAACAGGGTCTACTCATATTTGTTTGGTCGTTAATATATAAATAAGTAAATACATATATACATACATACATACATACATACATACATACATACATACATACATATAAATTAATATTGAGTTAATATTGTTGCCTGACGTATGTTTTCATTTGTCATAACAGAAAAACAAAAACATAACAAAAAAAGAAAAAAAATACTCTGAATAATAAACACGCAAAACCTTTTTGGTCTAATAAATGGGCGTAAACAAGTAGGTCCAAGTTTTATTCTTTCAAATTGTAAGTAAGTGTGTTTTTAGTATTAATATTTTACATATACACATACATGTGTGAAATTCATATACATATTAAAATATTACTTTTAAAACCCAGTGAATTTTGTCTTGTTAATTTAAAAGAAAATTTTATTAGAAACAATTTCAATTGATTCAATATTTCTGATTTGCTGGGTTATGTTCGACAAATCAAAATTCTATTTACATTTCATTGTTATTTGTTGGTGGTAAATTTCTACAGGTGTATACACTTACAAAATATATATGTATACATATGTGTGCATATGAAAGTATTTCTATTTTCACCCCTTAAACCCCGAAATGCATAAATCATGTATGCAAATGTTGGGGCTTAGGAATTATTGTGTATGAATACACATGTTGGGCTCAACCCTCCATTTTCTTTATTTTTTTTTTATCAAAATCTTATAAAATACAATTATATTATTTTTTCAGAACCCTAAAGTGGATATGGGGGCCATAGACAAAATATATTTCTTTGGAAATTCTTCATAATTTTGAGGAGGTAATATTTTCTAAAGAAATTTTTGGTTTTTTGTTTATTTATTTTAGTTTTTTATAATTATGTAATCATATCATCAATTTTTAATCAATATGACAATTTATTACTTCAAATTTATATTGGGTGAGGAAAAAGTATATGAAGAGTTTTTGTCAGTAATTGCTGCTTACTATTTTGATTGTTGTTAAAACCATGACGTAACACTAGAGACCCCACAGATTATATATATTGTAGCATTAAATAAAAATACGATTCGTATGTAAGTCCATCTATTACACAGTCTTTCTAAAACGATTTATTTTGAAATATCTGTTAGAAATAATTTCACTTCTAAAACAATTGTTTAAAATCAATAAAATTTAGCCACGTTTTTTTTTTGTCATTATCCTTAGCTGCTTTAGCATAAAAGTTATAGACCGATTTAAAAAGAAAACCCTTGAAATTCTGAACACCATTGCAAAATTGTTCAACAAAAAGTAATTGGATTTAGACAGAATTTGTCCATTATATAGAGTTATATGTATTTCATCATCGCAAAAAATCATCAAAATCGGACCAATGGAAAAATAGTTATGTGCTCAAATATTCAAAATTTTTATACAACCCAAATTCAGTGTATCCTGCAGGTCGCAATTTTGAACTTTTCCACATATTTTTAGTTTGTAAACCCAAAAAGTTGGATTGTACTGGGCTCATTATAAGGCCTCATCCCGGGATATGGTATCAAGCTTATAAAATTCTTAAATATAGATCAATTCTATTGAAATTCGGCACAATTATTTTGGTAACTTTCTTAAACTCATATAACCAATTTCATTGGAAATCGCCTAACATATACCAATTTCACGATTATCGTTAAATTTTTGCTATAGGTTCCATTTAAGGCACTTTCCCGGAAAAGGTCTTAAACCAATAAGACTTTACAATTCAAACTACTTTTATTGCAAATATTCTTAAAGATTCGTTTATATTTTATTGAAAAATTGGATCAATATTTGAAGCCTTTTCAACTCAATATTCGATCTTCAATAAAATATATGAAGATATTATTGGTATTATTTGTTCAACTCAGAATCACTTTCTGAAACAATTTAACAAGTTTCATCCGTCTGTCGGACTGTCCATGTAAACATAGTAAACATTCTATTGGTCGATATTTAAAACAATTAGTTTTGCTAAAATTTCATTTGATTTGATATAATTATTTTCGGATAAAGACGAATCCTATTAGAATTGGTGATGTTCGGCAAATAATTTTAGATATCTTCTATGCAAATAATTTCCCGAAATAAAATTAATTCTGAGTAAGTCCAAATGTTTTAGAAACTTTGAATCTTTTTCAAAAACGCTTTCATCTCCATCTAAAATTTACCACAATGTTGGAATCTATTTTAGCTCTTCAAATCTCTTTTACCAAGAGCCCAATATCTCTCCACTGACCTTAGATCAGGACAGTTTTTACCACTCAAGGGCTTGTTTACCATAGTGACAGTGAGGCCAAAAATATGTGGACATATTATGAAGTCTTATGAATGGAATTAACCTTTTTCATAAATATTTGTTGATGTAGATTTTGGTATTCATAGGGCCCGCTGTTACAAATGATACGCTTCTTACGAGCACTGAGCTACCGTATGTATTGGGAGTTCTTTGGAAAATGCTTTTTTGCTTTAGAAGCATAATGGGAATCATTCCCTCTACCTGTGACAGGTTTAATATTTTTTAAAAGAACTTCCAACACATCCGTTGGGAAAGAAACCCGGTTAGCTAAGTGCTCGACTATTTTATACGAAAAGTTGAAGATTAAGATTTTAAAACTTACAAGGTTCAAAAGACCATTGAAGTTGAAGTCAAGTTTTCTAAAATAGTCATTCTTACAACATAGTGGATAACCCATATAATGGATGATTCAAAAAGTAGGCAACATTTTCCAAAGGGTTCTTGGCATGACAAGCAATGTGCAATTGCGGCAAAAGAAGCCAAGAATTTATTACAACGGGCTCAATAAATACCGCAATTGAAATCAAGGAATTTGTAAGAAAAATACTGCTTCCATTTACAAGACTTCATAATGTGTCCATTTATTTTTGGCCTGACTTGGCATACTGTCACTATTACCATAGCAAGTCCCTGAGTGGTACAAGAACAATAATCATGTATCTGTACCAAGAGATGCAAATCCTCAAAACTAAGCGGAACTAAGGCCAATAGAGAGAAATATAAGAGAATTGAAGAGTATAAAAAGGTGTTCAAAAAAGTAGAAGATTTTAAATGGAAATGGAGTTCCTGTTCGAGCAAAGGGACTGAAAGCACTATAAAAAGGTTAATGTTAGGGTTTCCGAGAAGGATTCAAAATTTCACCACTAATTAATACTATAAAAATATATCTTTTATATGTTCTAATAACTGTAAGTTAAGTGGTTCCATTTCATTAACATACATGTATGTTAAGAATTTTTCAATCTCACTCTTTATGTTTGTAATATTAAATAAACTAATTTTTTCTTATAATTTACAGTAACTAATTTTTTTAATTATTTTCCCTTCAATCAAAATAAAAGTTTTCTTTTAACCAAATTATTACGAGGGGTTAATAAGAAATTACGTTTTCTTCATTATTAAGTTTCATTTTTATTGAAAAAATAATTTATTTTAATTAATTTGGTTTATAAAAAAACATGTGTAAGTTTTACTAAACAAAAAGTTATGTAAAAAAGAATTATTTTTATTTATAATGAATTTATTAATTTATTATTATAATTTTAACAAAAAAAAACGAAATTTTTACGAAAAAAAGAAAAAACCAGATAATAACTATTTTCAAGTTTTATATTCAGGTAATTTGTTTGATTTTTAACACCTTCATAATTATAATAATTTTAACTAATTATTTAGTTAATTTGATTAGAAAATAAATAATTTACAACACAAAAGTTTAATCAACAGTTAATCAGTGAAAACTATGTGAAAGAGTAATCAATTTATACAAAAATATTTTTTTAATAATTTAGGAAAATACTTAGATATCGCTGATTTGCAGCGAGATAGTCATAAGTCAAAATGTATTTTTTTTTTTAGGAAATATTTCAACAGCAAATATATTTTATAAAAACTTTAAGTGTGGCTAATTTTTAACAGCGTTAATTCATTATTCACTACTACTATGCTAAGTCGAAACTTGTATTTTTGAGTTATGACGATCTTGCAGCAAATGAGCAATATATCGAGCTAATAACCGATTTACTTCGCTGCCCTATTCATCCACAATTGTGATTCCAAAAAGTTTTATTTTAAGTTTAATTAAAATACAATTCCTTAATGGTCCTCCAGTGTTTTCTAACTGGGATATTTTTGCGCAAAATTGTATGAATACAGGCAAATTTTGCTAAAGGGGCCCTAGTTAACGTCGGAATTCAATCAAAACTAAATACTTATTTTACAAGTATTTAGTATATTAGAAAATGTAAGAATGGTTAGATTGACGACTTATAAAGATTTAATCATATATGATGACAGAATTTCTTGAAAAATTTTGTATTTCACATTTCGGTGATTTTCGTAACCTACAAGAGTGTGTCAGTCGGTTTGTTATTGGCACGCTTAATTAAATTTGACCAGTAAAATCGGTTTAATATATTAAAAGATATAGATCGGTATCTGAGACAGCCTCTAAATGCAAGAAAAGATTTTTCGTGAAATTTTCAATTATAAATTGACTAATGAAAATTATATATTTTTATTTTTATTATATATTATATTTTATATATATTACATATTTTATTATATATAATATATATATATTATATTATATTATATTATATTATATTATATTATATTATATTATATTATATTATATTATATTATATTATATTATATTATATTATATTATATTATATTATATTATATTATATTATATTATATTATATTATATTATATTATATTATATTATATTATATTATATTATATTATATTATATTATATTATATTATATTATATTATATTATATTATATTATATTATATTATATTATATTATATTATATTATATTATATTATATTATATTATATTGACTCATTGAAATCTGGGGTAAAATTAAGCTATATGCACCTAATTACTATTCCAAAATTTATCAAATCGGTTCAGTAGAAAAAAAGGATTTATAGTTTTATGGCTTATTAAGGTTTCTTATATTATTGTATGTGTATGTAAGGGTGAATGTACGTAAACTGTAAGCACGAATCATGACGTATTCACTTCTCATTTGTGGTGGAAGGTTAAAATAATCAGTATATCCGAATACAACATTCTTAATTATTTTTTTAACTCTGAAAAAACTGAAAATAATAATGATGTTTGAATAAAATTTCAATATAAAGTGTCTAAGCATGTCCTTAGAAAGTAAAAATATTCCTATTTTTGCTTACGAAAATACACCAAAACCCCAATCCGTAAAAAACGGATATGATCACAAATTAGTAAATAATTCAGTGACTTTCAAATTATAATAAAGTTGTATATGGTTAGGGGCCTCCGGGTGTATTGATTTTTTAAATTTCCACAAAATTCATTAATGAATTAAGACAAAAGATATTTTCTACTTTGAGAGTCCTTATAAAAATCTATAAAAATATGAATATATTTAAATATTATCTACTACAGTTTCAGAGATATTTAAATCGAAATAAACTTTTTATTAGTTGTTTCTTTTATTTTTTTAAGACATTTAAAGTTATCGGGCTTAGTATAGATTTAAAAATATATTAAAAGTATCTGCCAAATTTCCTTAAAGAATTTGAAAAAAAACTGCTACAATAATCATGGAAATATTTAAATTCGTTAAAAAGTTGTTCTAATCTGAATTAGAAATATTAAAAACAAATTATTTTTCGATTTTTTCCAATATAGTTTATTTGTCTTAAAGTCTATCACTTTTTTTAATTAGGTCAAAGACCTACCTACAAGTCCTATAGAAATTTGGTTTGTTTAAACAAAAATTTTATTTTTCTGCTAAGTTTTCAAATCGCAAAGTTAGAATAATTTTCGAATTATCTTCAATATATAGTTAAATATTATATTTACATTTATGTAAGGTTGAATCTCATACTGCATATCTAGTGATAATTTTTGTTGGCTTTGCAGAATAAAGCCTAGATTAGCAAGATAAAACAAATAAAACGCCTTTCTTTCGCAAAAGGAATAACTTATGGAATAATGAATACATTCTGATTTTTTTGTAAATCAGACGGACTTGTTTTGACGTAGTGGAAGAAGGGGAAGGCTTTGCAGAAAAAACTCATTCGACTGTTAAACATGAAGGTGCTGGTGTCATGGTTTGGGGTTTTATGTTGGTGTATGGGGTTAAGGAAACTAGTATTTATTGATCAAGTAATGGATAAAAATATTTCTCTTATTATCCTTAAGAATAACTTGCATAAATGTGCTCAAAATCATGGCATTTAATCTGACAATTTCTACTGGCGGGAATTTTATCCTGAAGTTATGCGAACTGTATTTTTGTTTTGTATATTTTTATTTTTTAATAAACATAAGAAAAAGGACTAATTTTAACTGAAATAATATTTGAATAAAATTTACATTTATTCAAGTGAACCCTTCTTCTAAGCATGGGGAGCCTTTAATCATTGTACATGATATTTGTCCATCTGTGTGTGTAAGGTAAACAACCAAAAATTATTTTTTACCAACTGCCCTTGTATTTGGATTGGAATTTTGGATATTTCTATACGAAAAAGTGGGAATTTATTATATATCTTTAGCATCTAAAGTTTCCGAATACCTATGTAGGGAGATTATACTTGTCTCAAAATTCAATCTGGGTTTCTCCCAGTCATATTATACTGTTTGCCACATCAACTCTGGTGGGATCCCACTGCTACCCTGATCAGATAAGAACTTGTTATATCCAATAAAGTCACTTTGGAACCTCTTTCTTCTGAATATTCTTTTGTAGAATTTTTAAAACAAAACATTTTTAAATATAAAATTTTAATCCTTCGAATTGTTAAATTCTTTATTTTACTTTTCTAAACTCGATAAAACAATTGAACAATTAATTAATTTGAAGAACTAAAGAAAATATTATTTCCTTTAAATAAACCACAAGTAAGAAATTTTCATTTTATTTCTGGTGAAGAAAATAAAGACAAAGTTTTTCTTTACTTAAGGAAAAAGTTTTTCAAATAAATTTAATTTTACTTCCTACAAAATTAAACTAAAGAAATGTCGACAAAATTTTGAAAAGAAAAAAGAAAAGAAATCTTTTTTTGTAAATAAATTATTTAAAATAGAAAACAAATTAAACCAAAAGGACTAAGTTTAGAAATTAAAAAACAAAAAAAAAATCAAATTGGTTTTAGAACCAAAAAAAAAAAGAAATGAAGAATTTTAAAAGGACCTTTAGACCTTTTAATAAAAACTGTGAAAAAAAATAAAGAAAATAAAAATAAAATAGAAACTTAATTTTATATTTGTCATATGGCTATTTTCATATATAAAAAAGGAGTGAGATCGAAAAATACTTGACATACGTTATTAAACCTTTAAGTTAACGTTTTTATAATACTTTCTGTCACTTTGCTCGAACTGGTATTCCATTTCTGTTTAAAATCTACCACAGTTTTAGATACTCTTTTTGTGATCTCCAATTCTTTTTTAACAAGAGCCTAATGTCTCTCCACTGGCCTTAGTTCCGGGCAGCTTAGAGATTTTGCCTCTTTTGATACAAATACTACATTATTGTTCTTGTACCACTCAAGGCGTTGTTTATCATAGTGATATGATGCCAAGTCGGAACAAAAATATGTGGACACATTTTGAAGTCTTATGAATGGAATGAGTATTTTCTGTAAACAAACCTTGATGTAAATTTCGCCACGGTGCCCTTCGTAATAAATGATTGGCTTCTTTTGTCTGTCTGTCTGTCTTCTCTTTCCAAACCAAGAAATTTTTACTTCTTTTGGATCCGAACTGTTATTTAACATTGCTTCGAGCAACAGCAGTATAAAATTTTGAACAAGAAGTTGCGAAAAATCCTCCAGAACATACGTTTCGTCATCCATTTTGTTAGAAAACTTGACTCCAACTCTTGTGATCTTTCTTTGGCCTCTAAATTTTTAGCGGCGTTTCTATTCGGAACTTTTTGAAACTTGTATGTTTTTAAACCTGCGTTAGCTTTAATTTTTTGTACCAAATAATCCGAGCACTGATGTTACCATGCTGTTTTCCTGCGAGATATGTTTTTTTGGGATTAAGAAACACCATTCCTTCTACCTGAGTCATGTTTTCTATAAAGGGACAGACCCATGAATGCTTGTCCAACATTTTGTAGGAACAAGTTGGGTTTTGTTCAAAATATTTAATAATTTAAGGGCGCAATTTTTTCTGGTTTAAGAATTTTTCGATCTCACTCTTCAAATAGCTACGAATTTGACTGAATACATCTGTTCTTGTGTGATTATGTGTGTGTGGTAATGTCAAAGGCCAATCATATTTGAAGGACTGTTGAAAAAAAGAAGAAATTTAAAATAAAAAGGAACCCAAAAACACACACACACTCCTTTAAAAATAACAAACAAATAAAGGAATACAAAATAAAAAGTAGATAAAAGAAATATAAAATTAAAGGACATAATTTGGTAAATACTCCCCAATAATAATAATAACAATGGCGATGATAAAAAGGTAATAGACAACATGAATTGTATGCAACACGCACTACAAGTGACGTATAAATAGACAAATTCCCTTTACACGCACACTTGTTAAATACACAGAAAACCCACATACACACTCATACACACGCATGACACGCAATTTCCCTTTTCTTACAAAGAGTGAGTTTAGACAGAATGACGAAAAGACTGTCACGCATTTAAAGGCGTCACTGCTGAAGTAACACAAACGAAAAGTATATTAAGTCCAAAATAAACTCATAACCTTTACACACACAAAAAAGTTTTATATTAAATCTATCAAATCCATATACACATACATACATACATACATACATACATACATACATACATACATACATACATACATACATACATACATACATACATACATACAAACATACATACATTTGAATGAGCAAATTTGTATCTGGTTGCTGTCATCTAACGACATCATTAGCGAATGTTACCATACAAAATTACAACAAAATATTATCAAATGACAAAACAACAACAATGATGATAAAATTAATGTTGCAAATTGGATTTCAATTGAAAAATTCACACACACACACACAAACACATACATTGAAGCAATATGTTTTTGTGTATGTTGGTGGGGTATTTGACAAAGAAGAAAATGATAAATCAAAATGTTAAGGAATTGATTCAATAACAAATGAAAGGATTTATATACCCATCACTTTTCAGTTTGTTATTCCGAGTGCAGCGCCAAGAAGGAATCATTCTCAGATCCAAAAAAGTATATATATATTTTTCTATCAAATCAAAATCTGAAACAATTTAGCTTTGTCAGTGTGTCTCACGCCAAAACTAAAAATTAAAATTTTATAAAATTTGACCAAATTAATTTCTATTATCCTACGCTGTTTTCTAATTATACGAGCATTATCGATTCAAAAACAGAAATGTTATAGACCGATATCTTAGACAATTTAAAATACAGATATTTTTTTACACTTCTTAATAAAAAAAACAATTATATTTAAATAAAATTGTTATTTTACATAAAAGTTTAAAGTCTTCTTTTCCGGGAAGGGGCCTTGAAAGGAGCTATTGAAGAAATAAATTAATTAAAAAAATAATTGTGCTCTATTATTATAAAGCTTATAAAATTATTAAATATGGACAAATAATTTAAACTTTTATAAGCTCAAGAAAAGGTCCTTCAATGGGAGATATAGCAATTTTCCTTATTTATCCGATTTTAATAATTTTTTGTTAAATGAGCGTATAGCTGCATGTAATGTCTGAATTCTAATACATCTAAAAAGCTGATAAATAGAAAACTGCTTATGACATTAATGTGACCAAGTTTCAATGAATTCTAACATGTATTCTAAACTTGAGAATGTTTCCAACAGACAGATATAGCTATATCTGCTCAGATTTTGATACGATGCATGAATACATGTTCCTTATGGAAACTTAGATGGTGTTACACACAGAACGACAAAATAAATACACCTTAATCACTACTCGTGGTGGTGAAGAATATAAAAAGTTGATTACGATGGGATCATTTGCGGTATAGTGGATTATACCATATAATTATTGAAAGGATTTTTATACCCTCCACTGCTTCAAATTGTGGAGGAATGTATATTGAGTCTCACATTCCGTGTGTAACTTCAAGGAATAAATTTAGATTCTGCGAATAATAAAGTCAGCAACAGTCTTCTAGTTAAGACTACAAGTATCGGTTCTATAATATTTAAGTTATAGACTAATATCTGAGAGACTCAAAATTTAGACAAACATTTTTTTCGATAAAATGTAATTTAATTTAAAGAAATAAATACATAATACATCTAAATGTGCTCCATCTATGTATCAAAAATCATCAAAATCGATTCAGTTGAAGAAAAGTTGTATGCCAAAATATGGAAAAATGTTGATATATACCTCCACAATATAACTTTTTTGATATAATAATATACACAAGAAATTGATTATACTGGATTATATCATTATTTAACTTAGCTCTTTGTAAAACCCTTTCCCGGAATAGGGTTTTATGCTTATGAAACTCTTACTTATGAACCAAATCTATTGAAATTTGTCACAATTAATTTTTATTAAAATTATTTAATTATCAGTTCAAGTCTTTCATCCGAGATGGATTTTAAAACTTTTAACATCAATATAAGGTCGCTTTCTTGGAATTGAGTTTTTAGCTGATAAAAATCCTAAATATTCAAATATTTGAAAAAATATGACATAAATACATAAAGTCGTTACATAAAAAACAATAGTCCACATTTACTTATAGGTCCCATATAAGGGGTCCAATAAGAAATTGGTTTTTAAGTCTCTTAAATATTTATAAAATCAACTAACAATCGTCATAATGATACTTATAATTGACCTTTATATATTAATATATTTTTAACATCGGTTTACAATTGAATGCAGTTTCCGTAGAAGTCCCTTATTCGCTAATGAATTTTGAAGTTACTTAAAGTTCATAATGAAACAATAATATTAATATCTCTTTTCTTTGCACTAAAAAGTGTGAACTTCGAGATCATCGGATCATCAACCAAGGAATTTTTGCTTGAATAAGTCCATAAAGCTCTTTTATATTAAAATATTTTATTAAATCTTCCACTAATACTTATGAAATTATGGAATAGGTGTTTAAGCACTTTAATCCTTGTTACCGGATTTATATATGAAACATGTCACAGACCCCGTGAAATATTGAACTTCTTGCGCATATTAAGATTTATTTGATTTATATATTTTTTTTACAAATAACAGATTATAATAAAACTTAACAAAATTTGACTCAAAACCTGCACTGGAATATCCTCCATTTTGCGGTCGATTGAAACTAAAATTTCGACTTTCTTGAATCCAAAAAGTTATTGTATTCTAAATTGTTCAAATTCGATTTTTGATTTGCAATCAATCAATTTAAAACTTCCCCTCTTTCGATTTCTCCGTCAATCATTTAATTCCTTAACACTCTGCTCCAAATAGGAGAGTAACTCTGCTAACTAGGTTGTGGGCAGAACAACCAACAGACAGGAATAACGAACATCGTTCTCATATTCATGTTTCATCAAAAGGCCATTAGTCCATATTCAGATGTAGTCAAGTGTAAAACAAGCCTTTTATTCAACAACCGTTCACAATACAACAAAAGATTATGAATTAAAAGCAACATACCGCAACATCATAGTAAAAACGCAACACAACGCAATGTAATCATCGTCATCATCGTGATCATCATGAGTTTCTCATCATTAACAATAAAAATCATTATGGTGTTTTTGTTGTACAAATAGACAGACAAAAAAGTTACTTTTATACATCAAACAGTTGCATGATGGAAACTTGTAACGCTTGACATCTTTTTTTTTCGTTGTTGTTGTTGTTTCTGTTTATTTCAATGGGCTTTTACCACAATTACTCACACAAACATGTTTACAAATGGTGATGGAAAAGTTACCCAGTGAACATGAAGATATTAGAAGCTGTATGGAATCCTTAATACCCAATCACATAGATCCATGAGCATAAACACATACTGATAAAAACAAATTGTTTCTCATAGCGAACATACATATGCTATATCGGATCATAAGCAAAACGTTTCGAAATTTCGAAAAAGAACTTTTTAAAATTTTCAACAAAATATAAATGAATTTAAACAAAAATTTAACTATAATATACAGAGATTCGGCACAGTCGAATATAGTATTCTTAATTGTTTCATCCTTACAGATTTCGCAAAAACATAGTAAATGTATGTAGGTATATAACGAAAGTATCGCTGTTTTGTGAAAAATTTTCAAAGAAATCATAAATGAATTATAGGAAATTTTCTAAAATTTGTCTTACTTGAAGTAACCAAATTTGGAGATTGAACTTCCATAATCAAGATCCACTAAGAGCATGTACTACTTTAAAAACAACTGTGAAACATCGCAAGACTCCTACTGTGAAGATTATGAAAAATATGCATTATTTCCAAAGTTACAGATTGCTTTTCAAAAGCATGCTTTTTGGAACCACTGTATGTCGTTATTTATTTTTAAAAGCAAAATCACATTTTAATGTTTGCTGGGTTATATTTTGCACATGATTTCCCACTGATTAATTTTGTGCGTAAGTCGGTGCGTGTTGGTTGTGTGTTCAACAATAAAATTATTGTGCTTGTGTGAATTTTTATTTCATACTCATGTGTTTGTGTAAGCGTGTGTTTTTCTTTTCATTCTCTCCATCCGTATCCGCTGGAAATTTAATTCCAAAAACAAAGTTACTTATGGACTTGTGAACTTTAATGCCATTTTTATTTCATTTCATTTTCATTTTTTTCGAGTTCAAAAAGTCACACAATTCAATTCGATTTAAGTCAAATCAATTTCTTTTGTAGTTTTTGTTTTACAAATAAAAATGTATTTTCAATTTTTAGGGTGTTTTTGTACTTTTCGCTAGAATTTCTATTGTTGTTTTTGTTGTTCTTGTTGTTGTTGTTGGGATTTATTTGCTTGATATAATCTTTAACGATTTTGTAATTGAGTTCATTTGTTTGATAATTTACTAATTTTACAAAAGAAATATTGTTACATAATTTCTGACACATACTCTAAAAGACACTCACACACGTACACACATAAAGCTTTTCAGATTTTGGAATCGATTAATATGCTTTAACGAATAATCGTATAATATAATTCATTGAATATCTACTGTGATTTTTGTTCGAATACAGTGTTTTTAGGGAAATAAGACGATTATTTGAAAAATAATTTAAATTCAAGTATCATAGATACATATATTTACGATTAAAAGGCATTTTCGATTTCAATGAAATTTTGCACAGTGGTAGTGGAAATGTCGGCAAGTATAAGTTTTGAATGTGGATTTTATGAACGCAACGAGAGTCGGTTGATTGCGAACTAAATTTGGGCACCTTGAGTCATAAGAACATTTAAATTAGTTATATCACAGACGAGATCTACAAAAATTTAGATTCTATGAAAATAATTCCAAAATTGATTATCTACAAAACTTTTTCATTTGATGTTTAAAAAAAAACTCGTTATAGCATAAAAACTTCGCCAAGATCGGTATATAATTTTTTTGTAATGAAATAATTGGTTTTAATTAGCGATCTGCATATGATAATTTCATTGACCAACTATAATTACTTAAGACAGGCAGACGGTCGTACAGACGGACAAAGGTAAATCGACTCAGATTTTGATATAATACAAGAGTATATATGTGTCTTGGATGATTCCTTCTTGGTGTTATACATGGAATGACAAAATTAATATACCCTTTTACCACTTATTGTGGTGACTGATATATAAAGATTTAAGAGTAATGCAGTAAATTATTGCGAAATTTTGTAAGCGACCTATCAGATATAGTGGACCGACCCTCGAATATTTTGGCACATCGTTTAAGAATATTATAAGACACACTTGTGCTAAATTTCGTTCAAATCGCTTTATATTTAAAACTTTTATGACTTTAAACCAGCATTCCGGGAGGACCATTCGTGTTGGAGGTACCTGAAATATTGTATGGAATATGAGCAATTTTAATAAGCTTCCTCCTTAGGCCATATATGTATCAAATAACATGTAACAAATTTTATCAAGATATCTCAAAAATTGCGACCTATAGACTGTTCACAACGTTTACATGGTCAGCCGGAGAGACAGACAGATAACCAGATCGGTTCTGAGTCGAACGGTATATTTAAAGGTGGGGGTAACACTATTTTTCTGCTTGCTATAAACATCAGCATAAACACAAAAAACCCCAACAACCTATGGTGGAGTAGAATATTACCCAAACACCTACGGTGGTGTAGGGTATAAATATTATAAACAACGTGTTTTTAGTAGGTCACGTGGCAGTGTTATCGTTGTGTAGGTTATTGAAGATTCGGCATAGCGGAAGAAAGGGATCAAGATGCAAAAAATTCATTAAATGAAAGTGGATTTGTGTTAAATCTTCAAAATTATCGCAAAATAAAGCATTTTTTACATTTAAAATCTGATTTACAAAATTGTTCGTATTTAAAAAAACCTGCTCTCATTCGGATAATTATGTTTAACAATATGAAATTTCAATTTAAGGAGCCACAATCCCATGATTGGGATGAATAGACTTACGTACATATGTACTTCTTGGTCATGGCTAAAAATAACTATTAAACTTCTCTTTTTATTTGCTTTCCGGCCAACAACTGTCGAATATCGAATGGTGTGAGTTGTTTAGACTCTTTTTGTTATGATCAAAAGCCGACATTGGTGGTTGGCCCTTGCACGCACATAGAGATAATGAATACAAATGCAGGCAGACATATGTATGTACATACATATGTATATGTATATAGTCCTTTATGTAACTTATGCTTCAATGATTTCAAACAAGTTACATGAATGAAAACTAAAGAGAGAGAAGAAGACTTTTATCATATGAAAAAAGTGTCTTTCTATTTAGACTCATTCCTTTTGGTCTTATTTGTGTATGAATGACATTTGAATTTGTAATGAATGAAATATGTTTTCTCTGTGTATTTGTTTAATGTTGAAACCTTAAAAAAAGAAATAAAGAAAAGTAGGCGTTAACCTGCAGCAGCTAAATGTGACTACGGAACTGACACTAATTATATGCCGCATTATTTTTCTTTAAAGATTAAATTTTCACAAGACAGACACAATTTTCAATTCGTATTTTGTGTTCATTTTTCCAAGATCTTCCCCTAAACAGATATTTGTGGAAATAGTTACAATTAGAAGGTCATAAGCATCTACCTTAATACTGTTGTAAAGGTAGCAACAACAACAACATTTTGTTGCAACTTTTCCAAATTCGTGTTCACCTTAAAGCGGATGTTTTATTATTTCAAGAGGAACTTAAATTTATTAAATTTTCTAATATTTCACATTTGGGAAAATAATTTGGTAGGTGGACTTGAAAATGTATTAATTGCTCTATAATTATGGGCAATAAATGTTGATAATCTTTAAAAGTTGGTGGAGTAAAAAAGAATATATTTAAATTGGGCCACCCAAATTCTAAACTAAATATGTTTTTTCTTTTTTCTTTAAATAATGAAAATTATTTTATTATTACAGTATACAGGTGATTTATGTCACAAATTTAAATATATGTATTTGAAATTTAAGACACTTTGCCGAAAAGGTGTGATCTAATGGGAATTTTGAAACTTTATTTTGAATACATTTACGAAAAAATATAATGTTACCCTTACTCCATATTACACCGATAGACACACGATAAGTTCCTGAGTTAGTTTATGTCCATCCATTCTTTTTCTCATGGACGACTGCCTGCCCTTGCCCAGGTCCCATAGAAAGAATTAATTGTATCAATCGACTCACGATCAGCTCCTGAGTCAACTTGGCCTCACTTCTGGATGATTTGTGTGTACATGTAACGTTGTGTATACTCTACTGGTCGCACAGAATGTAAAATATTTCCATCACTCCAAATTATACCGATCGACTCAAGATCACTTCATAAGTCAATTTATGTCCGTCCTATCTTCAGGCTGTCTGCCCATGTAACGATGTGAATACTCGACAAGTCATTCTGTTCGACTCAGAATCACTTCCTGAGTCCATGTTCGATCGTCCGTCCAGTTGGCTGACCATATAAAGCTCGTTCGCAAAGTACAGTTCACACTCTTAATCAAATGTGGCATGTAGTATTATTTTAGTCCAAGGATTATGCCTATTGAAATAGGTACATAATTTCATATAGATCAGAGGTCTTTCCGAAAGGGATTTTTGGCACATAAAATTCTTTCTTTTGTCAATAATTTTCAGTATACCCTACACAATCATAGTTGGATGGGGTATTATGCGTTTGTGCTGATGTCTGTAACCTACAGCGAAAAAGCGGTGTAACGCCATTTTAAACTAGATCGTTTATCGTCCATTTAAACCTGGAATGTCTTGATTAAATTTGAAACATATTACAAATACGAAGTCTACTGAAACTAATAATGTTCGGTCCAATATTTTAGATAGCTTCCTTGTAAATGTTCTTCCAAAATGTGATATTAACTCTAAATAATTTTCTGATATAAAGATATTTCAATTTAATTTAATTTAATAACAAACAAATAAATCTCAAGAAAATGGGTCCACAAATGACCATAGCTCCTATTGAAATCCACTTCCGTAATTCATTTTTAAATGTAAAAATCTTAAGAAAAAATAATTGCGATGATATTTGTTATGTTGAAGACTTATATAACTGGAAAAAATCATTCCAAATTTGTCGAGGTTCGATCTATAACTTTAATAGCCCTCATGCAAGTTAGAAGTCTAACCTCTCGTCTTCCACAGCAACTAAGAAATTGGAGAATGTCTAGGTCTGATACTACATTAAAAATATTCAATAGTTACGAAGATATAGATTTGTTCTCAAAAAACTCAAAAATTGACTCTAAGGAGCAGACTATCCATATCATAAGATCCCATTAAGAAAAATGAGTGGGTGGAAAATAGTTTTATTTGGATAATTGTGTCTACATAAATGAAAGAAATATGATCATGGGTTCTATTATGTCTTGAAATATAAACAAAACACAAAAGCAAATAAATAAGTTCAATAGCAACAATTTATGTGAGAATTTGCTTTAAAAGTATTGAAGTAAAAGACTCAACATACACCCCTGTGGGCCACATTACCAATAATTACATCTATATAAACAGCGTTTGATATCTGATGCTGTGTACTGGGTGAGACACATGTTTTCAATTTTAAACCTTTTTTACATACATCTAATTCGCATACACAAAAACAAGTAAAAGTCTTATAGTCGACTATATAATATCCTACACCATAATACTGGTTAAAAGTGGTAGTTACGAAAAATTGATGAACGATTCTCATACAACTTGATTTTATATTTTATTCTTAAGTGTGCAGTACGTTGTTGTGACAATAACATTTGTATGAAATTTAAGCGTTTCAAAATGATTTTTACTGGGGGGGTTATACGTGAACTAGAAAAAATTATGGTCTGACCCCCGTATAATTTTGCACATCAAATTAAGCTTATAATTATTTAAATTTGACCAATTATATTACAACAACAAAGTATAAGTGAAATTTATTCCCTTTTAAGTAGGCTTGTATGGGACCAATGAGAAGCAATGGACCGCATAATTTAGCACATCGTTTTAGAATATCATAAGTCACTTTATATTTATTCCGTGAGAACATTTGTATGGAAAGTACCAAAAATATTGGACCGAACATGGCCTATTACAATAGGCTAAGTCCTTTAATAAATTAATTTAAAAAACTGAGAATTGTAGAGTGTTTACAACGTTTACAAAGATAGACAGCCGGACAGACAGCAAATAGATTGATTTCGCCAAAGAGACTCTGAAAGTGATTCAATGTCGAAGGGTATAATTAAAGATGGGTGCAACATCATTTTTCTGTATGTTATCATACAGCATAAACTTAACTTTATCAGCCGGTATAAATAGTGTTCTTCTCTATTTATACCGGGAAAAGCCTTCTTATAGACCTGTGATTCAAACATTTTATGTCTACTGTAATCAGCCGATTCTAAAAAAATTTCAGTTTGCTCTTAAAAAATCAGTATCGGTTCATTACAAAAAATTTTGTGAACCGATATTGGAGGCAACTTTAGAATTCAAATTAAAAACTTTTCTAAAATTTACAGTAAAAACTACTTTATTGTCATTCAGAAAATCATAAAAATCGAAACTTTGCAAAAATGGTCATTGGACATATGCAAAATTTTGATACACCCGAAAATCAGTTTGTCATATAGAAAAAGGTTTTGTATTACAGCTATGTTAAGTAATGATCCCAACCTTTTCCTTTTTTGTATATGTTCTTGTTGTCGCCCTTATGACTCCCTGATTTTGAGATATATTAAAATTTCAAAAAATTTTCGTCAGAATTTCATCAGATATCGGTCTTAACTTGAGGAACTGATGGGGGCAAACAATTATATAGTCCCTAAGAAAATCGACACGTTTTGATTTGGTACAAGAATACTATGTATCCTCTTAGATAGTTCCCTTATGGTGTTACACATGAAGTGATAAGCTTAATATATCCTCTTCTATCACTTGTATTGGAGGGTATAAAAAAATCCCTGGGTGGTAAAATCTTCCTATTTCTTTCTTTAAATTTCATCTTTATACAACAACGCTGTTGTTGTAGTATATTTTAGTGGTGAATAATCTTAATTAAATTACAATTGCAACAAATTGAGTCAACAACAAAACAAAAATTAACTTTTGCCACTGAACCAAAGACAGTTCAACTGTTCACCAAATCAAAAAATAACGATATGAATGAATGTAACGAACCAACGAATGAATGTGTGTATATGTGAATGTTTAAAAGTTTATGTTTTAAATGAAATACTTGTTAAATGGATTAAAGAGAGAACGATGATTATGAAGAGTTCCAAGGAAAATCATCGAATGTCGTTGAAGTCATTGAAACGTGTAATCTGTAGCACGTGCAGACATCAAAATAAAAGGAGATTTTTTGTTGCAAGTAAAATTATTTATGATGATGAAGAAGATGATGTTGTTGTCGATATAATAAAATGGGGTTAAGAAAATTGGCCAATACAAAAATGTAAATAAATATTAAATAACAGTGAGAAGGAAAAAGAGTTTTCAAGGGGTCACAGAACAAATTGTGGAAAAGGGCTTTTTAAATCTCCTGGATATGAGTACAAGTACGGGGAATACAAGTTAATAGTGTGAATACGAACAATATATATTTTATAACTGTAAAATATGGTACCTTAGAGGGTAAATATCTGTATTTATAGTACATCATTCAATAGAAGCTAAAAAATAGAAACACATTTTTTCAAAAGCTAAAATAATCACAAATTTTGAGCCAGAAAGAAAAATGGTTTGCAAGAAAGTCGAATTCCCATTTTGTGGGCAAAATTCACCAGCACATAAATTCAAAGTTTTGATAAAAAAAGTTCAAATTCGAAAGAGTTTGAACCTATAAATGCACTCCTGGAACTCTGCTATCGTTATGTTTAATGTCATGCAAACCCATTTGGTCGATTAAATAATGTATATTCGGTCCAACTGTGTATTTAATCAAAGCGAAGGGCGATTTTGTATTTTGAAAATGATGTTTAAATGCTACAAAGAGAAATGTTCTGCATTTGGTGGAATCAGAAGGGTGATTTTTTATTATGAGCTATTAAAGTCGAATCAGACGTTCACAATGAATATCTACCAATATAAATTGACTCATTTCAAAATATTATTATACGTTGTACTCGGCTTTATTCTTCCATCATAACAACTCTTGCCCACTCCGGTCTAATCTGTTTGAGAAATTTAAACTCTCTTACCTTATAACGTAGACTACTATTTCTTTTGATCTATACAGACCTAAAATATGTTTTTTTTTTTTTGAGAACAGAGATATGTAAACTCAGGTCTACTAACCAAATTAATAACGAAGCCATTATGAACCTAAGAAATTCAATTTGGCTAGATCTGAAGTATGCTTTGTGTGATGAATTATTGAAATCGGTTTGCAGGATTGCAGAAGACCGTAAACATTCAAAGTGAACAATTACCGGAAAACTTCTAAATATTCGGCTGGACACGATGTAATAATCCTTCCCCTTGAGAACTATTAACAAATTCTCGTCAAACTGTTTTGAAAAATCAAGGTCAGAATAGGATATCAGAACTAATAGAAATATATAGAATGGTTTTTCCATATATTTCTATTTTCCTTTCCACTTTGCTTACTGTAATGGCAATACGGATTCTTATTCGTTGCTATATAAATTAGATCTGTTTTGAATTCGCTTAAATCTGTTCGACATCATGTGTGTCTTCACAAATCTTGTCTTCTAATGTATACTTTGATATTCGAAAGATTTTTTTCGGCTGTAGCCCCCAATAACCCACTTTCAAAAATCACCTCAAGTGGCATTAATTTCTCATAAATGTGAGTGGAATGGTATCATGTTTAATGAAAGCATCATAGCATTAAATTACGCAATCAGTCCGCAGAGTCAGTCCACAATTTTATAAGTACTGTATGTATACAAAATTATTTGTCTTGAATAAAATATTTAACGAACTTCTAAGTAAACATAATATTGGAAGTGGTCAAATTTGGAAAGTCACCGACTACCACCCTGATCAGTTGGGTCTTCACGGTTCTTCAAGTCAACCTCATTAGTTTTTTATAAAATTATATCTCTCATGGTCAAAAAGTTACGGATTCATTACCAACAAATCATATTGCAACACTCATGTGTCGGAGTCCTTCAATAGTATAGTTTTCTATTTCAGTACTTCCCCTTCTTTTAAAACCCACTGTATTTGCCATCCAACACACATACATACTATTTATGTATAGCGAAGGAAAGCCTTGGTTACCAGAAAAAACCCCTAATGAATAGACACAAATAACAAAAAATAATTCAAATTGGTAAAAAGAATTATATTTCTCAAAATTGGCATCAACGTCACATAAAACCGCAATAATTATAATTTAAATAAAATGAGATTGATTAGTAAATAAAATGGAATAAAAAATGAAAAAATAAAGACAAGAAAATGGGAAAAATAATCCCAGCAAGACAAGAAGAATTCTTGTCAACATGACCCCTTCTCAAAAATACAAAAAATACATAAGAATGCTATATTGGGCTTTGCCGAATCTTTAATACCCTCCACCACATTCACACGCAATGTGAAATTTCGTACATACACACTTTCACATTCACTCACAGACGTGCACAATACATACACGTTTTTCTTAAATATAAGAAGAAACACTTAATGAGTCATAAAATGAGATATATATTTGGTTATAACCTTTTTCCTACTGAACTGATTTTGATAGCTTTTGGAATGGTAATACAGTGTATATGGCTTAATATTATTGCAAAATTTTATTCAAAATTTTCGATTTATAATAGACAATTTTAAGAAAAATTTAAGCTTTAAATTAGAGAATATTTAAGATATCGGTCTATATCTTTTAATATACTAGTTTTAAATAGGAAACTTCTTAGGAGTTAAGCAAATTTCATTGAGCTCTGTCAATTATTGTGGATGTGAACGTGCCAACTACAAACAGACAGACGGACAGTCAGACAGAGGGACAAAATCGGCACAGATTTTTATTTTATGCAAGAATATATATATTCATTATGAGGTCTGAGAAAATATTTTCTTAGCCTTACACACGGAATGACAAAGTTAATATACCCTCTTTACCACTTGTGGTGGTGGAGGGTATAAAAAAGAACAACAATAGTGCACAGTGGTCAAGAAATAATTATATTTAGGAAAATTTTGTACTTAACGATTTTTAGTGAGACTTGAAGTTGGTGGCTTCGGATGTTAATAATTAAACTAGCTTTATATCCAGGAGGTTCTATTACGGTCCCGAGATCAACTAGAAACTTATTATTTCCTTAAGAAGTTGGAAAATATGTTAGCAATTACTATGTCCGATTACTCAAACATTATTTAACGGTCCAAAATTTCAGTTTAAGAAAATCTTCTTTCAAAAATTGACTTTTTTCATAAAATTTGCCAATTTATCGTTATCAGAGGATGCAAACTTTCCAGACTTTTTGAGTATATAGCAAGTATATGTGGGCGGTTAAACAAGATATTTCATTTGCCTAATTTTTGCTATCGTATTTATTTTCTTCAAAAAACTAAAGAAGGTATTTCCCTTCATTTTCATAATCCAGATTAGCTTTTTAAGAATTTGGATTAAGATTTTTTTGAGAATTGTTAAATAAATTGAAGGCCATAGTGCAACACTGCATTTTATGTGACAAAATGTTACCACCCTTTTGGGTATAATGAAAATTACAAAATTTCTATTTCAAAATAATATATTTTTCTATTGGATCCACATATTTACATGATTCCCCAGGAATAACTTTTAAAATTTTGTAAAGAATCCAGATAGAAATTGAGCCCACCAGCTTCAAAAATAAATCATAAGTTATTATTTTAGAAATTTTCAATAACCGAGGTGATCAACTTTTTCGTTCTAATACCTGTCAGCTGGAATGCTTAGAAGTTATGGGAAAGGGGGTAAAACATTTTGACTTTAAAATCACTTATTTCCCTGTGAACAATATTTTTTCTTCATAATTTTAGTCTCAACCAAAAATCCAAGAAGTGTTAATTCGTAGATATTGAGAGAAATGCTGTACCCCTATCACAATGTCGTAATTTTTAGAAATATTTTTTCAGTTTTTCGAAGAGAAAAGAAACAAATATAAATGCTATATTCGGCTTTATAACCCTCCACCACGATCAATTAAGAAATAATTGTTTGAACTTATTAAAAACTACGTTTGTAAGGAGATACCACTCCCGTTTCATTCATGAGTCAGATTTTCCGAAACAGTTTCAGAGTTATTAAAAATATCGTTTGTTAGGGAGATATCACTCATATATATCTCATTAGAAAAGTTTTTTATATAAACTATATGTTTCATTTTAATTTCAGAGTTATACTTCATGCAAAACATCGTGTGCAAGCAGGATACTACTTCCCCGTGTCGTTGGTTAAATTTTTATAAGTCTTTATTATTTTGCAATTCAATTCATATTTATGTGCCAAATTTTAAGAATAGAGTTTGTCGAATTTTTCAGTTTTAGTAGGTTGTATTAGATATCGGTCTATAAATTTCTTTTCTAATTAACCAATTTTATCAGTTTTAAATATTTAACTTCTTAGAACAATAACAAATATTTAGACCAAACTTCATTAAATTTTATAAATTATTGTGTGAGATGTGGGCGTTCCAACAAAGGACAGACGGGCATAGCTAAGTCAACTCAGAATATATAATTTTTGGAGTCTTAGACAATTACTTTTAGCAGTACTTTCTTAACGGAAATATACCGTTATCGCAACTTTTGGAGGTTGATGATATAAAAGAAAATAACTTGTGTAAGTTTGAGGTTTCTGGAATTGAGATTTTGTATTAAAGGCGTTTTCAAGATAGTATCCAATGTTACAGAATTATTTCCAAAAGAGTATTAGAACCACTGTGCACTGTTTACATGTGCGTGAGTTATTTACGCTGTTTACAAATTCAAATAAAATATTTCGAAAACAGAAACGACCCCGACCTGGGAACTTGGGACAAAAACTAAAAAAAAAAGAAACAAACCGCAAATACAAAAACAACCTAAACAACAAAACCGCAAATTTCTTAAAAAAAAGAGATCAACGAACCATTCATTTCACATGCACCGTCCGTTTGGTTGGCAGTGTTGCACAAATTCCTCAAATGCCAATAATTGTGGTCATACTACAGCAACTTGAGTATTCCGGGGTACTTATATATTTTGAACCTTCTTTTTAAGAAGAAATCCAAACAAACAAATATATTTTCCTCATTTGCTGAATAGAACAGCAAACCTGAAAGCTGGTTGGTTAGTCGATTGTTTGGTTGTTTGTTTGTTTTGGAACAAAATGTTTGACTGAATATTTGACTTGCAGGCTGCTTGTTCTAGCCTGACTGATGATATTCTTTCTTCTACCACTGCTTATCTTCCTGCCTCTTCAGATGCCTAAAATTGCATATGTATTAGTAGTATGTGTGCGTGTGTGTGTGAGTGTTTGTGTCCATATGAATATCCGAAAGCGGCGGAAGCAAATGAAAAGAATAAAAATATTTAGTTCGTTAGTTTGTTGGCTGGTTGGTTGCAAGTTGGTTTATTCACATTGAGAATGTCTTTGAAGTGCGGCCGCCATTTAACACATTCGTCAAACGGTTAAAATGTCACATACAAATGAAAATATGCACAAATAAACAACGGAAAAAGAACTAATGAATATTTTTCTCTTTTTTTTTGTTTTGTTTTGTTTTGAAATATTCTTATATTCACTACTGACTACTAGAATTCATGACGTTGTACTAATGAAAGCATAGATGATGTTTCCTTAGTCGCTTGGTATGAATGAAGTCACATGGACTCAGTTCAGTAGCAGACATTTGCAAAAATATTTAGATGAAAGCATTTGAATGTTGACGAAATGTTACTCCTTTAATAGACATGAACGAAACAGATGTCCAAATAAAATTGTCCAAAAGACTTGGGCTTTTGACTGTCAGTCAACTTAACGATGATCAAGTTTAATAATATACGACTTCAAAAAAAAGAGGAATCATTTGGAAGGAATCAAGTTTTTGCTAGTATTCAAATCTACTGGCAAAACAACAACAACGAAAAAAAAAGATCTTAAGAAGCGAAAATATATGAAACATTTTCTATTGAAATTTTTTATATGAATCTTTTTCCTTCATTTTCCCTTTTTGGAAGCATTTTATAAGAAGCTGTTATTCTTGCCTCGCTTTCTTTTTTCAATAATTTCGTAACTATGGTACTGTTGTATACTTCTAAATGAAGTATCACAGGTGAACTAGAATTGAACCCGAGCTGAACTAGAACTGAACCTCAACTGAACAAGAACTAAGCTAAAACTCAATTTGAACTGAGCTAAAACTGAACTAGAACTGAACCAAACTGTACGAGAGCTGAACTAGAAGTGAACTTGAACTGAACTAGAACTAGAACCGAACTAGAACTTAATAAAATAAAGGACATTTGAGAAAAATTTATAAAATTTGGCTCTGATATAGCATATCAGAAGCTAGATATCTCTTCAATTCAAATAGATAACCGTACTCATTGGATCGGGTCAGATATGAGGAATCTGGATCGTTTTCAATATTTTTGTGACCCAAGGTAACCAATTTTGGGATTCTGTGGAGCGGCCCATGTTAGATCCACAAAGCGAAAATTCGAAACTTAAGCTCGCATACACCTTGGCTATTATTGTGTGAAATTTTAAAGCGGATGTATGTTAGTATGCATATGGAGGTTAGAGAGTATAAATATAAGATGCCGTGAGAGTATGGAAAATAAATGAAAATTTTATTCCATTAAAAATTAAGTTTTTTGAAAACAATTTCTTAATATGTTCTTCGTCTAATCATCATTGTTACGTATGGAATTGAATGTTGCCAACCACGAAATGTTAACCAATTAATACCTCTGCCAACAGTGTTGTCACCATATTTACCATTTAGATTACTGAAATAAATTTATAAAATTCGTATTTTATTCAAATGATTTTGAGAATAATCTCAGTATTTATTTGGATTTATTTACCTTTCATGACAATAGTTATGCCACCACGCCCCTGTATAATGTTGAGCACAATTATAATCTGGTGCTTTATCGTTATCCCGATCTTTTGTTGTGAATTTCTGTTTCAGTTGATTTCTCAAGGAGTCACCAGCATCTCCACTATAAGCACCCAAATGAAATAATGTATAAAAATCCTTTTTACCACCAACAACAAAATTATCATATTTCGCATATTTTGTTTCATTTGTGTCCCTCATTATAATCAATAATTCCTGGGGACCATTGAAATTAGTCATAACATGTAGTTTTTCAAGACCAATAAAAAATTCTCCTTCAGGATTACCGAAACCATTGACATAATTAGACCAAACACGTTCAAAATCTTCAGAACCATCATGACGTCTCTGTATTACAGTCCAACCACCACCATGACTCACAACATCACACCAGACCAAAAAGGGGTGATCACTAAATTTTCGTTGAAGTATAGAATAAATTCCACTGGCATGAGTACACGCTGTAGCTTCGGCACAATTAGTTGGATAATGAAATGCTTGGGTGCTGTGATTGAATGATGGGAGAATTTAACGAATTATATATTAAAATTTGAACAAAGAAAAAACTTACCATTCTTTGGGTAAAGTATCATAACGTATATCAAATTCAGGTACTGTGAAAATTTAGAAACATTATTTCTGAAAAGTTTTATTTTAATGAAATTATTATTTACTTGTCTGAGCTGCTGGTTTTCTACAGCATTGAAATACATGATTGTATAATCTTGAAATGGAGAGAAAAGAGTGTTTAAAAAATAAACTTTAATTTTAATAAAAATAAACGACAAATTTACTTTAAATTCAGATCATAAAGAGATTTTCTTATATCTTGCAAATTAGCAACTAAAGCATAATAAGCATAATCCTGTCTGTGGTGCGAGGATGAAGTGATCTGAAAGGAAAAACATTATCAATTGCTAATAAAATATATGAACATTTGCTTAAAAGTGCTCTTCCATTTACGTTCACATCTGAATGAAAAATAGGTTCTCCATTTAACCATTCTGGCTGTAAATTGTTATTGCATTTGATTTCGGTAATAAAAATTAAAATCACTAAATTTAACACTAAACTATTCAAATGCATTTCTTTTGAACGAAATTATTGTAGTACAATCGAACACAACGGACGTTTTTTTATAATCGATCGGTTTATAGGATCTCAAATTGCTTCTGACATTTATTTAATTATTTAAAACTTTTTTTATTATTTTAAATTTTTATATAAAACTCTACATTCATTCGCGTTAAATTAATTAGTTATGCTTCATATCATACTGTACACCTCCATTAGTGTATTCAAAAACTGAAAACGGAAACCGGTTAACCGGTTTTCTGCTTTTCAGAAAACTGGTTCCGAATAATTTCTATTTTCGAATAATCGACAAGCCGGTTCATTTCAGTCGGTTAACCGGTTTTTAATGGAAGCCACTATTAAACTTTTCACTATTTTAATCTGTATATTCCGCCATGACTGAGTAAATTTACAAAAATGTTCATTCCGTGTGTTACAAGAGCAAAGTATTGTATGCATTCTTAGACATCATATTCTGAATCGATTTTACTATGTCCGTCTGTTTTAGACATAATCACGTCACTCAGTGTCTCAAATGAAAAATGAAGTGGAAATTAATCTGTAACTTCCGAATGGCTTGTCTGATTTTAGTGAAATTTCATATAGTAAAAGTAGAATTGTATGTAATTTGTTTATCTAACAGAGGTCGGTTCACGGATCATAAAAATGTTTAAAACGATTTAGATTTCTTATATCTAATAACATAATGCCCTAAATGAGCAGGATTATTTGATGAAGTTTGTTACGAATGGTTTTCTTTTTTATAAGGAACCATTATTTTTACTTCATTTCATATAAAGTTCATTACACGATATATATTTTTATTGATTAAACTCCAGATTTCTAATAAATAATAATATTTTCTATAAATGTATAATAATTAAACAAAAACCGGTTAATCGGTTTTTAACATAAAACCGTATTCGAAACCGTTTTTTAAACCCTTTTTTCGAATAACTCGAAAACCGGTTTTCTGAGAAATTACGTTTTTGGAATACACTATCATACACTGATGCATATTCCTATGAACGCATTATTATTCTTACCATAAAGTTAATAAAGCAACTTCCTAAGGGAAATACAAAATTTGCAAAAAGGCAGATTAAGGAGTGAGGTCGAAAAATTCCTAACATACATTTATGCATGTAAAAACGAAACCACCTAATTTATGGTTAAAATTTTTTATTTAATTTTATTATATAATTTCAATCACCAGTGATGAAATTTTTAACCTTTTTTGGGAAATCTTCCATTAATGTTTTTAAAGTCACTTTGCTTAAACAGGTAGTCCATCTCCGTTTTAAATCTAACACAATTTTGAACATGCTTTTTAAACTTTTCAAATCAGTTTTAACAAGAGTTTAATATCTCCCCGTTGATCTTAGCTCCGGGCTGTTTTGAGGATTTACCCCTATTAGTATAAATACCAATTTATTGTCTCGTACCACTTCCTTTGCGGTAACTGCATATTGCCATACTAAGAACTGTTTAGGGAATTTTGACTACTTATGGGTCAGACATTGCATAGAGCATCAGCAACATACATTTTTTGACCAGATAATTGCGAAAAAAATCTACCAGACCATACGATTCATCATTTATAATTTCATTCATTCTACCTGAATTATGTTATCTATTAACGCATAAATTCTCTCGGTACTGGTTAATAGCTTTGGAAACAGCTTTGAGTGTTTGGCCAACTTTTTGTAGGACCAAGTCGAGTTTTGTTGAAAATATTTAATAATTTTAGTACGCACTTTTTTCTGGACACTCATTTAAATCAGATTAACAATACATTCATTCGTTTGACATTAAACGTAATAACTGACATATTTTACAAAACTACTTGGGTCAAAAGTTTTAATGAAAAACCTGTGTTTAGAATTTTTGATCTCACTGCTTTTATGTCAAGGCAGTAAAGAAACAACACACCTAAAAACATGTTTATAGAAGAATAATCATTATAGTCGTCGCAACCATATTATAGCTTGTGAACGATGATTCATCCATGCCCTCAACCATAATATAATTGTGAAAAAAAGTTTAAGGTAACATTATTTTAATAACAATAGTTTTGTTATAAGAAAGTTTTTATCAACAATGAAATATTGTTCAGTTGTAGATATTTCTAAACATATTATGAGAATCAATTAACAGTAAATTTTATTACAGCATCAAAATTATTGTCGAGAGCAATTTTATTCTTTTCTTTTATTTGAAGTTTTTTAATATGTTCTTCGTCTTATCATCATTTTAACATATGGAATTGAATATTGCCAACCACGAAATGTAAACCAATTTATACCTTTGCCACGACCGTGGTCACCATATTTTCCATTTAGATTACTGAAATAAATTTGTGAAACTTATATTTTATTCTAGTGTTGCCGAAAAGAAACATTTACTTGCCTTAGGTGACAATCCTTATACCACCACCCTCCTGTTAAATGTAGAGGACAACTATAATCAGGCATTTCATCGTTATCCTTATCCAGTGTTGAGAATTTTTGTTTCAAATGATGTTTCAAAGAGTCGCCAGCATTTCCAATATAATCACCTACATGAAAGAGCGTATAATGTTCATGTTTGCTGCCAACAACAAAATTATCATATCTGGCATATTTTGTTTCATTATGATCCCTCAATATAACCAATAATTCCTGGGGACCATTGAAATTGGTCATAACATGAAGTTTTTCTAGACCAATAAAAAACTCTCCCTGAACTTCACCGAACCCATTGACATAATCTAACCAGAAACGTTCGAAATTTTCTGAACCATCATGACGTCTCTGTATAACAGTCCAATCACCACCTTGAGTTACAGCATCACACCACACTAAAAACGGTTGATTACTAAATTGTTCCTGATATATATAATAAATCCCAGTAGCATAAGTACATGCAGTGGCTTCAGCACAATTAATAGGTATATCATAATATGCGTAGTTACTATTTAAATATAAATTAAATTAAATTAAATTAAATTAAATTAAATTAAATTAAATTTATGAAAAATATATTCGAAAAGTTTTAAATTCGGAAAAACTTACCACTCTTCGGGTAGGATATCATAACGTATATCAAATATGGGTCTCACTGTGAAAGTTTAAATATATTAATTCTGAATTTTTTTTATTAGAAAAATCATGTTTACCTGTCCTTTGGATAGTTTTACTACAATACCGATATATATGATTATTTAATCTTAAAGTGGGAGAAAAAAATAATTTTTATAAAAAATTGATTTTCATAAAATTGAAATACGAATTTACTTTGAATTTAAGTCAAAAAGAGATTTTCTTAAATTTTGCAAATTGACAATTGGAGAATAATAATCATGATGTTGATTTATGTAGTGAAAGGAAGTAATCTGGAAAAGAATATCGTTAGCCAAATGTGAGAAATTCTTTAAAATTATTAATAATTGGAAATGATATAAAAATTTTGTTATAACAAAATTTCACTTCAATATAATTCTGGATTTTTATTTTTTATTTCCTTTTACATTCTTTTTTGTATGAGAAATAGGTCCACCATTATTGCAGTTTGTCCCAGTAATAAAAATCGAAATCACTAAATTTAACACTAAAATATTCAAAACCATTTTTAGTGAAAATTTTAATTAAATTTTGTGTTTTACAAAATATTTAATAAAGTGACTTCAGACGATCGGTTATAAGACTCAAATTACTTGTGACGTTTATTTTAATATTTCAAAATTTTTCATATTTTTTTTATTTTTTTTTATAAAACTTTCATTCGTGATAAATTAATTTGTTCTGCTTGTTACACCCTACACCATTATTGGTGGTTCTGGTATTATGTACTTGTGCGAAAGTTATGAAATTAGGCGGTTGGCTGTCCATAAAGCTCGCAATTTTTTAAACATTGATGAAATTTTGTAAAATAATCTTTTTCTGAACAGGCCCATTGAAATTGCTGATGATTTGTCCCATATTTCTGGTAGCTCCTATGCAAGTGTCACCTCGGAATAGAGCTCAGGCTCATAAAACACACAGATATGAAGATGGTTTAGACAAATTGGCACACAAAAATTCTGTGTTACTTTAAATTCAAATAGTAGGAAGTACGGTCCACAAATGACCCATTTCGACCCACTTTCGAAATAATTTTTAAATGCCAAAACAACATTATATTGTCGTAATATTTCTATATATATAGATTGATATTAACAGAAAATACCATACCAAACGATTCTCCTATCGATCCATAATATCCAATAGCTCTCTTATAGACTGTACTTCCCAAAAAATCTCCCAAATGAAATGAATACTTTATATATGTGAGCATCCTAAAATATTTTAATTAAGTATGTTTTATACAAGCACAAATTGTGAAATCGAAAGATGTTCAGCCCATACATGTTATATCCACCTCTTGGTGTAGGGTATTGTACAGTCAATTTTTAATTACCTTTTACTCTTACTTGTAAGTTAAATGAATTTATTTAATTTTATTCACAATGAGTTACTTTCGACTTTTTTTCGAAATATATCTTTAACTTTACCGAACGGGTTTAATTTAGTTTCACTCAGTGATCAGAAGTAAAGACAATTTTATGATTTGAGTTTGGAATTTATGGTCTAATTAGGCGCCTTTACACAGATTCCTAAAGTGAGACATTTTTGAATATTTAACACGATTTAGTGTAACAAGTTAACTGATTCCGAAAATTTTATATAAACAAATTTTATAGTCGAGAACTTTATAGTCCACCGATTACATATTTTTACGTTCACTTTTGGTAGAAAATTGTGGAAAATTTCACCACGTAAATAATTCAATATTTTAAATCGTTGCACACTGGGGCACTTCTTAAATTCACCTCAATGATTTGAAAATAGATCTGTTACTTTTCATCGGCTGGATGTATTTACATGTAATTTAATTTCAAAATTTTTACCTGAACTTTTAAATCCATGTATTATTTATATAGAATTTTCCCGCAACATAAACTATAAAATTTTCCATTTTGTATAAAGAAGCATCAAAATCAGATTGGTAGTAAAGAGTTATAGGTAAAAACATGATACACTCTTAAATCAGTGTGTCATATAGGTCCAATTATGAATAATAATGTATATTTTTAATTAGAACAATCTCGGTTCATATTTTGATGTAGCTCCCATATCAGACCCCTTACCGAAAACAGTTTATAAAACGAGTAAATAAAGACCAATTCTACTGAAATTCGACACAATTATTTTGCTGCTTTAAAGATATTATATTAACTTCCCTCTATCGGTCCATATTTACCTATAGCTCCCTTATAATGGACTTTTCCGGAAAACGGGTTTGAGTTTGTAAAACATTTAAACAAAGATCAATTCCATTAAAATTTAGCACAATGATTTTTCTAACTATAATCAAAGTATATTATAAATGTGAACAAACTTGGTCCAAATTTTGCTGTAGCTCCTATATAGGAACCCTTCCTGGAAAACAGTTTTGAGCTTATTACAAGCATATTATTTGTTTTTATACCCTCCACACTACAAGTGATGAGGAGATTATATTAACTTTGTCATTCTGTGTGTAACGCTATAAATGATTATTTCAGACGCCATAATGTATATATATTCTTGCATCAAATCAAAATCTTAGTCGATTTTCGTCAATCTGTCTTTCTGCTCATATCCACAAAAATTGACAGAGCCCTATGAAATCTAATAGAAAAAAGCCAGTTCAGTAGAAAAAAGTTATAGCCAAAATTAGAACTAATTTTATGACTCATTAATTGTTTTCGTATTATATACTATATTTATTTGTGAGTGTATGTATACCTATGGAACATAACGTATTAACTTCACACGAATTTGTGCTGGAGGGTATTGAAGATTCGGCATAGCCGAATATAGCACTCTTTCTTGTTTTTTAATTTTATATGAAACTTTTAGTTTCGATATGAAAATTAAAATTTTACATTTAATTCTATTTAAAAACTTTAGAGATTTAGTTCATATTTTTATCGAATAATTCGAATCAATTTTGAGGACATATTTTTTAAATCGTTCTTCGTCTTTAATAATGTGAAATTGAATCATTTATAACGTGGAATTGAATGTTCTTCGTCTAATCATCATTTTTACATATGGAATTGAATAGTTCCAGCCCCGAAATGTATACCAATTAATACCTTTGCCATAAGAGTTATCGCCATATTTTCCATTTAGATTACTGAAATAAATTTGTGAAACTTATATTTTATACAAGTGTTGGCGAAGTGAAAAATTCACCTACCTTTGGTGACTATCCTTATACCACCAAGCTCCTTTATAAAGTTCAGCACAATTATATTCTGGTATTTTATCATTATCCTGATTTTTTGCTGTGAATTTCTGTTTTAAATGATTTAGCAAAGAATCACCAGCATTTCCACTATAAGAACCTACATGAGAGAGCGTATAAAGTTCGTGTTTGCTACCAACAACAAAATTATCATATTTCGCATATTTTGTTTCATTATGATCCCTCAATATAACCAATAATTCCTGGGGACCATTATAATTGGTCATAGCATGCAGTTTGTCTAAACCGATAAAAAATTCTCCTGCAAATTCACCGAATCCGTTGGCATAATCACACCAAACACGTTCAAAATCTACAGAACCATCATGACGTCGCTGTATTACAGTCCAATCACCACCATGTGTTAAAACATCACACCACACTAAAAACGGTTCATCACTAAATTTTTCCTGAATTATATAATAAACTCCAGTGGCATGAGTACACGCTGTAGCTTCGGCACAATTAGTAGGAGTGTCATGATATGCATGGATGCTAATGAAAAAATGGATTAGTTTTACGAATAATGTATTCGAAAAGTTTAAAATTCGCAAAACTTACCACTCTTCGGGTAGGGAATCATAACGTATATCAAATATGGGTCTTACTGTGGAAATTTAGAAAAATTATTTCGGAAATTTTTTTAAGTGAGTTATATTTACTTGTCTCTTTCGTTATTTTACAACACCGATACATATGATTATTTAATCTTAAAGAGGGAGAAGAAATTTTTTGAAATACGAATTTACTTTGAATTTAAGTCATAAAGAGAGTTTCTTAAATTTTGCAAATTGACAATTGGAGAATAATAATCATAATGATCATCCAGGTAGTGAAAGGAAGTAATCTGGAAGTAATCTTATCTCTTAAAACCCTCCAACACAAATGTGTTGAATGAAGTAAATACGTTATGTTTCGTTGACGATATATAATTAAAAATTTTACGGATGATATTCTCTTGAATTTAGATGTTGCGTCAGATATTGTTCGATATCTTTTAATAAGAAACTTCGCAAAGCCATAGAAAATACTTAGTCCAAATTTCATTGAGACAGACAGACGGCTCAGATTTTGATTCGATGCAAGAATATATACATTATTTAATCCATCCTTAGCGTTACAAACATAATGACAAAGTTAATATTCCCTCTTCACCACTTGTGGTGCTGGGGGATGTAAATGTTTTTTATATCAAAAATATAATTCGGATTTTTTTTATTTATTTTTCTTTTAATCTTTACATTCACATCTGTATGAGATATAGATTCTCCATATAACCATCCTGACTGTATTTCATTTTTGCATTTTATTTCGACAATAAAAATTAAAATCACTAAATTTATCACTAAAATATTAAATTCCATTTGTATGTATGAAGTATTTTTCTACTCAAAATATTTCAAGTAAAATTTTAATTTTACTTTTAAGTTGAACTTTTTTTCAGTTTAAATTTATAGTGAAATTTTTATTTAGAAGAAGCGATTTACAAAATATATAATAAATTAGGTTCAGACAACTGATTTGTAGGATCTCAAATTACTGGTGACATTATTTTAATATTTGCAAAACTTTGTTCTTCTGTTTTCACTCGCTTTAAATAAATTAGTTCTGCTTGTTAGACCCTACAGCGCACAGTGTTTCATATGAATAATTTGTAGTAGTTTAAGTCGGTCACGCTAGACTATTTAATACCCTACAACACATTGTTGGCTATAAATGGTAGTTACTACAAATTAATGAACTAATGATTCTCGTATTAGTGATTTTTAAATTTTGAAGCAAAATATCTCCTAAACTATAAGAAACACACAAAATGCTTTTTGTAGGTCTTTACTAGTAAAATGCACTCTAATATAAGGACTCTGGATAATTTAAAATAATTTTTAATCTAAAGTGTCCAATTCCAAACTCAAAACCTAAACTCGCCTACACCTTTGCTATAACTGTGTGAAATTTCAAATCGGATTTTCGGAAGTTACAGATTTACTTTTCTTTCATTGGGATACTTTGCGTTTTTAATATACAGAGGCGATTTAACGGAGTCGGTCTGTCTATGTTGCCGGCTGGTAGACTGGTTGTATTTTGTGAACACTAATGACCAGAATGAAATGTTGTTAAACCGATTTTTTGGGGTCACTGACTAAATTGGCGATGATCAGTCCAATATTTCGGGGAGCTCCTATACAAATGCTCAAATACCAAAGTGGTGTTCTGAGCTCACATAACACACACATTATGAAAATATTTTAATTAAATTGGACATAAATTTAGTATTTGTTTTTACAAGAAGATTGGTCCACAAATGATACATATCTACTTCCGAAAATTATATTAAAGTGCATAAAAAATACTCTGTGATTTGTATAACTTTTTTAATGAATTACCCGATAGTAATTGAAGTGTAGGAAGAATTCAAACTTTCGAATTTCCCCATTTTTTTAAATAAAATTAATATTTAAATTCTGTGTCAAAGAGGAAAAACAACATAATTCATTTTTTAAATTTTTTTTAAGGATTTATAAGGAATATCTGGCGGAAAGAGGAGAGAACCTCATGCATGATTACCTGAATGATTACTTTATCACTTAGCACTTTTAGGAAACATATAAAAGATGAACCAACATGTCTGCTCACCAGGATGATGTCTCCCAAAAAAGAAGGAAGCAGGACATAAATCCTACACAAAGAATCTCTTAAGAAAAAAGTTGCTGCGGTATCTGGACATTGTCGCTTCATGCAGCGATAATGGGTCTTTCTGCGAATGATGTCTGCAGAAGCTTTTGAAATGACAAGGAAGGGGAAACGATTCCTCATCTGTTTTACCAATGCCTTTTCCTTGGTTAATTACTATTGCATTTCATTGGTTGCAGTTTGTTATAATCGCAGATTTGGCTTATGCTTACTTAAAGGATAACTGTGGCTTTATTCTTAATTTCAGGAATAACTCCACGAAGGATCTATTTTAGGCTGTTAACAGTTTTTTCTGAGAAACTGGCTGCTGAGTAAATGTTATTATCCTTTACTATCTCTTCTTCTTTGACACAGACATTAACAATCACTATTTATCTTCACTACTTTCTTTAAACAATTTTCCTTACTTCTTTATCACAAAGGAACTTTCAGAGCCCAAAAGAGTCACATCCTAAGTTTTTTATTCTTGGCAACCTGATGAACTAATCTTTCCCAATCATGTTCTTTAGTATATCTTTATCGGTTTAAAAGTTAGAGAATTATTTATATATGAAAAATCGATTTGAACACACTGTGCGGAAGAACACAAACAAAACCATCTAATAAACTCGTAATATAAAAATATAAATATACTTTGCCATTTACTATAACGTATAACCATCGCATATACTCTTCCCCATCATGATCTGCTGCAGATCGGTTGTTGCATAAAATTTAAGTCCTAAATTTTGAAAATTCTGTAATTTATCTCTTAAAGGTCTTGGAAATTAAATGAGTTTCTGCTTTTTATATTTTTATAAAAAAAGTTCTCAAAATAGTTAATTCATCTGTCTTATCAAATTATGCAAAATATATCTACAGATATCTTCTTCGTCTAATCATCATTTTAACATATGGAATTGAATATTGCCAACCACGAAATGTATACCAATTAATACCTTTGCCATTAGTGTTGTCACCATATTTTCCATTTAGATTACTGAAATAAATTTAAAAAATTCGTATTTTATTCGGACGAAAAGATTCCGAATAGAGAAATGTACCAACCTTTGGTGACAATCCTTATACCACCACGCTCCTGTAAAAAGTCGAGCACAATTATGATTATGCCTTTGATCATTATCGCGATCTTTAGTTGTGAATTTCTGTTTCAATTGATTTTTTAAAGAATCACCAGCATTTCCACTATAAACACCCAAACTATTTAGCGTGTAAGAGTCATTTTTACCACCAACAATAAAATTATCATATTTCGCATATTTGGTCTCATTTTGAGTTTTCAATATAATTATTAGTTCCTGGGGACCATTGTAATTGGTCATAGCATGTAGTTTTTCAAGACCAATAAAAAATTCTTCTTGAACGTCACCGAAACCATTGACGTAATCAGACCAAACACGTTCAAAATCTTCAGAGCCATCATGACGTCTCTGTATTACAGTCCAATCGCCACCATAACTTATAACATCACACCACACCAGGAAGGGGTGATTACTAAATTTTTTCTGAATTATATAATAAACTCCAGAAGCATGAGTACACGCTGTAGCTTCGGCACAATTAGTTGGGTGCTTAGTGGTTTCACTGTCAATGAAACAGTGTTACGAAATGTTCTAAAAAGATGAAAACTTTAATAAAACTTACCATGTTCTGGGTAAAATGTCATAACGTACATCAAATACGTGTCTAACTGTAAATATTCAAAAAATATTAATTCAGAAACTGTTCGCGAGTGAAATTATGTTTACCTGGCGGAGTCAATTTATTGTCACAACATGAAAATATTTCATTATTGAATCTTGAAAAAAGAGAGAAAATATTAAAAAAAACCTAAATTTAATACGAGAAAAATCACAAATTTTACTTTAAATGCAGTTCATTGGATGCTTTTAGTATCATTGGAAAATTAGCAATTAAATCATGATAACCATCATTAATCTCTTCCGGGGTGGAGGAAGAAATCTAAAATAAAAAAACGATTATCAATAAATAATTACAAGTCTTTTTTATGGATGATATCTATAGTAAGAAGAGATTTGAGATTATTAAAATTTCGATATAAAATGAATTTCCAGTTCAATATTATTCTGAATTTTTTTCTTTTAATCGTTTCATTTACTTTCACCTTCGGTTGATCATTTCTGCATTTGATTTCATTAATAAAAATTAAAATCACTAAATTAAACACAAAAATATTACAGTCCATTTTACATGTAGACTTAGATGTTCCGTTATAAGATCACAAATTACTTCTCACATTTATTTAAATGTTTGCAAACTTTTTAAAACTTCGCCAATTTCGACCCTTAAAATTCTATTTTTATTAATTTTAATTTAATTGGTTCTGCCTGTTATTTGGATGAATTTATATTTGTACCCTACACCACCATAGGTTATTGTTTGGGGTATTATACCTTTATGCAGATATTAGTAAAGTACAGAAAAATATAATATTAATCCCCACTCTAAAGTAAACCGATTTACTCCGAATAACTTCCTAATTCGTTACATAACTCATTTGCTGCAAGATGGTCATAACTTACAAAAAATCTGCTATATAAACTAAACAACTACCGATACGGAAGAAGAATAAAACTATATGTTTGGCAATAATCAAAAAATCTAATCAAACAATCAAAAAACCCTGATTCGTTCAAAAAAGTTGTCAGATTATAATAAACAATATTTACTATTGAAATTAAGTCGAATTTTGAGTTATGACGATCTGGCAGCAAATAAGTGATATATGATTTTTTGGGTCTAAAATTTAGCCTATTGAAATTTAAAATTCGTGATGATCGGTGCAATCTATCAGGTAGCCCTGGTTTTTTAAACGAAATTTTAAGAAAATCGGTCAATAAATATTTAGTCCTATTTCCGAAAAACTTTAACGACATGTATGTTATTGCATATGATTTCAAAAGATATTAATTTCAGAATTTGTATGCTATAGCGGGTTAATTCTTTAAATATCGCTTAAACGATAGATATTGCTAATGCTAATAAACGATAGTGTTGTCGGATTCAAAATTTATCTCTTTTGTTACCTCTGGTTATTCTTTTAAAAATTTTAAGAAAATCATTTCAAATATTGGTGTCTATAAGTTCCATATATTACAACAAATCCATTACAAAACATAAAATTATCTAAATAAGAGATTTAACACAAATTAATAAAAATATTTTTCATTCTACTTGATATCTTCTGCGTCTAATCATCATGACTGCATAATCAAGTGGATTATTCAGACCACGAAATGTTTGCCAGCTCAAACCAGTTCTTTTAACTGAACCTCCAAATTCTTTCGCTTTAGGACATTTATTATACCAAAATCCTGTTCTAATTAATGCAGCACAATTACGCTTCCCATCTTTGTCATTATCATGATCTCTTGTTGAGAATTTTTGCTTCAAATGATAACTAAAGGAATCACCAGCATTTCCACTGTAAGCACCCACATGATTGAGCATATACAACTCGTAATCATGACCAACAACAAAATTATCATATTTCGCATATTTTTCTTCATTTTTATCTTTTAACAAAAATATCAATTCCTGTGGTCCATTATAATTGGTCATGGCATGTAATCTATCAAGACCAATGAAAAAATCTCCTTGAACATTACCAAATCCATTGACATAATCAGACCAAACACGATCAAAATTTTCAGAATTATCCGCATGTCTTAATATTACAGTCCAATCCCCACCATGACTTGTTATATCACATGAAACTAAAAAGGGTTCTAAGCTCATTTGTGTGAGTGTTATTTGATAAATTCCACTACGATGTGTGCACGAGGTTGCTTCAGCACAACTACGAGGAGGGTTTACACCGCTGTTGTTACTAAAACATTGAAATAATGTTAGGGTTACCAGAATGTTAACAAAAATCAAAATCACTTTGGAGAAAACTTACCAGTGGGGTGGTAAATGATCGAAACGTATATCAAATAAGCGCGTATCTGTGAAAAGGAGAAAATCCATTATTTTCGGAAATTTCTGAAATTATGTAATTAACTCTTATTTACCTGCGGGTGAGTTAACAATAGGGAAAGTCCGTAAAGTACCTGTATTTATTCTTGTAGAAGAAGTATATTATTTTTTAAAAAAAGTGAGGTTAAAAATATTAAATTATTAATTTACCTAAAATTTAAATTGTTTATATATATTTCTATTAATTCTAAATTGGAAAGAATATCATTACTGCCACCTACAAAATTAGGTGTTCTCTGGAAATAAGATTATAAGAGACAATATTAATAAAAAATATGTTAATTTATTTCTTTCATGTACAGTGAGGCAGAGCTTTACAACTCTGATATTCATATTATTCTAAAAAACCTTCTTCAAAGATAAAATTTCAGAAGAATTAGATCCAAGCTTCAAATTAGAGGTTAAATCCATAATAATAATATCAGTAATAATTTTTGATATCACCAATAAATCTGGACTATATATAGACCAAAATCAAAAATATCGGTATACATAGGGTGTCAAATGAAAAATCATCCCAACGAGTTACCCGATTTCACATATGGTGCCATAGTTGAACACTTCGGGTCATAAAAATATTTAAAACTAAGTAGTTCCGATTTACTGATGTATAATATGACCAAGTACACCTAAATACACTACAACTCCTTGTAATTGTTGCTCTTCTAGTTAAGTCCATACTTAGCAAGGTCAAGAACCTTTTAAATAGCGTAATGAAATTGTAATATTTTAAATCCTCATTTGGGATATGAACAGGTGTAGATAAACACATTATATATCAGAGTATCGGAAATTATGTCTACTTTTCAAAAATGCATAATAATAAAATTCGTTTAACCATTTTTTGTTGAAAAGTGTGGTAAAAGTGTTGAATAAGTTTTCTTTACAAATTATTTTTCTAAATGGAATTTTGCACTTCAAGTTTTGAAAAACACATAACTTTTTTAATTTCCAGATTTGTGATTTCTGAAATTGGAGTCTATTGAAAAAATATGTCGAATTTGGGAGACTCTAGTTCACCCAAAATTTAAGATCTTATGAAGTAGTCTTTCAGAAAAATATCTGTACAGCATGGATTTCTTAAGAAAAACGTTTTACAACTCATTTTCAATTTAATCATTTTATGTCATTTTTTAAAAAATGACATCACTATGCCTTTTTATTTTAGTTAAATTGGACTAGAAGTTCGAAAATTACATCATTCATTATTTATAACCGATTAAAAATTTCAAATTTATTTTCAAAAATTGATTGCGTCCCACTGTGCACTGAATCCTTATTTAAAAAATAAAATTTTCACATTTACTTTACATATCACTTACACTATATGTAGGGTGTCCATTTGACCATTTTGGTTGCTGAAAGCATTTTATGGACGTTACAAAAATTAATATCACAAAATTTATCACCAGAATAAAAGAAGCCATTTGTATATCTTTTTATTAACTTTTAGTGAAAAATATTAAGTTTAATTGAAATGAACATTAATTACTGTTTTTTTTAACAAGTAACGTACACTTTTTTGAATAAACTTTTTATTAATAGTGCCGATATCGTTGTGACATCTATTTAAATGTTTGCACAATTTAAATTTCCCAAAATTTCAAACGCTTTAAATAAATTAGTTCTGATAGTTATTTGAATGAACTGCAACCAACAGTCGACAAAATTAATGTTTGTACCCTACACCACATACCTTTACATGACTGATAGATTCAGAATTACTTTTAGATTAGACTGAACGAAGTCCATCCGTCTGATCAGCTGACTCTATATCCATCTAGCTTTATAAAAGTTTTATAGTCCACAATTTTATAGATTTCTCAATGAAATTTTGTACAGATATTTTTTTTAATTGGCAACGATCGGTCCACAATTTGTCTAAATTGATTTGGTCAGACTGGGTGGAATTTGACTAGAGGAAGTTTAGTTTAGGTTGGATTTTTAGACAAAGTATACACTTTTGACAAAATGTTATATATCTTTTTGCTGAAATAATCGCTCTGTCATTATAATTGCTATGCGGCAAATCTTCTACTGGAGATTATTCAAATTTAGTAAATAAATTCAGCAAAAATATATTTACTTAGTAGGTCTTATATGATACATTTTGGGTGTTACATACTGAATAACAAACTTAAAACATCCGCTATCATGTATGAAAATATTTTAAGCATAAATATGTTTTATTAAAGCACAAATCATAAAATTAGCTTATACGAGGGTCTTTGCAAAATTTTTTGTGTTGTAGGGTATTATATAGTCTGTCTTAGCTGACTATTACTCTAAAATTTGTTTTTTTGAAAGCAAATATTTAACTTTATGTTGTTCAGTAGTCGTTTAGAATTACTTCCTGGATTGATTTAACGGTGACATTTCGTTTCTTTGTCTGGCTGGTTGTAAATGTAAACGTTGGTAACACTCTACAGGTCACCATTTTCAAGATATTTTGATTAAATTTTGCAAGTCACTAATGAACAGTAATACAATAGTATTTCCCGGGTGTCCAAAATGACCCTTTATCCAAGTTAATTGAAATTTGGAATGCCTCGTTGTCCCATCCGGCATTCAGGAATGAATTCGAATATAAAATACACATAAAACCAAAAAGACCCTCTTCTAGCCATTTTATCCACAACAGTATTTCCAAGGTTTCCAAACCCAGATTAACTGCAAATTAGAATGTTTTGCTATCTCGTCCAGCATTCACGAACCAATTCGTATGTGGTAAACACAAATCTCGACATTACCACACTATAAGTATAAATTTGAAAATTCCTGTCGAATGTTTTATGGTACTTAAGCCATTTTAGAGTCAATTAGCAGAGGTCCAGTAGTTTGAAATAAGCTCGCTTCCCAAGAGGGGACACAAAATTCACTGGTGTTGAAATCCGGTTATATTAAAATAATCCCAATCACATTTATTAATGTGTAAAACCTATACAAACCGATACCGAATATTAATGATACCATGATAATGATCTGTATTTCGAGGGCTTAGAGGAGAGTTTTAAACCACGAATTTTTGAAATCGGATAAGTCAGAAGGTTAAGGGTTTACCCAATCAAGCAATTTTTAGATTAAGAAGTAAAAAAGAGCACCCCCGCTCCAAACAATTTACCTTCTTGGGAAATCTAATGAAATATATCTCCATATATATATTTTTATAATAAAATTAACAACAACACAAATTCCTTAACATTCATTTGACAATTTTCAATTATTAATCTCTGGAATTTCTTTCATTCATCTCTATCAGAGGAACACTGGATGATGAACCTAATTAAGAGCTTTTAAAAGCAACTAAATTTCTAATTTAATACAAATAACTTTGTTACCTCTGAGAGTATTTGATTTTTTTTATGTTCTCAAATAAACAATAATCGTAATCGTAATCGTAATATTAAATAATTTTCAGGCATCTAAGGAAAACGCACTCACTCACTCATTCATTCACTTACACGCTCACTAACTCACTCTCCTTTAGAGACAGTCACATATTTACTTGCAACAAAATAGCTCGTGATGAATGGCGGTTTGCTAACAGAAAGAAACAACGTTTGTTGCAACAAACGGCAGCAACAGAAGCAGCAGCATTCGTAACATTCACTAAGAATAAAAAAAAAATCAGGAAATTCTCACAATTCCCCAACGTGTATACTCGTAACGTAACTATTCGAAATAGCTATCGAAGCCTATGAAAAAAATTGCAACTGAAAATTCGTCGGTAAAGCTTTTGTTGTGGCACACAAATATGAGAATGCAACAAAATAAATGTATTATGTATTTGTATATAGAAGTTTTTCGCAGTTACTGATGCTACCGCTGCATATTGATGATGATGATGATGCTGTAACTCGAGTGACACGTTGCTTTTTGATTGGATTTCAGTGCAATGAGATGGATGGGCACGAAACAGATGAATGTCAAGTCAGAAACAAACTTAACAACAAACAGTTAAGTCCACGTACAACAAATACAACAAAAAACAACTCAAGCGGATTTTTATGTGTAAAACTTGTGATAAGTTCCATGTACCAAGTTGAATGAATAAATGATGATCAAATAACTTTGGACATTTGTCGTGTTCATGATCAACCCAAAAAAGAAATAACGAAATATAAAAATTGTTCATTTTCTTTTTTTTTACAAAGCATTTTATACCCTACACTAACTTGGGTGAGGTTAGAATGTTTATGTTTTTGTTGCTTTGCATAAAATGCAATTCATAAGTTCGATTTAATAATGTATGTCCTTCTGTCCGTCTGGATGGCAATCCATGTTAGCAAAAGACTTTCCGGAACGTTCCGAGTAACAGTCGGCCGAAGATTGTCAACTCAACGACAGCTGTATCAATACAGCCGAACTACTGCAACATACTGTTAAATGTTAAGCGATATCGAACCGATGCGTTTGGATATGCCCCATCTATGACAAGACAACTCCCATCTATAACAAGCACAAGAAGGTTTCGCATTAAAGTTTTCAACTCACAATATCTTCACTTGAACATTGCTTTGGTAATATTAAGCTTTGCGTAGTCAAAATCTTTCCGGTGAGCAGTGGCTATTACATTTTGATACTAAAGCTCTGTCATATTTCAGTGTTAAATAGACGTCAAAATATTTTTTTAAAAACTACAGAAAGTCATCAAATATTGGGTGAAACATAGGACGAGAAATTTTACAGCTGAATTGAAGTCGGGCAATGTTAAAAGGAAATTAACCTATCGATGATGGTATAGTATGGTTTTAAAATTGCTCACTTAGATCTGAAATGATAATCATATTGTGGATCCAAAGACCATTGTCCAAGTAAGAAATAATTCAAGCAGATGCAGTGATATAGTGGATGATCCTACCTTAAATAGTTTCGCTATCTAGTTAAGAGATGTCCAGTATTCACGAATCAAATACAAATTCGAATGTTCCTATCGAATATTCTATATAACTTAAACCATTTAGTAGCTATTCAAATGGTCAAGAACTATACCTGAGTAATAATGCAAATATCATGGTGTTAGGGATAATCGACTTCGAATATTCTATGTGTTTGGAGAGCTTAGAGAGGTGTTTTGTATTATAAGTTATTTAAGATCTCTCTTTAAGATCTCTCTCGAATCAGTCGCTCGAAGGAACCCGAAACCAAGAAGCGAAAGACGATCAGAATGCTTGACTATATATGAGACCATAATCTTTCATTTTAACAACGCTGGGCCAAATACTATTTGGAAGATAGTGTATAGAAAATTTTGGCTCAGATGACTTGAGCCTAAGGGTGACCTCCTTACTTGCATACAAATTTAGATCTGCCTTATATAGTGTACGGTATTAAACACTTTATCTTGACCGACTCTAATTTTCTTACCGGTATTTCTTTCTTTTTTTAATTTTTCTTTTTCTTTCCATGATTCGTTTTTCTTCTCATCTTCTTGAGTTGGCACAAAAATTGAAATTGCAAACTGTTTTTATTTTTTCGAATTTTGGGTTTGAACATTAAGTTCATGTTTAGCCTTGAATTTATGTGAGTGCTCATTAAAATTTACTCTCCCATACAACTCGTAAATCCCATTTGATCTTTACTCAATGTCAACATCATGTTGATGTTTTAGCATACGACGCTTTAGTCAAACGGTCCAATGATGGCGTTGTGGTTGATGATTATTTTGTAACGTGAACATATTAATGGGAGTTGCCAGATTGTAAATAAATAAAAGATGTGGAATTCTAATCTATGATCGCTTTGGTGAAATTGAGAAGGTCGTTCCAATGTGATATTTATCAATAGAGTATTATTCCACATTTCTTTAAACTATATATATGTATTGGATAATGAAGCATCTTTATGGACTTTAATGTTTTATTGATCTGGCCACTCTTTTTATACGATTTATCAATATTAAGACAAGTCAGTTAACTAGTCATTCATACATTTAATCGTTTACTTTAAGTTACTAACAATTTTCATTACTAGTTAACCAATTTGAATGGTTCTAAATTATTATTTTGCTTATTTTTTTATTTCAACGTATTAAGAATTTGCATATAAGAAACCCATGAAAATAAATATTTTTTTCTCATTCCATTTCACGTTCTAAAAATGTCACATATTAATTATACGTTTTATATCCAAATTACCAAATTATCAGATCTTACGAAACTCAGATGAGAAACTATTCTTCAATATTGTTGTTGGAAGAATTTACTTAGAGCGGATTCGAACTCATCATACTAGATATTTTAGGATTTCAAATTCAAGCCTTATAAGCAGTTTTTATACCATCCAACACCACAGGTGGTGAAGACATTCCATGTGTAACGCTAAGAAGAAATCGTCTCAGACCCCATAGTGTATATATTGCATCAAAACAAAATCTGAGTCGATTTAGTTATGTCCGTCTGTCAGTTGTTGGCACGTTAACATCCATTGATTAAGAAATAATTGTGGGAAAATAATAAAAATTCCGCTTGTAAGATGATACCCAACCTCTGTGCCCTAAATTACTTTGTCTACAATATTTTGCCTTTAAAGTTTTATCCAAACGAAAAATAGTTTCTATGATACGAATTATTAAAAATATGTTTTTTTAAGGAAAAAATCTGCACAAACCCATAAGACCCCAACCACCTACGATGGTGAAGTATAGTTGTTACTTACTTACACATATTACTGGTAAATGGATGCTCTTCTACATCACAGCCGAGTGTAGCGTTCTAACTTGATGTTTATATAATTTTAGACATTCATGTTAGCTGTGGTTATATTTCAGTTAAAACAAATTATAAATTAACTTAATGCAGAATAAACTAAGTAATTTCGTGGGCGACATCTAGTGAGCAGTAGTTTAATATTGAATATAATAACTAATGTATATTGTGATAATGCAGTACAGTTTAATAATAAAAATAAAAACAAATTTTCACATCATTTTAACAACACGGAATCATTTCCTTGTTTGATCAATTGGAATATTAAAAAAATTATATAAATTTTTAAATTTTAATGAATAAAAATGTTTAAATGTGAATATTTTTTATTTTAAGGAATTCACTAGCACATTTTTGAATATGAAACACTTGAAACATTTTGCCCTCTCTCGTTATAGCAGTGCACACAGAAAACACATGATGCAAAATCAACGTTGAACATAGTTGGTTTGAGATTCAATAAATAGTTTTTTATTTAGTTTAAATTAAACGTTTTTACGTTTGTGATGAAATTGATTTTACATTGATTTTTTTCTGTGTGGGAATGTAACTATATCAGATAGGTCCATTGTCTGAAGTAATATTTATATGTAGAAAGATATATTGATTTCTTTATATATGATATTATCTGAAATGATATGATATAAAATGATATGATATTCCTTTTTATATAATGATTTTAAGATATTGGAAATATTCAAAACAATTAAAATGTAAAGTTCTGTTAATTACTAAAAACGTTTTTATGCATTTTAAATATTTTCATTATTTCAATTACAATATTAATCAAAGAAAATATTAAACATTGAAGAATTGGTGACAATTTTTTATATTGTGTCATATTTCAGATTGCCATCGGCACAAATATAAATTCAGTTTCCTAGATGATTTGTGGCAAATAAAACAAAAAAGGACTAAAATTTTAATGCAAAAAAATATATTTTCGATTCTATTAAAACAAGAATTGATCTGTAAGCAGTAAGTATAACTTAACTAATTCTCTATACTCAAAATCAGAATCATTCGTTCAAAAATGTGTTAAGGTTTTATTACAAGGGACTATCTTACGTAACCATTTACATATGGACATACATAAGTGTGTGTAATAATGAAATGTCACGATTTCGTCATAACACGCATATTCATAGAATGTCATGTAAAACGACAATAGTATTCAAAACGTCAAATAATCGACACGTTGTAAATTTTTAATAATTCTTACATAACATTCTTGGTAAACAATCAGACATAAAGAAAAGAGAAAGAAATAAGCAAATAAAAAAATAAGCCAAGAAGCTTGTTACACGGCTATAAAGGGATTCAAATCGCCCTTAAAAAATACTATAAACCTTCTCGTCAATAGACTAGTTTATAGTCTCGTCAGTAGACTAGTTTATAGTCTCGTCAATAGACTAGTTTATAGTCTCGTCAATAGACTAGTTTATAGTCTCGTCAATAGACTAGTTTATAGTCTCGTCAATAGACTAGTTTATAGTCTCGTCAATAGACTAGTTTATAGTCTCGTCAATAGACTAGTTTATAGTCTCGTCAATAGACTAGTTTATAGTCTCGTCAATAGACTAGTTTATAGTCTCGTCAATAGACTAGTTTATAGTCTCGTCAATAGACTAGTTTATAGTCTCGTCAATAGACTAGTTTATAGTCTCGTCAATAGACTAGTTTATAGTCTCGTCAATAGACTAGTTTATAGTCTCGTCAATAGACTAGTTTATAGTCTCGTCAATAGACTAGTTTATAGTCTCGTCAATAGACTAGTTTATAGTCTCGTCAATAGACTAGTTTATAGTCTCGTCAATAGACTAGTTTATAGTCTCGTCAATAGACTAGTTTATAGTCTCGTCAATAGACTAGTTTATAGTCTCGTCAATAGACTAGTTTATAGTCTCGTCAATAGACTAGTTTATAGTCTCGTCAATAGACTAGTTTATAGTCTCGTCAATAGACTAGTTTATAGTCTCGTCAATAGACTAGTTTATAGTCTCGTCAATAGACTAGTTTATAGTCTCGTCAATAGACTAGTTTATAGTCTCGTCAATAGACTAGTTTATAGTCTCGTCAATAGACTAGTTTATAGTCTCGTCAATAGACTAGTTTATAGTCTCGACAATAGACTAGTTTATAGTCTCGACAATAGACTAGTTTATAGTCTCGACAATAGACTAGTTTATAGTCTCGACAATAGACTAGTTTATAGTCTCGACAATAGACTAGTTTATAGTCTTGTCAATAGACTAGTTTATAGTCTCGTCAATAGACTAGTTTATAGTCTCGTCAATAGACTAGTTTATAGTCTCGACTATAGACTAGTTTATAGTCTCGACTATAGACTAGTTTATAGTCTCGTCAATAGACTAGTTTATAGTCTCGTCAATAGACTAGTTTATAGTCTCGCCTATAGACTAGTTTATAGTCCCGATTAAAGGACATCATGTGAACCATTTCTTCTACCAGAACCAGATTTTCTTTTAACGAAATAATTCTTCCGGTGCTATTTAATAAATTATTTAATAAAATTTAACGACAAACCTTTGAATTCTGGGCAAACTTTTGCAGGACCAAGTTTGATTTTGTTGAAAATATTTAATAATTTTAGTACGAGCTTTTTCTAATCACTCATTTCAATCAGATTCACAATATATTCATTTGACATTATGAATATATCAAATAATAGTTGTGTTAAAGGTATAAATAAAAAATGTGTGTTAAGAATTTTTCGATCTAACCCCTACACTTTGAACTATGATTATAGTTTGATTATAGTTTCAACTATAAAATAATTTTAAATCACAATTTCTCAATAGTTTATAGTTTTCGACTATATAATTCTTTCATAACGTTACACACATAATAACAAACACAGTATACCCTTCTTCCCCTAGTGTAGCGGTAAAGGCTATTTAAAGTACAAAGGTAGCTAAATTATATGATTAAATTATTCAATAGTTCGATATTTTTTTCCCAACGTGGAATAACAAAGTGTGGCATTCTTAGAAATAAAGTTGACAAGTTGGTCTGTCTTTCTGTCCGTCCGTCCATCTGTCCCTCTGTCATTCAATGAAATATTTTAATGCGTATCAATCAAATATTTGTATTATAATTCCTATTCCATTTTATACTTTTTCTATTATTTTTTTTTGTTATTGTAATAATTGTAGAATAATTGGTTTTGTATCTGTTTTAATATTCTCCATTTGAAATGGACATTTATTTTTTAAATCATTTATGATTTGGTTTTGAATACAACTATAAAGAGGATGTAATTTTTTTTGTTGTTGCTGTTGTTATGGTTCTTCGGTAAAATTTCATAGGCCATGATGGGGTTATACATGGAAAAGTGAATTAAGTATTCATATAGTAAACTGTCATATGAATCAAATAGACTACTAATACTAACCAATTTATACTCAAGGAAATGTATCTGTGTGTGTGTAGATAAACTAATACTAACAATGTGGCTTAAAGATATAGCAAATAGTTACTGTAACCTTTAAATTGATATATATTATATAACTTTAAAAATATATTTAACTATTTTATTATTCTTAATTGTTAACTATATTTTGTCTGTAATAATGAATAATTTTCCTATGAAATGTTTCTTTGATTTGGAAGACATGACATCAGTTCCATATGAAATCATTGAAACTATAAAAGTTCTTTGTTTCGTGATTTAAAGGTTTGCGAATTTCATTAGAAAACAAGAATCTATAAAATAATATTTAAATTTGAAAATTTTTTCCTTAATTAGTTTTATATTATAAAAATTTAGTCCAATTTTATTTCTTTTAAAAAATTCGATAACTTTTGTGATTTAATTCAATTGCAAATAATTTTAAAAATTATGGTAATTTGTGACACATATTAATTAATATTATTTGTTCAATTAAAAATTGATTTCATTGCTCAAATGTTATGCCTCATAGTGGTTCTCAATGGAATTTTTGTCAGAGTGTCTATAGCTTTTAAAACATGTGAAATATCTCGAGTTAATTAGAACGATTACAGGTAACCAGATGGTCGTGGGGGTTATGGGGTAGTATTCCAAAATTGCCCATTTAAATGAAAACAGGAACATTTTTAAATATGTTTTATAGGAATTGGGATTCTGGGCATTTTCATTCTATACGAAAATGCCCAGGGGGCAAAACAGCAAAATTGTAAGTTCTTTATGAAATTCAGTCACAAAGATGCAGAACTGAACTAGCAATGAACTAAAACTAAACTAGAACTAAACTAGAACTAAACTAGAACTGAACTAGAATTGATCTATAACGACACTACAACAAAAAATATATGTTTAATTTGATTTAACTCATCCATACTCTGTATTGTGGATGGATATACCAACTGTTATCATTTCTTCGGAAAGAAATAGTCTCATATATTTACTTGAATCACGTTTTCAACGATAATTATAAGAACTTACTCTATATATATATAGTTTAATCAAGTCAGAAGTTAAATTTACACAATTTAAAAATTCCAACTCGCGATGACCAATTTTGAAGGGCAATACGCATTTTCCGAACCTACTAAGAAATCGTGCTGCTCCAAATCAATTGAGAAATACCTCAAGAATGTACTTAAAAAGTTTTTATTAAAATTTCCTGTAGTTCATAAGTTGCCTAATTTTTAAAAAAGAGCTATTTTTTAAAATTTCAATCACGAGATGACCTAATTTGAGGGACCATAGTTCATACGCTTCACCTAGGAAGAACTTATGCTGCTCCAAATCAGTGGGAAAAGATCACAAATTTCAAAAATTTAAAAATTATTTAGTAGTTTCAAAGCAAAAGAATTATTTCCCTAAAAAAAGTATTTTGGGATCAGTGTAAATTGGAACCTAATTTTGTTTCATGTTTATTCGCAATAATTTGCAAAACTTTTACTTTTCTTCTCTTCCTTTATAAAAAAAAAACATTAATAATTTCTTTTATTAACAAATTCATCAAACATTAAATCAACACTTCTCTCAATTATTCTGAAAAAAAGTAAAAAAATTATCCATCAAAATGGCAAAAAAAATTTATGATTGATTGATGGTTTGAATGGATGAATTGATGAATTGATGCAAAAAATAAAAAAAATATATAAAAATTATAATGGGAGTTAACAGAACTACGAGTGTGAATAATATGCAACAGTTTATTATTGAACATTAAAAATCAATAAACGATTAAATAATTAGAAAATTGTGAAAATTACTATAATTTTGAAATCAATACAAAATGTGTGAAAAACACCACATATCACACACACACACTACACATACACTTACTCATATAAAAAATAAAACACAAATAATTTTATGAAAAAAAAAAATATTGTTTTTCATATGGAAGAAATCTTTTGAAATGTTATGATCCAATCTACTACCATGACTCTTGTGTTGGCCAAGACAAGATAAGACCAACAAGAACTTGTCCATCATCAATTCAAAACAGCTAAAAAACAAATTTATCATCGACATGTCAAAAAGTTGATTACCTTCTCTGATCTGATGTGTTCAATAGCGGACTATAAAACTAAAGAAAAATATGATCAATAATATAAGATCTGGTTATAAGGAGTTTTATGATAAAAAATATATGTGAATATATATTTTATATTATAATAAATTAATGAATCATAATTCCTTAATCAAAGTTACTAAGAGTCAAAATAAGATAAAATAGTTGCAAGACTTTAAATATACTCTAGAGCAAGTTTAGGGGTTACGAACAAAAAAAATCAATTCAATCTAAATGATAAATACTTTTTTTGTTATAAAAATTGAACCGATATTTTCAGAATAATAAGACCGACTACTGTCTTACCCGAAAATGGAACCATTCATAACATCTGAAAGAGAGAATCTATGGCGGTTCTAATAAGATATATTTGTACAAGAATGAAAAAATATTCTTGCTGCATAAGTGATGACAAAACGTATGTTCTGGCAGATTTTTCGCAACTTATGTTGCCGATGCTCGAGATATTGTTGAAGAAAAGTTTTCTAATAATTTGTTGGTATAGCAATTATTAATAAATAGTCCCCGCAAAAAAGGCGAACCACTTGTTACCTCCTGCTTTGTAAATATCAAAATTTACACCAGGAAGTGTTACCAAAAAAGGCTGCTTCACTTTTTTCGGCCTGACTTGGCATCCTGTCACTATGTTAAATAAGCCCTTGAGTGGATAAAACAATAATGTGGTAGTTGTACCAAGAGATGCAAATTCCACAACTTGCCCGGAATTAACACGAGTAGAAAGATATTGAACTCTCTTTAAAAGAGAATTGGAGAGCACAGGAAAGTTATCCAAACGAACGATTTTTGAACAGGGATGAACTACAGTGACGGAAAGCGCTATAATGTAAGATTTTTCGGAAAAGGTTCAAAATTTCATCACCAAAATTTAAAGCATAAAAATATATATTTTTGTAAATTGTAATAATAGTGCATATATCTGCACTTAAAAAAGCGATCATTTTTATTCATCACTTCGCTTCTAATTTTCTTTTCTATTGTGTGTCGAGCACATTTCCGAATAAAGTTAAGTAATTTTCGCTGCAGGGACATTCAATTTTGTATACCAACCTCTCCGATATTTTTTGTTGAATGAACCTTCTGACGTGGGAATCATATTTGTCATGCCATAATATACGAGTCAGAAGTTGTTCTTCTCTGTACCATCTAAGAATATGTGTAACTATAAATAACATAAGTAGAAATGCCATATTCGGCCGAATCTTCAATACCCACCACCACAAATTCGTGTGAAGTCTATACATTAGGTTCCGTACATTATATAAACGCTTTCTTAAATTTTTAATGAGTCACACAGAAACAATATTATGGCAAAATATCATTCCAATTAAACGGCTTATAATGGACACTTTTATGGGAGTCCATCGCTTGAACTTTGAGGTTGCATTAGATATCTTTACATGTATTGAACCGATTTTGTTAGTTTTAAAAAGGAAACTTCTCAGGACTATAATGAATACTTCGACCAAATTCCATTGAGCTCTTTAAATTTTGTGGATGTGAGCGCGCCAACAACAGACAGACGGGCATAGATAAATCGATTCAGTTTTTGATTTGATATATGTACATTATGGGGTCTTAGATGATTTCTTCTTAGCTTTACACACGGAATGACAAAGAGCCATAAAATTTTGTTAAAAAAATATATTCTCAACGCGTTTGACTAGGAACTGTTTGGCGATGGCAGTGTTCAAATTAAGAAATGTCAAATACTTTAGTCACTTTAGTATAGTATAAGACTAAAATTAAGTATATTGAATAAAAATTTAAGCAAAACTGATCCGCGAATTGTAATCCACTTCGTTTTGCCGAAAACAATTAAGTTTTTAAAAATAATGTAAGAGAAAAGAGATTTTAACCTCAATTCGTCGTTGAAAATAAATAATACGGATTTTGGCTAAAACTGAAGATGTACAAATCTCACCTACTGATCATGTGTTTCAGATACATATTAAAAAATTTTAATTCCGCTTTATGAAATACTTGAAGTAAAACTTTTTGAAATATTTTTTTTTTGAATTCCCCATTTAGTTGGTCACATTTACTTAATTTTGAAAATTACTTTATTATTTTAATATTTACTTTTTATAAAAAAATATATATTTTTTTGTATATCTTCTCACTAATTAATATTCCAAAAAAGCAAAAACTTGGAAATATTAAAAACACCTCCAGCTGATGAAGTGTTTTAGATTTCATTCATATTCATACAATTTATAACACTCGCGATGGATATTTAATAAAAATTTTTTTTTATTCTTTTCTGTTGGCACATGAGGGACAGCTGTTTACGATCACTTAGATCGCATAACCAAAGACTTGTCAAAGGGAGCAAATAAAAGACTTCAATATAAAGAGAGACTAAACAGGACATTCTTCTCCATCATAGAACCATCAATCATTTTTTTTCTTTTTGCTTCTTAAACTGAAGTGTATTTTAGCTTGAAATTCAATAGAGCAAACACACGCTTAAACATTTAGTCCAATTTATAATAAATCATTGCAGAATATCGATCAAATATTATAAGATTTCTTTATGAAAGATACCCTACTGAAGTTTTTAGTTTTAGTTGTTGAAATTAGAAGGTAGCAATTAGTAATACACCAACAAGTGATCACCGATCCTCAGTTCGGAAACAATATTGTAAAAGATCGTTGATCTTCCGTTTGAATAGAACTCATGCATATTGATTTCTATAACATTAACGTTTTTGGGAGAACCCAGACTGATTTATTTAAATTTAAGGTAATTTAAAGTCGTTTAATTCTTAAATTATCTCATCTAAGAAAATTTTTGATATTTAAGTTTTTGGATATCAAAAAAAGAAATCGTTTTTCTTACGAATTTGATCCCTTATAATAATTTATTACTTACGAAAACAAAATTTATTAATCAAAATTTTTCAATTGCAAAAACAGTATACGAGTAGTGGAAAATTATGCCGATTTGAGAATCGCTTAAATTATTTACGGCACTCGTGTTGTGAAGATCGCAAAGAACTGAGATTCATCGTCACAAATACAAATACGTAACGGATATAGTTCGTGTCCGATGCCACTCTGTTGTGAATTCCAAGTCTCTGCTCATGAAGGACATTTTTGACCTCTTGGTTGCACGACATTCTAATCGTTTTTCGTGGATAGACTCTCATCAAATTAATCAATTCCCGTTATCGTCTGATACGATTTTATCAACTGCCATACAAAAATGAACTATAAAGCAGAAGATTCATAACTTCCTATTCATGGTTTTCCCAAATAGTTTTTGATCGGATTGCCGGATCGGTTATGATAGAAATTTTTAATATTTTCGTTGATTTAAACAAATCACTTCCCGCTTTTGTTTGTCTCGTTTTCATCAGTTTCAATACATTTTTTCTAATCCCACTAAATAAAGGGCGTCAAAAACATTAGGCTTCAGCATTAATTTGGCTGAGACTTCACAGTTACAATAAGAAGCCAAAATGACTTCTTTGTGGAGCGTTTAATTCTTGCGTTTGATACCGATCTACAATGAGTAATATTTCCACTTGCTAATTTTTTATCCTTTTTCAGTTGAACAGGCCACTCGTCTTTTGTAACGAAATCACCAGCTTTGCCCAAACCATTATTCACAATTTATTTTGCTTTTTAAATTTTTCAGCAGCCACCACTTTTTAGGCAAATAATAAGCGGTTGAAAATCGGAATTATTAACTTGTAAACCCTTAACTTTTGTATTTTAGTTTGGTGCTTAATGCATAATCAATCAAGCGCTATAAGAGACGAGAGAGTGTGGATATGAATTTTCGCTTCGAGAGAACCACAAATGTCTTAACCAACAACGTAACTAGGAACAATGCTAATTGTGAGCAATATAAAAATGAGACGAAAAATTCGTTAAATTTGCATCATACGAATGAGAACTAAAAATATATAGTGAAAGTTGATTAAATCGAAAATAAGTACCAGTGGTAGGAATTGGTGAGAAGTGAATTCATTAATATAGATGAGGATTATATGTGATTATGCAGATTTTTCTTTTTGATTAGTGAAAATCGGTCCAATATTTTCAGTAGTCTTCATACAGTTATCTTCATATTTCATGAGAAACGTTTAAGATTATCATGGACACTTGCCATTTTATTGCAATGCAATACAGCACATCGGAAACGGTATCTCCTTCCACCTTTTTTGATTACCACACTGAGAATGAAATCCCCGAAGGTTATCAACAACAACCACTCCAATATGACCAGACTGATATTAAGGGCTATCATATTTAAGTCTCTGGTGCTCTCTGCACCTCCCTTACCATAACAATTAAACCACAATAGAGGTTTAAATGATCCATTCCATCTGGTTCTTGTTCTACCACGTACATTTATTGTTCAAAACAACGTGATGGAAACGTGTGTAGCAATTATAAGGTCATAACACATCGAGATGGAAAATATATTAACTAAATTCTTCATTACTTTAAATTAATGTGCATTCAAATTCACAAATGATCCATACATTTTCCATATAGATACGATATTGAAAATGAATAATTCTTAAAAAAATTAGTATTTTGATATTTTGTACAACCGGAAAACAATATAGCAAATTTTGCGGTAATTGGTACGTCTATTTTTAACGCCCTCATATAACTTAAATTTCGGAACAGAACCGGTTCATAATTTTAATGGGCCTTTTCTTTTGTTCTTGTTATACCCTCAACCAGCTCCATAATTCGTGAGAGTATTAAGTTTGTCATTTCGTATATTAATAAGAAATCTGTCTCTCTGTTTGCTTTCGACACAATCACATCCAATGAAATTTAGCCCAATTATTTGTTTTAATCGCTACTTAAAACTTACGGAATCAGTACAGTTATTAAAGATTATAGAACTATATCTTAATCAATCTTAACATTCTATGGAAGAATTTTGGAATTTTCAATTTTAAAATTGCCTTATTACAGGAGCGAGACTGCTGATATCACAGATATACAGATGGGAACAGGCAGTCGTACCGAGTTCTATAACATTTTTCTGCCCAGTGCGTTTTGCTGTATAAAAATATTCCTCAGTTCTAGATCTCGAAAGAAATTTGACAAATCAAGACGTGTTTTAAAACAATTTCATGCAACGGGGTGTTTATTCTAAACATTTCGAAGAAAACCATATCATAGGAAAGTGACAAAATCTAGGAGAACTAGTAATATATATAGGGTTGGCTCTACTTTTTTCCTTGTGTGGCCACATCTACCAACCATTTTCTCAAATAAAACTATTTTACTGGAAAATTATTGGGGCTAAACTTATGAATTCTAACTGTAAAAGTATCAAAGACCATGAGCAGTATCATGGTCTTATCTGTTCTAAATTTTTTCACCACAGCAATTCTTTAAGAAAGTGATTGGAACTAAATGTTTTAATTCCAGCTGTAATAATTCCACAGATAATAGATAGTTACTATTTGTATTACCTGTTTCCCATTCATTCTATGTTTTGTCCAGTAAAACTGTTCCTTGGGAAAGTAATTGGGATGAACAGAACCTCAATAGTTCTTTAGATATTCCCTCTCTCTGTTTTATCCCTCTCTCTGGTTCTATTTGTCCAACATTTTACTTAAAGATATATTAATATCATTCTGTGAAAATTTCAGCAAAATCGGTCCACTAGTTTAGCTGTCTATAAGTGCCAAACAAACACAGATTCATTTTTATATATAATGGATACTCCCACCTAAATGATTGATTACAACATTATGTTGGTGACAGCTTTATGTAAACTTCTTTGTAATTTTGTTATAAATAAAGTTAAATTCTCACAATCCCTCTGTTTTTTTTTGTATCTAAGAGAAAACACATTTATTTAATTAAACAAAACAATTATTTTAATATTTATTTAGTTATTTGTTTCATTCTTAGTTAAGGGAATTGGGAAGTCAACAAAAATGCAAATAATATATGACTTCTAGTGCAAAACAAAAACAAAAACAAGTAATAAAGCTATATTCGGCATTACCGAATCTTAAATACCCTCTATCACTTACATTGTACAAAAATTAGCATGAGTCTAAGATATTGCAAAAAACACTAATAGTTACTTCATTAACTTCAAACGACGGTTCCGATAAAGGGCTCTATACGTACTATAGAGAAATTAGTTATATAACACTTTTTTATATAAAACCGATTTTTATAATATTTGGAACTTATCTTAACGCAATGGCAAAATTTGTTATTATACAAAAATTCTTCGCTTGAATTTAGAGATATCGGTATGTATATATTTTATAATACCAAATCGATTTTGAAAGTTTTAAATAGAAAACTTCTCAGCACTATAACAAATACTAAGGCTAAATTTCATTGAGCTCCCTCGATTATTTTGGATGTGTTCGTGCCAACAAGAGATAGACATAAAAAGGAATCATTCTATATGAGTTGCATTTCTATGGAAGGGGCATTAAATTGAAACTATAGTAAAGTAGGACCCGATAAAAATTAGTAACATATATTTAAGATAGTTGTTGCGAATTTTAATGACATTGATCTTTATTTAATACATAACAAAATTTATAAACTCAAAACCGGAAGGGGCGTTACATAGAAGCTATAGCAAAATATGAACCGATGCTGGTGAAATAATTAAAATATTTTTAAATTACTTAGAAGAATAACTATACCAAATATCAATAGAATTTGTGTCGATTTAAAAACTTTATTAGCTATAAACCATATTCCGCGAAGGGGTCCTATATGGGAGCTAGGCCAAATACTTGAACCAGCTTAATTTAGCTTTTTGGATTTATTATTACATCAGAATAAATATAATTTCAGAAAATTATGTTGGAAATTGCGACGTATATGACACACTTAGTGCTGGACAGTGATAAAATAGGTGAAAAACTAACTCTTCACACACCTTTTCATGACAGCTACAACTGAGCGAAACCAATCCTAATTCCATGAGTTCTGTTTAAATCCAGTTAACATTTTTTACAAAAAATTGGAAAAGTTCCTTTTCGGAATTTTGGGAGTGTTTAAGATATGAGTCCATAACTTTTTTGCTAATGAAACTAAATAGTTAGGAAACCGTTTAGCTCAATAGCAAATAATGTGGCAAAATTTCATTGAACTCGGACAATTATTCTAGGCGTGAGAATGTTTCCAACAGACAAACAGGCGGACATAGCTGAATCGTCTCAGATTTTGATTTTATGCAAGAATATTTATACTTTTTACTGATGAATCCTTTTTGGTGTTACACACGGAATGACAAAGTTAATATAACCTCTTTAACACTTTTGGTGGTGGAGAATGCAATGAAGTCTTACAACATGCAAACAACATTCCTGTAAAAATTTATTCCTGACAAATGTTTCACGTATCCTGGTTTTTTATGTTGTTGTTGTTGTTTGTGTTATTAAACCCTTTCGGCAACTCAAAAATCTACCAATAGACAAATTATGGTACAAAAAAAAAAAAAAAACAAATAAAAAAGTTGTTAACTTTATTTGCCACAACTTAAATAACAATAACAACAATAACAAAATGCATTTATTTTTGTTGCATGTTATTTTTTTTTTGGAACCCTTGTTCTGTTCGTGTTTCTAACATTTGTGTTTAGTTGTTTGTGTATTTTTCTGAAACATATAAATATTTTGCATTCAAGAATGAATTTGTTTTCTATAGAGAAAAAAAAACAACATTTGCCACGCCAAAATATTTCTTTTCTTTTAGTTGTTTTTTTTTTTTTTTTGTTTTCTCGAAAAACCTCAAACTGTCCATCAACTTGCGGTTTCGTTTTGGTTGTGCAATCAGCCAGCAAAATATCGGGGAGACTATATCTGCATATATGTTTGTATGATATGTATGCACGTATGATAAACAACAGAAAATAATATTAAAATTTATGTTAAATTTCAAGTGTTGGTGGCAATGGTTGCAACAACAACTACAACATCGACAATAGCAACAACAGAAAAAGATAAGTTTGAAGAAATACGTTTTAAAAACAAATTTAAAAACGTTTGCTATTCAGTTTTGTTTTTGGTTTGCCCTCTTTTGTTGTTGTTGTAAATAGCATGTTGCATGGGCATACATACACACACACACACACATTTATCTGCACAGTTTTTGGCAGAATTTTTAAAGAAGTGAATCTTAAAGCATTTATTATCCATTCGCCACAAGAGGTATATCAAGAATTATAATTCTTGTCATTATGTGCAAGAAGAAGTCATTCCATACCCCAGAATTATATATATATTATTGCAGCAAAACAAAATCCGAGACGATTTAACAATGTCCGTCTGTCTGTTGGAAATTCTCACGCGCAGAATAATTGTCCGAATAACAAGAAATTCGACCACTTTGTGTATTGTTATCCTTAACAGTTTTCTATTTAAAGCAAACAATATCAGTAAAAAGTCCAAGTATAAATTGGTCAGTATGCTCATCACCAAACTTCGCTCCTTGTCCATATTCTCGCTTTAAATCTAAATCGGTTTTGATTTAGGGATTAGTATATCTGTATATTGTTGGCACTATGCAACCAAACTACATTTAAGAGCTCAATAAATTTCAACCTGATTATTTGTTATGGTCCTATGAAGTTTCCTATCTAAAAGCAGGATATATGGAATCAGAAATCTGGGTAAACTTAAAAATTTTGGAGACGTATTTTTGTAAATTATTCTATTAAAGAATGAAATAAATTTTTGATGTCCTTTTCAAGGGTTAAACGTATTTTCAACGTCTTTCGGCTGATTTTTCTTGATATTTGGTTATGTGAATGTATAGTATGCTCTGCATTATATATAAAGACTTATTAATACTTTCTCCGTTTACCAGTTCTTTTCTAGCCTTCTGCATCGATATTTAATAGTTCAAGTCTTCTAAGTTGATGAAGGTTGATCCTATTTGAATCCGCGAAACAAAGTCAATAAATATTGACTTGGATATTTGAAATTAACCAAGTTTAGCTGGTAACTCGTTTATATTTCAAGAACATTCGTCAAATAATGACCTGATCTTGTGGTCACTGTGAGTAAATAAAGCTCCAGAGATTATAAAGTCCCGAACGCAGAATAACGAGTTTTATTTTGGATTTTTACTTTCAATTTTTTTTAATTTGTTGTTTGTCGAATTCAGAATTTCTTCATTCTTTGAATCCGAGGTATTTAATTCGTAGTTTGACGAACTCATAATGTTATCAATTTCAAACGACTCATCGTTTCAAGAGCTAATTATCAACGTGAGATCATTCAATCTCTCCAAATTTACTATAATTTTGTAATTTGAAGGTTGATCATTAATAAAGAGCTCTTAATTGATTATTACTTCAAAGACAGACTGAGTTCAAGACCTCAGATTAAAAAAAACTGTGTTGCATATTCTTAAAATAATTATTTAGAATATACAACATTAGAGCACCTCCATGAATTGTAGCATTACAGATACCATCCTTAATAAGTTTTACTTTAGAAAATTCTCCTTTAAATTAAAAATACTTTATATTCTTAATGAAAACATTCCTTTAAAAGTCTGTTTCGAAAATACACAATTTGGTTATATAAGTATATGCGAAAACATATATGTGAGTATTCCTACACATACACTCATGTGGGTACAAATGCTTTAAAACTTTATATATTGGAATACGTGTTCACCATGTATTTCTCATTTATTATTTCATTTCTGTAGTTTTTTTCTCATTTTTGCGTTCAATTTTCGACAAACCTCTTTTTAAAAAGCATGTGAAAAGTTAAGTATTGAAATGCAAATGTCTGTTTCATTGGAAGGACAGACGGACGGACAGCATATCTATTCATACCATTTTATCATTCTGTATCGGTGAACATATATAGACTTTATATGTTGTCATTCGTATAAATGTGTGTAAATGTATGTTATGTATTGTATGTTTGTTTGTATATAAATTGGGTGTTATATTGTTGTTGCTGTTGTTATTTGTTGAAAACCACCAATAAAATTGTCATGCGATGACAAATAACATGGCAGACATGTGGTCTTGACTTATAATACAAATAAAAATTCTCATTTGAATTAAATAAAATATCGTTGTTATTTATTCTGAAATTTTTTAAGAAACGTTTTTGACAAAAATGTTTATACCCTTCACCAACATAGGTGGTGGAGGTATTAAGGGTTTGAACAGACGAACAGAAAGAATGGTCGCACTATGACTTAGAATTACTCCTGAGTCGATTTAACAATATATGTCTGGCTGTATCGAAGAAATCTGAATGAAATTTGGATCGTACTATTTTTTGGCCAAAGGACATTATTTCATATAAGCACTATAAAAATCTCCCCCAGGACTATGGTTTTTAGTCCACAAAATTCCTATCTATATAACGATTTTATCCAAATTTTTCGAAATTAAATCTTAGTTTATTCTAAAACGATGTTTGTGCTAAGTAATATGAGGATCGGTTTACATAACCACCTTCCCAAACCCATAAATTGCACAATTAAAAAATATTTTGTCAAATTAAGATAAACCCAAAACGGCTGTGCGAAATTATACGAGGGTCGGTCCATAATTTTTTTACCTTCAGAAAAAAATTCCTTTCAAAACGCATAAATTTCACATAAATATTAGTAACAAAATAGAATTTCCATAAAAGAAATTATTAATGGAAAATATCCAAAAAGATATTTTCAATTTAATTTTCTATTAAAGAAATATTCAATAAAAAATATCACAAAACAGAAATTTTCAATGAAAATTTTCTATAAAAGAATTTTTTAATATAATTTGTGCAATGAAAAATTTCACAAAAAATAAATTTTTAAAATAGAATTTCAATGAAAATTTCTTAAAAAAATTCTATGAAAAGTTTCAAAAGAAGAAATTTTCAATGAAAATTTTCCAAAAAAGAAATTATCACTGAAAAGTTTCTATTAAAAAACTTTTAATATAATTTTCAATTCAATGAACAATTTCACTAAAAAGAAACTTTCTATAAAAGAGGTGAAAATTCCTTATAAAAGTAATTTTCAATAAAAAATTTCTATAAAAAATTTTAATTGCACAATTTGGTTACTTTTTACAAGAAATCAAATTTAATTTTTTTACAAGAAATCAAAATTTTGTATAAAAAAAAAATTTTCAATTAAAATTTCAATTAAAATTTCAAAAAAAAAAAATTTCTATAAAATAAATTTTCAATGAAAATTTTTCTATAAAAGAAATTTTCAATGAAAAAATTTCTATAAAAGAAATTTTCAACGAAAAAATTTCTATAAAAGAAATTTTCAACGAAAAAATTTCTATAAAAGAAATTTTCAACGAAAAAATTTCTATAAAAGAAATTTTCAACGAAAAAATTTCTATAAAAGAAATTTTCAACGAAAAAATTTCTATAAAAGAAATTTTCAACGAAAAAATTTCTATAAAAGAAATTTTCAACGAAAAAATTTCTATAAAAGAAATTTTCAACGAAAAAATTTCTATAAAAGAAATTTTCAACGAAAAAAATTTCTATAAAAGAAATTTTCAACGAAAAAATTTCTATAAAAGAAATTTTCAACGAAAAAATTTATATAAAAGAAATTTTCTATGAAAAAAATTTTATAAAAAGAATTTTCAATGGAAAAATTTCTATAGAAGAAATTTTCAATGAAAAAATTTCTATAAAAGAAATTTCCAATGAAAAATTTTTATAAAAGAAATTTTCAATAAAAAATTTCTTATAAAAAATTATTTCAAAAATTCTAAACTAAAAATTTCGACAAAAGATTTTTGTCGAACATTTCAATGCATCGAAATTTCGATCTCTTGGAAACGCATGTATTTTTTATTAGTATTCAAATATATTCCACATATCGTTCAGATATTTAATTCCCTTAAAACAAAATCTTATACGAAACCATTATGATGATTCAACCGAAATAAAGTTAAAGTCTAAAAAACAAAAAACACATAAAATATGGCGTCTGCTGTAAATTCGTATGAATTTTATACGTTTCACTACAAATCAGCAAAAAACATTAACAACAACTACAACAATTGCCAACAATATGCTGCTCGTATATTAAGCTCCCACGCCTTCAAAAGATGTTAACAAAATGCAACACCAAAACAAAAAAAACAGAAAAAGTAAAACTCTTTTTTTTTGTAATTTGAACGATCTTAAAAGCAAAAACAATAAAAAATTGGGGGAGAGAAATGCATAAGAGTCGTAGGGAAACCGATATATACATTTTGCAGCAATGGACAGACGAACAGGACAGGTAAAACTGACAGGCCTAACTAAATGCTAAATAAATTTGTGTTGGTGGTTTTAAGTCAGAAAACAACAGCAACAACAATAACAATAAATAAAATTAAAAAGTTTGAAGAAACCAGACAAGACCACGTCCAAATACAAAAAAAAAAAAAACGACAAACAGACAGACAGACAGACAGACATCAGTTAGTTAAGGTTCGAAAAAGAAGCAACAAAAAACTATACTGCAGTATACGAGGTATGTATGCGAAGTGTTATTGACAAAATATTCGAAGTAAACCATTTTTAAAAATAAAACGGAGGGAATATTCAATCTTGAATCAGATTCAACTAGAAAATTTTTCTCCTCCTTGTGCCAATAGGGAAAAGCTATTCTATAGATTTTATTTTGCGAATTTTTAGATTTCAAGATTGAAATTAAGACTCGGTTCACTAAAGATTGTTATCTTGTGCAATATTATTGGTCCCAAAACAGATTGACTTGCTATGCCCTTGTAACGCAGAGAATAATAATAATTCCTAATGTCCGACTAACTGCAGATTTTAAGCCTGATCAGAAATTTAATGTTTGTTAGTCTATTCCGCCCAACTATGAAATGTTAGCAAGAAAGAGCTTTTATATATAAAGCTACCACATCGGTCCCCCTTGCGCCCTTTTAAGAAAATCTGATTTATAAGACAAACATGATGCACAGTTGTAACAGAAGGTATCAGAAGCAATAAAAAGCTTTTTCCCTTAAGTTGATCGCCAGAGATTAATATTTTGAAGTACAAGCTTCTACGGTCAGATACATCAGAAGCCAGCGGTGAAAAGTTTACCAACCCGATATCAGGACTATTATGAAAAGTCCTGCGCGTAAATGTCTTACGATAAATCCTTAGGGATTTTTACGGGCTCCATCAACTCTGACACTCGAGATTCCCGAAACAGCTGTACTAATCAACGATTCGCCTATATAAATATAGCGAGTCCTGATCAGTGGTTTTTCTGGGATCAAATCACTTACTAATAATTAAAAAACAGATTGCTTCTTTGCCAAAAAAAAGCAGATTGGCTCGGCTCCAGGGAATTTCATAAATGTACATATTGCCAAGGAGAACTTCAAAACTTCAGCAGTCACTCTCTTCATAGCATTGGTCCTGCATTAATATATATGCTGTTATTGAAGAACCATGCGAGAAGCTAATTATTTAAAACGTACTTGTGACATCTTAAAAAATGGGACGATAAAAGACTCCATAATTATTTTACATTGTGATGTAAATCAAAACTTAATCCAAAATCACCTTAACACTTTTAATCCCACCCTCCTTTGAGCAATGGAATCATTGGTGTTAGTTACGTTTAAAGTGTGCATGTATCAATATATTTCCCTGCTCCCAATCACCACTCCACCATAGATCCGTTGTACTCAAAAACAAAAAAAAAACAAAAACGCTTTACAGTCAAATGCAATATAATCATCCATTGTATGGCCAAAGAGGTTACATGCCAACAAGGCTCAAGGGCCAACCAGGTATTAAAACATGGTTTCAAATAAAACAATACAATAAAATACAAAAAACAACAACAAAAACATGAAAAACATGAATTTTGAAAAAAAAATCCAAACTTCAAGCTCAACTAAGAAAAAATCAACTTAAAGACAGATACAATAACAATAATAATAATAACAACAACAAATACAAAAAATATTATCTACCTACAAAATTATAAATGAACTTGAAGGCACAACCAACATGCAGCAATATCCAGCATCATGATGTTTTAGACCATGACGCCATTTTCGTGGTTTCGATTGCAGCTGTGTTGAGTTTAGTTCAACTCAGTATTTAATGGACTGGTAAACTCTAGTGACTACAGAGACAGACGGACAGAGAACTTTAACAAAAATCTTTCAATTCTATTCGCATTGAATTACTGATGTTCTGATAAATACTTACAAACACACAAACATACCTTCATTCGTATTGGTTTCATATAACCAGCAGATACTTTTTTATTTGACGCTTAAAGTTGCCTTATTTTTTTTCTGATTTTTTTCCAAGACATTCAATTCACATCAATCACGCTAATCTTAACACCAACCAGCAACAACAACAACAAAGAAGTTAACTTCAAACTCCAACGATTTTTCATTTTGTATTACCAAGATGCTGAATCGAAAAACAATGGAATACAAAATGAACGTTTGACGTTTGTACTTTTTTCTTAAAGAAAACATTTTAAATCTCCCCCATACAATTTAAAGTGCTCTACAGAAGAATAAAAGGTTTCATCAACTCTAAAGAGATATATGACCATAATTTCCGAATGAGATTTATTTCGATAAAAATTTTAAGAATATTAGCATTACACCACCGGATTTTTATCGTATTTAAAAATTCTTGGGCCCCTTTTAGTAATCCATTCATAAGAGACTTGAGAAGTCTTTCAGAAATGTTTTACTTTTCTTTTAAAACCTGCAATATTTTACAACACGTTAATTTTTACCTTCAAGCTTTTTTAGAAAGCTGCGAGTAGAGGCAGATGAAGTGAAATAAACACATTGACAAAGCAAGGAAACCGATAACTTTATCGCTTAGCAAGCAACTGATCAATACGGAGTTGATGTCGACAGAAGAATCTTTAATGCAAAAGGCGATATTCAACGGTTAAATAAAGCAGAACATTACCACACCTTTTCAGTTTTGGGAAAAATCGGCCCAACCTAGAAGAAAGGATCCATCTTAAGACCTAAGACAATGCAATCTTGAATGAGCGAGCTAAAGATAGCAGCACCGTTTAAGATCAAGATGCTTTGTGGAAGCCATCTACCACAATAACAAAGTTTTTGGTTTCGTTACTTCTTCAGAGCTAATGCCAAACCATGCCATGACCCGTTGACTTGGCTTCTTCAACATTTGCTATAACGTAAACAAAAAATTTTATTACCGTTAGTTTCTCTTGTAAGAATTGTGATGATTTTTCTTGTAGGGTTTAAAATATGTCGCAGTTGCTTTACGATTTTTTATTTTTTTTCGTAAATATCATTTGCTGTAATTTAAATTCACGCTTTTTCACCTAAAACTAAATGCAGCTGAATTCCCTGTAAAAAGGATTTTTTATATCAGATTTAAAAACAAAATGCAAAAAGTCATGAAAATATAAATTCTTAAGATTTATAACAATAATTTTATTGAAGACCAAAAAAAAAATAACATAAAAGTGCAAGGAAAGTTGATAAATACAGAGACATTAATACTATATACTAATATATATATATATATATATATATATATATATATATATATATATATATATATATATATATATATATATATATATATATATATATATATATATATATATATATATATATATATATATATATATATATAATATATATATATATATATATATATATATATATATATATATATATATAATGTATTAAATATCGTTAAATTCAAATTTGTCATATTATTATAAATATATATAGAACCTAAAATGCAAAGACATAATGCTCGAATTTAAAAAAAAGCTTAAATTAAAAGTTCCAATTCAGTTCTAGTTCAGTTTTACTTCAGTTCTAGTTCAGTTCTAGTTCAGTTTTACTTCAGTTCTAGTTTAGTTCTAGTTCAGGTCTACATCAGATCGAGATCCCTGGCAAATTCAATCTCTTGTTCATTCATGTTAAGTTCCTAGTTCAGATTCTACTTAAATTTCTATCTCAAATTAACAGTTCATTTCCTTAAATAAGAATAAAGCAGATTATAATTCATTTCCAGGTTCATATCTTACTTCAGAATATAGTTAAGTTTCTAGTTAAGTTTCAATTTCACACCATCATACAGTTCCTACTTTAGTTCAAATATAATTATGCCCATAATTTAAAAAAAATCCTTTAATCATAAAATTTTTCAAAATCTTTTAAAGAAATTTTTGGCAATTTTTCATTAAAAAAAACATTTCATACAAAAATATTGACACCCAACATTTTAAATTTATTGCGATATTAGTTAAATCTATTTATTATAGTCAAACAGAGAAAAATATATATATAATATATATATTTAGTCATTTCGTATAGAAACCAACATTTAAAAGCCCTAAAGCAAATGTTTGATTGCTATTTGGTCAAAAGTTTTGATTTATGCACAGAAATCAGTCTGGTCATAAATACAAAATGAATAAAAACCACAGTAAATCATAAATATTCAAAAATCCAAATATTAAGAATAAAAAAGGAACAACGAAATCAACAAAAGAAATCAGATCAATAAATTTTATGAAAAATATTGAATAAAAAATAAAATTAAATAAAAATATGAAAAACTACCTACGCACTGATATTTAGACGGTTCATAGCAATTTGCAGATTGATACGTGACGGAATTTTACACCAATGATATATGGATGGTTATTGGATTATACACAAACACACACACACACACACATTAATATATACAATAAAGGAGTTAAAGTCAGCCAACTAGTCAATTTTATTTAGTGATTTTTATTTTAGACTTAAAGAAAATATAACCAGAAAAAAGCAACTACAACTTAAAGTGACTACAAAAACAAAAATACTTAATACAAATGCTAAAATAAAACAACCAGTAAAATAAAAAAAGAAAATTTATAAAACATAAGGATCTGGCATTAAACCGAAAACTGAGGCACCAAATAAAAAACAATGAAGAGAAAAAAGCAAAAGTTAATAATCGGTTTCGTAAAGTAACTGAAATACTCGTTCAAACAAAAATCTACAACAAGAAATATAGTTTTACAAGTTGTTGTTTAAACTTTGATTGTACTCAATACAACAACAATATGAAAATAACATGAAAACTATATATTGGCCCAACTTTGACTAAAAAAGGTTTTTTGATAAAAGAACTCATGTCCGGTTTTCATACATTTAACAGAGGGCAGAACCTTCAATGAATGCAAAAAAATACTTTATTCTCCCTTTTTTTAAAACTACAGATTAAAACACTGGATTAACCCGATCATGAGCAGCGATCTTCATGGATATAACTCCAGTTCTAGTTCAGTTCTTGTTCAGCTTTAGTTCAGTTCTATTTCAGTTCTGTTCAGTTCTAGTTCAGTTTTACTTTAGTTCTAGTTCAGTTCTAGATCACTTCCTATTCAGTCTTCAGTTCTAGTTCTTGATCAGTTCTAGTTCAATTCCAGTTCAGTTCTACTTCAGTTCTTGATCAGTTCTATTTCAGTTCTTATTCAGTTCTAGTTCAGCTCTTGTTTAGTTCTTGTTTAGTTCTTGTTTAGTTTTTGTTTAGTTCTAGTTCAATTCTAGTTCTATTCTGGGCGGTTTTAGTTCAGTTCTTGGTCAGTTCTAGTTCAGTTATTGTTTAGCTCTAGTTAAGCTTTAGTTCAGGTCTAGTTCAGTTTTAGTTTAATTCTAGTTCAGTTTTAATTCAATTCTATTTCAGTTTTATATAAGTTCTACTCCACTTCTAGTTCAGTTGTAGCTAAGTTTAGTTCTAGTTCATTTCTTATTTAGTTCTAGTTCAGCTCTAGTTAACTTCAAGTTTAGTTCATTTTTATTCTTGGGCTGTGTTAACCGCATAATTTGATACTTTTGAAATTCTAGTTCAGTTCTACTTCAGTTCTAGTTCAGTTCTAGTTCAGTTCTAGTTGTAATTGAGTTATAGTTCAGTTCTAATTCAATTCTAGTACCGTTCTAACTTATTTCATTTTTATTCTTGGGCTGTTACGGTTAACAGGTTGATACTTTTGGAATTCTAGTTCAGTTCTGGTTCAGTTCTACTTCAGTTCTAGTTTTTGTTCAGTTCTAATTTAGATCACTTTTATTCTTGGGCTGTGTTAACCGCATAATTTGATACTTTTGAAATTCTTCCATAATTGTGGCACAATTCATCTGCAACACAAAACACATCCATTCAAACAATCAGCCTACAACAGAAATGTATTTGAACGATATTCAACAATAAATAAAAACTAAATAAAATTTTCTATAAAACAAAAAACTAAGGAAAATGCTAAGTAACATTTAGGCATCACGTATATGGTTGGCCATCAATCGTCCACTGTCACAGGGCCAAACAGCCAACCAACAACATTTATAATGATAGGGGTGATCAGAACTACACCGCAGAAAAATACTGGCAACAACAACAAATAAAAAGAAACAAAGTAAAAAAATATATAAATGTGCTAGAACTCTTGGATTTAGATTTAATATCTCCCTCCATGCCTCGTTACCTACAAAATAAACATTGTTCAGTTCTTTTGGTATCCATAACAAAAAAGTTAAAAGTTGGAAAATAAAAATAAAATTTTTTGCTCAAATTTTTTTAACCAAAAAAAAGTTTCATTTTTTTAGATTTAGTATTTGAAACAAATCTTGTTTTGGATAGTTTAATTACAAAGTTTTATTTTCTCCACTGGTTTTAGACAAATTTCTGTTTCTGTTTCTGTTTTTTTCTTTTGGTGGGGGTTAAACATATTTTATTTTCTCCTTGTTTTTGTTTTGGTTTACCGCCAAACTATAAATTTGTATACTTCCTTTTTACAAAGAGAAAAACAAAAAGAAAAACATCCTCAATAAAGGTTTTAGGTTTAATTTTCATTTATTTGCCAATATTTCTGTCTGCAAATAAACAAATATTTTTTCGTTGTTAATTAAACCCTCCGCCACCACAACTGGTGATAAGGGTATATTAACTTTGTCATTCCGTTGTTAATACCAAGGAAGATTAGAAATTGATCTAGTCAATTTTCAGTCTTTCTAGTTCCGTTAAGTTCACTTCCTATTCAGTCCTTCTCAGTTCTAGTTCTTGATCAGTTCTATCTCAGTCCTAGTTCATTTCGCGTTTAGTTCTAATTCAGTTCTACTTCAGTTCTTGATCAGTTCTAGTTCAGTTCTAGTTCAGTTCTTTGATCAGTTCTAGTTCCGTTTAAGTTCACTTCCTATTCAGTCCTTCTTCAGTTCTAGTTCTTGATCAGTTCTATCTCAGTTCTAGTTCATTTCGTGTTTAGTTCTAATTCAGTTCTACTTCAGTTCTTGATCAGTTCTAGTTCTGTTCTAGTTCAGTTCTAGTTCACTTCATATTCAGTCCTTCAAGTTTAGTTCATTTTTATTATTGGGCTGTGTTAACCGCATAATTTGATACTTTTGAAATTCTTTCCATAATTGTGGCACAATTCATCTGCAACACAAAACACATCCATTCAAACAATCAGCCTACAACAGAAATGTATTTGAACGATATTCAACAATGAATAAAAACTAAATAAAATTTTCTATAAAACAAAAACTAAGGAAAATGCTAAGTAACATTTAGGCATCACGTATATGGTTGGCCATCAATCGTCCACTGTCACAGGGCCAAACAGCCAACCAACAACATTTATAATGATAGGGGTGATCAGAACTTCACCGCAGAAAAATACTGGCAACAACAACAACAAATAAAAAATAAAGTAAAAAAATATATAAATGTGATAGAATTCTTGGATTTAGATTTAATATCTCCCTCCCTGCCCACTCGTTACCTACAAAATAAACATTGTTCAGTTCTTTTGGTATCCATAACAAAAAAGTTAAAAGTTGGAAAATAAAAATAATTTTTTTTGCTCAAATTTTTTAACAAAAAAGTTTTATTTTTTTTTAGATTTTAGTATTTGAAACAAATCTTGTTTTGATAGTTTAATTACAAAGTTTTATTTTCTCCACTGGTTTTAGACAAATTTCTGTTTCTGTTTCTGTTTTTTCTTTTGGTGGGGGTTATACATATTTTATTTTCTCTTTGTTTTTGTTTTTGGTTTACCGCCAAACTATAAATTTGTTACTTCCTTTTTACAAAAGAGAAAAAACAAGAAAGAAAAACATCCTAAATAAAGGTTTTAGGTTTAGTTTTCATTTATTTGCCAATATTCATGTCTGCAAATAAAACAAATATTTTTTCGTTGTTAATTTACCCTCCGCCACCACAACTGGTGAAAAGGGTATATTAACTTTGTCATTCCGAGTGTAACGCCAAGCAGATTAAGCAATTATCCGAATCCAATGACATTTCGTCGCATTATTTCATATTGTCCCAAGCGGTTTCCTTTTCAAAACCAGCTATATCAGTTCACCAGCAAAAAAGTCATAGTCCGATATTTGAGACAACCTCAAAATTTCGAAAAAGAACTTTTCTAATTTTTTTTTTTAACAAAATGTAACTGGATTTTAATTAAAATTTAACTAAAATAGACAGTTATACATTCTTTATCATCGTACAAAAAAAAAATTATTAAAACTGGATAATCAGAAAGTAAGTTATAGGCTGAAATATGCAAAATTTTGATACACCCCCGAAAATTTTAAGACAATATTTTGAAGTTTGCCTTGTATATTTGTTTTGATACAATAATAAAACCAAAGAAACTAGATTGTGCTGGGGTCATTATTTGACATAGCTCCCATATAAGTTCCCTTCCCGGAATATGGTTAATAGCTTTTAAAAGTCTATTGAATTCTATTGAAATTTGGTACAATTAGTTTCCTAATTGCCTTGAATATATGTTGTTAATTTTATTAATATCGGTCCATATTTTACTACACCACCCATATAACGCCCCTCCCTGGACTTATAAAGCTATTAAATAAAAACAAATTACATGAAAATTTGACGCAATTAATTTTCTAGCTATCCTGAATATACGTTATTAATTTAAATCAATATCGGTCCATATTTTGATATAGCTCCCTTCCCGGAAAACGTAATTGAACTTTAAAACAATTAAAATTAATACCATTGAAATTCGGCACAATGATTTTAAATATTAATTTAAACATATAAATATTTGTGATGGAGGGTACTTTAGATTCGTCGCAGCCGAATATAGTATTCTTTCTTCTGTTTTTATTAAGTTTGCATGTTAATCGACCATCTGCAATTTCCTTTAAGTACAAATTTTAAGTTTCTCACATATTTATTTTTTAGGAAAATTGCAAAGCAATTTCAATATGGCGTTAGAGTCAAAAATAAAAGAACTATAAAAAATGGCAATAAAAAACACTGTTGTCTATTGCTTAAGTCTAGAAAATATAATTTTATTTTTTCTACTTTATTTGTATTGCAGTTGAAAAAAGAAAATGAAACAATTATTTTGGTATTTTTCTTTCCGTTTTGTAAATTATCGGTATGGATTTTTTCGAAAAAATCTGGTTGCAGAATCGTAGGTGGAAGTAATGAATTTTATATATTGGAATTATATGTAAGTATACCAACATCATCTAACAGGATATCTGAGAAGCGGATTTATGTCATTTGCATATAAGTGCGTGGGGACTATTTTTAAACGGATGGCTCAAAGCATGGAGATAGAACAGGACTGGGTCTCTATATGGAAGAACTGGAAAAAAGGAATATCCCTCCGACTACAGAGCCAAAATGGGATACTAACCTGACTTAACCAAACCCAACTTATACATTGTGTTTAAACATAGCAATAGAATTGTTTCCTGCCAACGCCTTCACTTCTTTATAACTCTTTATGCTGCTGCTCAGTTCCTTTTTCCCTGGACTAAAACTGATTATAAAACTGAACTGAATTTCAACTGAACAAGAACTGAAGTAAAATTGAAATAGAATTGAAGTAGAACTGAACTAGAACAGAACTAGAGCTGAAATAGAGCTGAACTAGAATTGAAATAGAACTGAACTAGAACTGAACTAGAACTGAACTAGAACTGAACTAGAACTGAACTAGAACTGAACTAGAACTGAACTAGAGCTGAACTAAAATTGAAATAGAACTGAACTAGAACTGAACTAGAACTGAACTAGAACTGAACTAGAACTGAACTAGAACTGAACTAGAGCTGAACTAAAATTGAAATAGAACTGAACTGAAAACTGAACTGGAACTCAACTTGAACTGCAATTACTTATTATCCATTCTTTCGCTCCCTTTCTATAAAATTTCCTGATACGTCTATGAACGTGGGTGTTTTTACAAATTTTTGTTTATTTTATTTGTTCAAATCTTAAGTAAATAAACTCCATTTAATCATGCAAAAGGAACAACAAATACTGCAAAATCTTTTAAATAAACTTTAAATCCTAAAATTTTGATTCTTGTATATAAAATTTAAAAATTTTTGTTTAAATTCTCTAAATTAAAATTTAGAAATTTTTTATCAAAAAGATAAAACTTTAAAGCTTTAAGCATTAAAAAAAACTATTTGCTAATGATCTGTCAAATGTGCGATCATTGACTGGCAAAATATTTGACTAAATAAAATCAAGCCGGAAAAAAATATAAAAACAGAATGAAAGAATACGAGTCGCAACCCTTTTAAAATAATTAATCATTTAAAGTATAAAAGAAAAATATGCGATTGTCTTCTAAAACATTTTAAAAACAGCTGTAGACTAAAATATGTATTAATTTAGTTGGAGGCTAAAAAATGTTAATAAAAATTTAGTTTATTAACGGTAATTAAATATAATATTTAGGGGGACTTTTTAAGTCGTTAAATTTGATTAAAATTATTTTGTTTATTTTTTTCTTTATATCTCGACTTATGACATTTTTCAATAGAACACAATTGTTGCTTTTAAAATCGCTTTTTATGTAACGTTTTTTTCAATTTCTCATTAAAAATTTTGTTTTTAATTTTTCAACTTTTTTTTAAAGTTTTCTCCTTCCAACAGCTTTTTTCCTAAACATATCATTATGATTTTTTTCTATTGGCACTTTTAATTAATGTTTAGTTCCCGATACTTATCATTTGTCATTTTACCAAAAATGATTAGAAGAAAAGAACATTTTTCATTCATTCATTCATTCATTAAGGCAAAAAAGAAGACTTTAGAATTTAGAATTCATTCATTAAAAGTTTAAGTTTTTAACACAAAATTATAATTAAGTTAAAAATAGTTTTTATTTTTGTGCCAAAAATAAGGTGTCTGTTACCGTTTCATTAGTTTTTATTCCCCTACACCACCACAGGTGGTAGAGCTTGTTCGCAGAGTACAAGTACAAAGTTGAAGATATCTTAATAAAATTTTTTGTTCTATTATTTTGGTCCAAGGACGATGTCTATTTTAATGACTGGTATGGCATTTCACATAGGCCCCACACAATTGCCCTCCGTCGTGGGTTTGCGAAAACAAGTTTTATCATATTTTAAAACAATAAAATATAAACGGAGGACCGGTCTATCTATTTTTTTTTAAATTAAGATAAATATAAACCAAATCCGCTGTGCGAAATTGTACGAGGATCGGTCCATCTTTTTTACTACATCTCATGTATGTAACCCATTTTGAATGTTGGTATCATAATAATCTATTGCTCACATATAAGAATAAATAAGTAAAAGTTATACAAGGGCCGTTCATAGTAGTCGTTTTGTAGCACTCGTTTACAACCAACAATGTTGTGTAGGGTATAACATAGACGAACTTGACCAACTTTAATATTGATGTTTTGAAAATTTTACCCACGATCATTTCAGATTTTTGCTAAATCTTTAAATCTTTAGAAGGCAAATTAAGAGAAATAAATATTTTATTTTTGTTTCAAATGTTATAGAGATTCACGTCCTTCCTATTTTGATCAAGTTTGTCAATAAATCTAATCTTTGGGAGTTCCATCGCACATTGGGGCAGGAAAAATATCTGTAAATTTTTGATCGGCTAGAAATTAAACACGATTATAACAAAAAGGTATATCATTATTCTTCGGTAGTTTAGACCCCGTGGGGTGTAATTTCAAATCAAAATAATTAAAATAAACGAATAATTTTTGGAGAAAATAAAATAAAATAATTTTCTGAAATTTTCACGAAATGTGGACAGTTATGATTCTTTATTTAAGTGCTGAAAAGAATTATTAATTTTATTAAAGAATTTTCTTGTATTCTCAAGAAAAATCACAACAATTGGACCTTTTTCGCCTATAGAGTCCACATTTATTGAAGGTGTGTAAAAAGGCATTAACAAACAATTAAAATCATTTTGCGGTTTCCAAATCTTCATTATGTTAGGATTTTAGAACATGAGGTTATTTTCGAGAGGTTCTGGGTTTTAGTTCTATAGAGGTTTCCGGCACAAAATTTAAACTAAAGAAAAAAAATAATTTTATTCTAGATGAAAACAATCAACAAATAGGTAAGAATGTTAAGTCCGACTACCTAATGGAATGTTACAAACATTTTAGGAACGGCCCTCGTATAATTTTATTTTCTGATTTATTCTTAAGTGTGTATCATATTATTGTGACTCTAAAATTCTCTTCTGTTAGGGTTATATTATACACATATCTAAGTTTGACCAATTATTATAATGCCAACGTATGTGAGATTTTTGCTCTTAGTGATATTTGGAAGGGAGTTTGTATGGGACCTATAAGAAATAATGGACTCTCGCATATTTTGACACACAGTATTAGAATATTATAAGACTCAATTGTGCCAAATTTCGTTTAAATCGTTTTGTATTAAGGACTTTTCTGGCCTTATAACCCATTTTGGGAAGAACATTTGTATGGGAGTTACCTGAAATATTGAACCGAACATGAGCAATTTCAATAGGATTCGTCTTTAAGCCAAAATAATAATGTGTACCAAATTTCATCGAGATATTTCAAACCACCTTTGGTGGTATAAACAAATAGGAAAGAATGCTATATTCAGCTATGCCGAATCTTCAATAAACTCCTCCACAATGCGTGTGAATTAAATACATTATGTTTCACTCATACAATCACTCACTTACAGAGGTATGCTAGATATTCAAGTTTTTCTTAAATATTACAAGGAATCCTTAATGAGTATCAAAATTAGTTATATTTTTGGCTACAACTTTTTTCTTCTAAACCGATTTTGATATTTGTAATGGTAATAAAGCATATATAACCTAATATTATGGTAAAATTGTATTCTAATTTGTTAATTTATAATTGACAATTATTAGTTGATTCAATATATCTCTTAATATCTTGAATCGACTTTAATGACTTTAAAAAGGAAAGTTCTCAGGACAATAACAAATATTCTGGTCAAATTTCATTGATCTCTGTCAATTATTACGGATTTGTTGGTGCCAACAACAGATTGACAGACGCAAGTTGCTATATCGACTCAGATATTAAAAAAATCTGGCGCTAGATTTTGCATATTTTAAAAGTTTGAAATTCAAATGGAAATAACTCTAATGTTTGGCCGGCCAACTTTTTGCATGATTAAGTGGAGTTTTTTCTGGTCACCTAATTTAGTCAGATTGACAACGTATTCATTAGTTCAACAAAAAAAATAAAAAAATAATCAAATTATTTTTGGTTTAATGTTATAACAAAAACCTACATTAGGAATTTTTCGATCTCACTCTTATTTTATATAACACAATTATTCACGGACAAGTCTTTAATATAAAATTAGTATTTAGTCTTTAAAAGATATAGATTCATGAAACTTTTCTAAAGCCTTTGACAAGAATTTTATACTAAATTCATTTAAATCACTGGCATATGCGCTTCAGAACTTGAAAAAGCTTTCAATATTATAAAGCTTTACTGCAAAAGAAATTACTTTAAACATTCGTTTTATAAAATGTTTGTCTGTATCTTTAATACTAAATATTTAATATATAATTTAATAAAATATATACTAATTTATAGGTTTTGTTCTCTACTAAAACCGTTAGAAATAATCCTTTTCAAAATAAATTATAAATTATTTTTATTCTTTTCGACTCACGCAAAACTTGTGTTTGGCTCATGTCTCTGAGTAACCAAAAAACAAAAAAAAAAAACAATTTGGAATAAAATTAGTAGATGAATGTTAATACTTGTACAATCAAAAACTAATTCTTAAGAAATTTTGAAGTTAAAGGGTCATATTTCAGGCGCATTAACAGACATTTATAATTAAATCAAGACATTGTGTTTTTTTCATATTTCTTAGGTGATTTTTTTATACAGTTGTCTTTTATTTAGTGTTGTAGTTGTTGCTGTATTAAGTATTGTCTGCCTCGTCAAATAACGCTTAAAGCATTAACGGAAATGATCAACCATTTAGACCAACAAGAAAAAAAGTTTGGGTTCTTTTTTTGCAAAAAAAAAAAAGAGAAAAAATACTTAAGAAGAAATCCCAAAATAAAGTTCAGCCACTAGTAATTAAGCACACACATGATAAAAACCCTTAAGATATGAATATCAACAACAACAACACAAACAAAATATATAAATACAATAAAAACTTTTTCTGTACACTCTATAAAGAATTTGAGAAAATTAGCATTTAATTTAAGGTAAACTAAGAAGCTTTTATGCGCTACAATAAAGAAATTAAAAATACAACTTTATTTTAAATCAGTAAACTTTCTAAAATTTTCATTCTAATTGAATTGTTTGTAATTGTAATTGTTTGATCATTTCAAGCTTTTAATCAAACATGAAATTTTTTGAACAATTTATCAATTTTAATTTTTAAATTTTTAAAGCTTTTATTCCAGCTACAATGTACGAATCAATATGATACGCTCTCGTTACAATCAAGTTTTAAAACTTTCAATGCAAAAATGATAATTATATAAAGCTTTCTTAAATTTAATATCTTAAACATTTGTCAAAAACTTTTTAATATAAAATCTGTAATCATTTAAAACTTTTAATAAAAAATTATGATTAAATTCACACTTTTACAATTTTAAATCAAAAAATTTTAAAGCTTTTTGGTTAATACAAAAGCTCATTAAAAGAACATATTAATTTTTATTCATTCTTAAAGAAAAAACTTTCATAACTTAGAATTAAAATCAGTGAATAGAGAATCATATGACAAACTTGGTGATTCCTTAATCATTCGTTTTATGTAAAATGTTCATAACTAAATTTTAGTCAATGTATTAGGTTTTAGCAAAGACAATAAATCATATTATTCTTTGGTTTTAGTATCTACATTTTCATAATCACTTTAAGCTTTTAATACAAATTATGGATTTTCTTAAACTTTTAAATATAAAAGTTTATGTAATTAGTTTAAAATCAATAAAAACTTTAAGCTTTTATTGCAAACTAATCCTTTAGTGTAAAATCCATCAGCACTTAAAACTTTCAGTAATAAAATATAATTTTAAAGCTTTTACTTATATTTTTTGAAAACTTTATATAAAGTAAGAAAATTTTAAATAAAGTTGAAGATGTTACAAATTTCTTAAGATTGAGTGAGAATGACTAAAATTTAAAGCTTTAGCTCCAAAAGCTTTTATCCAAAAGCTTTAAATATAAAATGGTAATCATTATAAACCTTCTTAGTTATTGCCAAAATGCACATTATAAGTTTTCTTACTAAAATTTAAAAAACTACACTACAAAAAGCTCCAGTTCCATAAACTTTTAGTATTTAAATCAACATATTTATTCTCGAAACATTCTTGACTTTAACTTAAAAGTTCTTTGAGGTCTTATAATTGCAAGTTCTGCCACTTTAAGTTTAAAGCTTTAATACCAAACAGCTTTAGGTTCACAAATTAATTATTGCCTTAAGCTTTCAATGTTTATATAAACTAATTTGAAATATAATTTATTTAATCTGGTAACAAATCTTCTAAATAACTAATATTTTTCTCTATCTCCTGAACAAATCGCGTAGCTCGCGATAAATGACTTAACTCAAAAATTATTATCAGACTCTTCTAGTCATAACGAAATTATGTTCTTTTTAATTTTCTTAAAGTTTTTTTTTAACTTATTTTATGATTTTTAACCGCGTTTATTTTGGCAGTAATCCATCATTGTGAAAATCATGGCGTTATAAGGCCGACAACATTAATGAATTTTACCGATTATTTGTTTCGAATATTAAGTAAGTTTTATTCCCTCTTAGTTGCGGAATTTTAAGTGAATTTGATTAAAGTCCTAAAATGCAGTTATGTTGGATACTTTTTTATTTTCTATCAAAAGCTTTTTTTAATAAATTTGACTTTGGTACGTGCCAAACACGAGCTTAACATCTTTTATGTTTTATAGACGATTTATCAGATAATAAAAATATAGAGAAAATGAAATGAATTATTTTGAAGCATTAGAAAACGCTAAGCAACAAATATAGAGTTACACACGTGAAATTAGTGTAACGTTGTACCTGAACCTGCCATCCCTACATTTTATTCCTGTTTATCGGTTTTATGGGAAAGTCATTGGGAAAATGTCATGAAACATGTTTAATGATTTAGTGAAGGGTACCGCCTTTGTTTTATTGATCCTTTTTATATGATAAATGTCATAGATTTAGATCATCCAATGAAATTTTTGAAATCTGGTAAAGAAGAAAATAATAGAACACTGTAATAGCTACAATGTATAAATGACTGCGTGCCACAAGTTAGGTAGTAAGTTCCCTTACAGTGTCACACAAGGCATGTGGTTCGACTACGTGACTGCTTTCAAAATCAGAAAGCGAAACTCCTTCCTTTTGATATGGGTTTCCAATGTAGAGGGCTCAGTAATATTTACAGTCAGAAGTGTAACTTGTTTCCTACTACCAATATGGAGGTGATTGCATAGGTTCCATAAGTTCACTGGCTCAATTAAGGTCACGATGTAACACACCCAAATCAAAAATAAAATAACTTATTCACAACTAAAGGCGGATTAAAGAACACATTAGGAATCAGGCTTCGCCAAAATAGGTTCATTATTTTTAGTGAAGTCGGCTTTTCACTAAAAAAAATAACTTAGTGATTTTACTACGTAGGGCCAAAGGTCAGTCTTTTAGAAAATCTAACCTTCACAGGGATATAAAGTGAAATAAAAATGAAATGAAATAAGTAATCAAAAATGCCTTCTCTTCTCCCCAACTTTTATCACTGCTATTCACTCTTACATTTATCTGGCTTTTTAGATTTATACGGCGCGACGTCTTCTCCTGTATCCTTGCAGATTCAAGTTAACAGTAATTTTCCTAAGCATATAACAGATCCAGCGCTGAGTGTTCTTATTTCATTCGCTAGGGTATGTTGGCTAACACAGCGAGTCATTAGATGAAGTTCTAGACCAGAATACACAAAGAAACTTGCGAACACTTCAGTTCGAGAAACTTGCATTTATGCATGACATTATTTACAGCATTCCAAGTGACAACAACTTACCGTATGCAACGGTGAAGATGGTTATTCCAAACATAACTTTATTGAACACAACTTTGTCGTGCTTTCTGTCTTCCACTGATCGTGAAAAATAGCTACGGATGACTTAACAATAGTTCGTAGGATACTTATTAGGTCAATGGTGGATGTGTGTGGTGTGAATTGTTCCTACCTCAATCTTGAAGTAACTCTTTTAGAAATGATTTTGGTAAATGTCGGAGCTTTACATTTTCACTTAGCTCATTGTCTAGAATCTCAGAATACCCGGCTATAATATTCAAGAACTTGAATGTGAATCTGTAGTGAAGAATTCAGTAGTGTTTTTGCCACTACTGAATTTTCAAAATACTCGGAAAATATTTGAGCTTTCGTACGCAGATCGGCCTTTAACAGTTCAGCGGAGTTTCAATAGTTCAGCAATGATTTTTTCAACAACCGTGTTAAAGAATATCTCTACTCTAGTTATTAGGATCAATGAGATATCCCTTTTTCGTATATTTATTATGATGCCTTCAATCAGAGATTATTTTATCTGCGGAAAAAGTCAGTGAGATCGTCAGTCATCAGTTTACCCAGAATTTCATACTCCCTAATACGTATTATTTAAGAGTTCGATATAATTAATTATGGATTTCGAAAATGGATTTCGTACTTTACGATGGAATTTCAATTTGTTTCATCTGAAATCTATTATTTACGCACTCGTTCGTTCTTGCCGAAAATCAAAAAGCTGAATTCATAAAAATGAACTTCACATCTTTCTATTGCTTTAGCTAGTTTAATTGTACAGGTCAATAACACTACGTGTTCGAACTATAATCAGGCTGGATTTCTGGCAGATCTACCGAAGTTCAATTTACTAGTTTAATCCGAAATTAATCCGACACGATTCCACGTTGACACCAATTGTCATACGCTTACGCCAGATCGTGACTCCTGTTAATCAAAACCATGACAAGAATGCCCGTGGGTACTTGCGTCAACACGGATGGCTCAAAACCTGAATAGAGGACAGGTCTGGTTCTTTATATGGAAAAACCGTAGACCTGAATATCACTCGGACTACTAAACCACAATAAGGTTATTCAAGCGAAGTTACGTTTGATTAGGGAGGCCATAATCTAGGCCAAGGTATCTTTACCAATAGCCAAAAGGCAAATAGGGCCCTTTCACCCAAATATTCTAAACTTAGGTTTTTCCTGGAATGTAAAAATACCATTAACAAATATTCCAAAGTTGAAAGAGAACGCATAATCTTGATACCTAAACATCAAGGTGTGATTGGGAATGAGAAGGCAAATAGTCTTTAGACCATTGCTAAAGGCTTCAATGTATAAGCCTGCCAAATCTTATGACTTTTAACGCATTAAGGACGAGGCTAAAAGAGTAGGCGAAAGCAACACAAAGTCTCTGTGGAAAATGAACTGCCAAACATACTTTAGGGACACCCAGATGAGAGGAAAACCTTAAGTATTTTAGAATTTCATAAAAGTGTCATTGCCAAGCCTTAAAGACCCTGAGATTCCAGAATTTTGTGGATGACAGACATAACCCAACTGAGGATACCATATTGGAGGGTATTAAGGAAGTTCGTATATGATACGGTATTCTACTGATTATTTGGTATGAAACGCTTATTCAGATTGGGAGTATATAACAAGCCGAAGTAGTGGATTAGGTGTATGTTAATGGGTATGAGACCACTTCATGGGGTTGGTATCCTCTCTTCAACCTTGGAATTATGAAATGGATGATGAGGAATTTTAAAATGAATTTGATAAATAACTATAAAATGCGTAAAATATAAAAAAGAACTCCATCTTCAAATTCTTATGTGTAACATTTGATCCAGTATTTATGCAATTTTCGGAAGTTTTATATTCACTTTACACATGTAATTATCTAATTTTATAAACTTTTATATTTTTTTATTTATTCCACTCGTGAGAATCTCAATAAAGAATTCCCACTAGCTCTGGGTCAAGTTCACTTTAATTTCTTTAACTTATATGGATGACGGGAACATAAACAAGTAAATGGAAAATAAGAGAGAGAGAGAGACTAACTAACATTTAATTTAAGCACCAAAAACAAAAACTAAGTAAAAGGAAATGTTTGGCAGATTTTAAACTCAATGTATGTTGTCTGATGTAATTATATAGTCTGGCCACTATTTGGGACTGACATTAAATGTGAAATGGGAAGAAAACAAAGCAAGAAAAAAAGGATGCATGCAAACACACGCATACGACATGGCCAAACAAAATCAGGATAATTATGATCAATTTTAAAATAACAAGAGTTTTTAACAAAAATAAAACAAAAAAATTATTTTGCTTTCATTTTAATTTTGATGATTACAGAGTGACAAGAATATTAAGAAACAGGACATTTAAGTTGCTATTGTTTAGGGAATTTTTTTGCGAAAGCACCCTTATTTTTGCTGAAAATAATTTAATAATTTATTACTTTTGCATATAGAAATATTTTGAAAAAAACTTCCAATATTTGTTTTAAGATAAAGATAACTTAACAGCCTGAGGAATATTTTTTAGCTTAATAATTTATTATTTATAGTTATTTATTGGGGTTGAAAAATTTATCATTAAACAGTGTAACGGTTTCTTAAAATGTTTATAATGTTTTTTTAAAAATAAATCTCCAAAAGGCTGATATAAAACAAACAAGCCGAAATAAAATTCCAAACGATGTTATATATGTTCTTTAATCGACTTTAAAAGCTCCTCATGACATTTTTCAAATACTCTACACGAACATGTTTCCATATAACGTCTTATAGTCGCCCAAACACTATTAAGTAAATTTCTAAAATCAAAATGGGAATTGAAAAACAAAACCATCTGGCATCACACTTTTTATTCTATTAAAAGCTTTCCATCAAAGTTAAGTTGTGTCCACGCTTAACTTACTGACATTGAAAAGAAAGGTTTGTGAATTTGATAGATAAAAATCTGTTAAAACTGCAGAAATTGGAAACATTAACAGCAAAAACAAAAAAAGAATTTGTGGAATTCCATCCAAAGATATACAGATTTGAGTCAATATAGCTTTATGTCCGCTTGCACAGTGGGTAGAGCCTTTTTAGTTGTGTTAAAGAAATATGAAAACAATTGAGATTTTCGATTTTGATTTTATATTTATCGGAGGTCTGGTAGAAGTCCTATCTGGCGATTAAGAAAAATTGTCCACAACTGCATTTCATTTTAACAATAAGAATGCTATTTTCGGCTGTCCAGTACACCATTTAAAATTAAGGAAATCTGAACTTAGGAAATTCCTATTTAATTTAGGCCTATAACCTTGAGTTTACTTCGAGAAGGGGAGTATTACCTATATATGGATCAATATTTGTCAAACCAGTAACCAGTAACATAACTTGAAAAAATAAGTTTGACGAATTTTAATGGAATTTAACTATATATAAGAGGCCTTTAACCAAATATGGACCGAAATTCGTCAAATTAATTACATATTTTATAGATATAAAATTGAAATGAAATTGATCCATATTTAATGGAATCAATTTCAGTAAAGATGTATTGAAGCGATTGAACAGAGTTAAAGCCTGCTCCCGGAATGGCCTATATGGGAACTGGGACAAATAATGTTTCCAACAAAATCAAACTTCTATGAGTTGGCTTTTACGTCAAATAGATGCATGTGAAAAATTTCACAAAATTATTTTTAAAATTGAAACATGGCGATTTTGGGGTGTATCAAAATTTTGCAGACATTTTTCTATAACTTTGTCCTATTGCTCCAAATTTTTATTTTTAAATCCAGTTTAATTTTATTAAACAATTCAAAGTTGTCCAAAGTAAAAATTTTTAGGTTGTCTTAGATATCGGTCTATATTTTTTTTACCATTAGACCGATATAGCTGCTTCTAAAAAGGAAACTGCTTGAGGGAATAAAAAACAATTGCCTATGTTTCTTGATATTTTAACAATCATCATATACACTTTATGGGATCTTAAATTTCTTCTTGGCGTTACACACGGAATGACAAAATTAGTATAACCTTATCAACACCTGTAGTGGTGGAGGGTATAAAACAAGCAAGAGTATACATATTACTCATGACAGAAAGTCTTTAACGTAGAGTATGGTTATTACATAAAACTATTTTCAATCGATTTCCAGAAGTGAGTTTTGTAACTACGAACAAGTGAGAACCGATCTGTTTGAAATTATGGGTTGTAGGTCCATAATAGCTTAATAATATTTAAATTTCAAAACTCTCATTCTAAATTATCTTTAGATATTCGATTAGTAATTTTCACATTTTATGGACAATACGACAAAAACTATAGACCATGTTTTCCCCCAAACATACAGAAAATAACACACATAAACAAAAAGACTCAGTCATTTTTATCAAAATAGATTTAGATTTTAATATAGTAAAAAGAACTTTAAAATATTTAAGATATTAACGAACGTCCCTACGTTGCAGATGTAGTTTTGGTTTTTCCACAAATTTCATAATGGTGTGATTTACAAATTTCAAATCTTCATATTTGAAATCTGTAGTAAATTTGTATCTCCTAAGAATTTTGATCAAATAGACTTTTAAAAATATCATGGCATATTTTCCACCTTTTGACAAAATAAAAATTATATATAAAATAATTAAATACAAAATAATATAATTTAAAGATATTTACTCACCGATACAAAATCTCAAACCTTTGGTGAAAGGTATAAATGCGAATGGGTCACGGGAGGCCATATTTGAAGGCAAAAAATTATCAGGATTAAAAATATTGGCATTAGGTCCCCATATTTCTTTACTGCGGTGTAAACCAAAAATATCTATAAACATACATTGACCCACCGGTATTGTGACACCATTATCAAGTGTTAGATTCTCATTGCAAACTTCTCGGGCTATGTGTGGCACGGCCGGGGTCAGACGCATTGTTTCATTTAAAACCATTTCCAAGTAGGAAAATTTGTTCAATTCTTCCCATGTCAAATCATGATCGTCATTGTCAGGCTTTAAACTTGATATTTCCTCATATAAACGTTCTTGATATTGTGGATACATGGCCAGAAATACAAGTACATAAAATGATGTGGAAGCTATTGTATCGAATGCTCCAAAAAATAGATGTAAAATGGAATTACATATTTCGTCCTCTTTTAGAACATTATCGTTGACACCTTTCAAAACATAATCCAAAGCACTATTCATTTCAGGATAATCGCCATTATTATTTTCTTTTAAATTATACCACGATTCATTGATAAGTTTTTTAAGGAATGTCACACCTTCGACACCTTTTCTGAATGTGGTAAATTGACCCAATTTAAATATAAAATATATTTTATAATTAATCTTAATTATAGCCTCAGTTACATATTCTTCCATTCTATAAAGATATAAATATATATTTAAATCGGGATATTTGGGTCTATAAAAGTTTTAATTTTACCTGGTAGTATACTCCAGCATTTTATCCAAATTCTTTGGATCCAATTCCTTCTTTAAAATTGTACCTAAAGTTCAATTCGATTTAAATATATAAACATAACTATTTCATATCGCCTTACCTGATGCTATTTTCAAAGTCAATTTCTCAAATAATTTCATCAGTTCTATGTTTTCTCCCTGTTTCAGATTTCGCTCAATGTTTTCTATTATGTGATTAACTTCTTTATTGAATAGCGGCACAAATGATGATAAGTTTTTATGGGAGAACGCTTTATCCATTACTTTTCGGTGACGTTTCCACCATGAATCTGTAAAAAATTGTTACCCAAAAGAAAATTTATATAAAAGAAATCTATATATTCGGCTATGTCGAACCCTCCCCCACGATCGATTTAGAAAATTGTTTAAACATTTTTAAAATTCTATTTGCAATGAAAATTTAATAAATCGTTTAGTTATAATGTTGAATTTTTTTCAATTTTCAGAAAGTTATCTCAGATACCGATCTATAACATTTTTTTCTAGTGACAAACAAAGGAATATATCTAAATCGACTCAGTTTTTGATTTGATGCAAAAAATTGAAAGGGTATCAAAAGTGAAATATACTTCTTCACTTACCATTTGCTGATACTAATCCCAAACCCAAAGTCCATGTTATGCCTTCATATATTATAGATGGCCTTTTTATACAATTTTTTGACATTAAAATATTCTTTATTGTTTTTGGATTTCTGGTAAGGAAAATTGGTGCGGATCCTACCCAAAGTATGCTGTCTGCTCCATATTTGTTGGCATAATCATACAAGTATTGTATACAATCTGAAATTGAAGAAAAGTAGAGCTGATTTGATGAATTCAAAAATGGTTTTTAAAAATAATTTGTGAAAATAACATAAATCGTTTCATAGACGATTTTACACACGATATAATCTAAACGCACAGAAATTATACCGAACGTCTCAGAATCAGTTCTTAATCGACTTAACGATGTCCGTTTGTCAGTCTATTTGGTTGTGTCTGTTCACGTAAAAATGTGTACATTTTGCAAGTCGCTATTTTAGAGATATATTATTTTGGGCCCTCTCGAAAATTGGTCATAATTAGTCCTATCGGTTCTCATATAAATATTCTCCACAAATTAATTAATTCTCTTACTTTTTGGAGTTAATATTACACCCCAACCGAAGAGCGTATGCCATCTATTTGATGGTAATTGATAGGCCAATTTTACAGATTTCCAAAAATACAAACGACTTATTAGGAGTATAATAACAATTGCGATTAAAATGTTAATTATGAAATACATTATGATACGATTTATATCATGCTAAATTCAAAAACAAACTAAAGAAAATGATGTATTAACTTCATTTATATGCCCGTAGAATTACGCACTTTTTGAGCGATAAAAAAATAAATTAAATGTAAATATTAAATTTGTTTTCGTGAGGTGAAGGGGTTAAAATATTAAAAAGAGAAATAAAAAATAATTCATTTAAATTTTGAACTCTGTTACAGAGTAGAACACATTTTGTAAAATATCAATTATAACTTCAGCCAGACAGACAGATGGGCAGACGGTTTCGGTTATTGTTATCGTCAATGTAATTATTCCAGAAACATGAAGATATTGTTTTAGAAAAATATATTAACGTTCTAACACTGATTCTCCGATTTAAGAACTTATGAATTCCCCATTATGGTAAAAAGCTTTATGTGGCCCGATAATTTGAAGTTCGTTCGTGTTTATGGTTATAAATTAAAATCATTGTTAATGTTAAAGATGATTAGTTAATTAGGCGATATATTCGACACATATTAAAGAACATTTGACCGATAAAAGTTTTCCGGGAAGGTGCCTCTTATGGGACCTACAAACAAAAATAGATCAGTAATCATCAAATTGGATAAATATATAAAAGGTAGTTAAATAAATAACTGTGACGAATTTCAATAAAATCGACTCAAATTTAAACGATTTATAAGCTTAAAATCATATTTCAGAGAGGAATTTATATGTATGGGAGTTAAAGTAAAAAATGGACCGATACTCCTTAAGTTTGTTACAAATATTAATGACAGTTGAATAACGAATCGTCCTGAATTTAATTAGAATTACTCTATATGTAAGATTCAAAACCCTTTTCGTGAAAGGACTTTCTATGGGAGCTATAAATATAAAATATTAAGAAAAATAATTGTGTCTCATTTCATTTAAAAGTTTTATAAGCTTTTTCTATTAAGTCAATAGAACTGTTCCATATTTAAAGCCCCTTTTCTGAGTAGGGGCTTTATATGGAAGGTAGGTCAAATAATTATGCCAGCATTTTTTGAGTACCCTTTTTATATCATAAATAAAAACGTAAAACAGTCTATATATTTATACGATCGACTATAACTATTCAACTATAATTAAAACAAATCAATTTAATATCATTCTAAAGATAAACTTTACATTTTATCATTTACAAAAACGAGGAGGAATTCGTACAAAAGTTCCGACATTAGTTAAGTATCCTTCGTTGCAAATGTAGTTGCGGAATTTCCACCAGTTTCAATATTGTGTGATTTTCAAATCGCAAATTTTCATACTTGAAATCTGTAGTAAATTTGTATCTCTTAAGAAGTTTAATCAAAGATATTTTCAAAGATATCATGGCATATTTTCCACCTATAAAATATAAAAAAATTGACATTAATTACATATAAATAAATTACAATTAAAATTAGTTTACTGACCGATACAAAATCTCAAACCTTTGGTGAAAGGTATAAATGCGAATGGGTCTCGAGAGGCCATATTTGAAGGCAAAAAATTATCAGGATTAAAAACATTAGCATTAGATCCCCATATTTCTTTACTGCGATGTAAACCAAAAATATCTATAATCATACATTGACCCACCGGTATTGTGAGACCATTATCAAGTGTTAGATTCTCATTGCAAACTTCTCGAGCAATTTGTGGCACAACGGGTGCAATACGCATAGTTTCATTTAAAACCATTTCCAAATACGAGAATTTATTTAAATCTTCCCATGTCACATCCATATCATTATTATCGGGTATTAAACTTGTTATTTCTTCATATAAACGTTGTTGATATTCTGGATGCATTGCCAAGAATACGAGTACAAAAAATGCTGTAGAAGCTGTTGTATGAAATGCTCCGATAAATATGTGTAATATAGAACTAGATATTTCCTTCTCTGCCAAAATATTTTCATTGACACCTTTTGCAACATAATCCAAAGCACTATTCATTCCCGGATAATCACCATTATTATTTGCTTTTAAATTAGACCACGATTCATTGATGAGTTTTTTAAAGAATGTCACACCTTCGACGCCTTTTTTAAATGTAGTAAGTTTGGCCACTTTAAATATGACACGTATTTTACAATAAACCTTAATTAAGGCCTCAGTTACATATTCTTCCATTCTATAATAAAACGTCTATAAATCATGCTATTCGATTTGTTAAGAATTATTTATACCTGTTAATATACTCCAACATTTTGGCTAAAGTCTTTGGATCCATATCTTTTTTTAAAATTGTACCTAAAATTCAGGTTTTTTTTTTACATAAATGACTAAATATATCACAATTCCTCACCTGATGCTATTTTTAAAGTCAATTGCTCAAATAATCTCATCATATCAATATTTTCTCCCTTTTCCAGACTTTGGTCAATATTTTCAATTATACGGTGAACTTCTGTATTGAATAACGGTACAAATGATAATAAGTTTTTGTTGGAGAAAGCTTTATTAAGTACTTTACGGTGGCGGCTCCACCAGGGATCTAAAAGTAATAATTTTTTTAATAGAAATCGAAATAATGAAAGTAATAAAAGGGACTTTAATTTTACTTACCACTTGCGGATATTATACCTAAACCCAAAGTCCTTGTTAAGCCATTAAAAATGATTTTTGGTCTATTTATACAATTTTTAGACATAAAAATAATCTTTATTGTTTCGGGATCTCTGGTGAGAAAAATCGGTGCGGGTCCCAACCAAACTATACTATTCCTTCCATACATATTGGAATAATCACCAAGATATTGTATACAATCTGGAATTGGAGAAAATATCAGAAATCGTTTTATAATGAAAAAAAGTTTTATTTGTTATTCAATTGTGCATTGGATCTAAAAGAATCTCCAGACGTATCGCGTGACATTTGTTTTAAAGTACCCCAAATTTTTGATTCCTTCTTTTCAGGAAAAAATATAGAAATTTAAATATATAGATCTCTGAGTTTTATAAACTCTTAGTACCATTTCAGGATGAAATTAGACCGATTATTTTAGTAGATGTCATCCTTGGTACAAAAAGACAAAGTTGAATCTCAAAAAACTTAAACTCTTACAAATTTGAACTGTTCAGATATTATAAAGTAATAAAATGATTTTACCAAAGTGATAAAAAAGGTAAGTACCGAACAATTGTTCGACAGTACCGAACATAATATATAAATTTATCTCATATTTAGATACGTGATATTTCATATCAAAAATAGATTAAGGCGATATCAACTTTTATTCCTAATTCGAAAGTACTTCAAAGAGTCAGTCATATTTTAAATTTCGACAAAAGTAAAAACGTCTTTAACTTCACTTGAAGCAAAGTGGGAGTCTACTACATTATCAAACAAACGGAAATCGTTATATCGGCTTAAAATGACATTGTGAGTCGATCTTGATTTCTTCCTTCAATTACAAACAACTGCACAAACTCAAGTTTAGTTATTCGAATTATCTGTACCAGAATATGAACTTAATTTATATTTTATATAAAACACTTTATTTTAGTTTAATTCTCTTACTTTTCGGATTTATAATTACACCCCAACCGTAGAGTGTATGCCATTTATTTGATGGTATCTGATGGGCCAATTTTACAGATGCTCGATTATACCAAAGATTTAACATCAACAAAATAGCAATTGCGATCGGAATATAGATTATAAAATACATTTTGAGTTTTAAAACACTTAAATTAAATTAAAACATAAACTGATGGAAAAAATATTAAATTGACTTCATTTATATGTCAGTGGTAAAAGTATCAAAAATATTTGAACGATAAACAAATAAAATCTTTGCTATAAATAGAATTATGATTTTTTGTAAGATGAAGGGGTTAAAAGTGTTTCCAAATGGCAATAAAAAATAATTAATTGCAATTTTTAATCCATTGCATAGTGGGACAGAATCCCAATTTTTACAGATATACCGATTGACTAAGAATCACTTTTGAATTCGATTTAACGATGACCGTCTATCTGTATGGTCTTATGGTGTCAGTTTTAAAAGGTATCTAACAAGAGCAGAACCTATACAAACTTTTTATGTAAGATCCAGTATTTCAGACAGTTTCTAAGCAAGTGTTTCCCTGATTGGTGGTTTAAGCTAAAAAAAACTCAGGGATAAGAAGTTATATAAAATATGTCAAATAATTTTTTTAATTATTCAAACTTCCTTGTTACCTACTTCCGAAAATCACCTTAAGGTACATAAATCTCAAAAAGTGTTGCACAGTGTGCATAAATCGATTTTTTTATTTGGAAATAATTCCTTAGCTTCTGAATCGTTAGAGATATTATAATAAAATTAAACATGGTCAGAGCTGAGGTATATATGATTTGGGATTATAATGCTTGTGGTTACGATTTATGTTATATATAACCACAAAACATAAAGGTGTAATGAATTACAAAGTCGATCTCGCCCGACTTATATTCTCTTATTTATTTTACTAATGTCAAATTAAAATTCTGTATAAGTGACCCATTACGCATTTTCCTCTGTTTCCAATTAAAAGAGTTAAATGATATTTTAAATGACATTAAACTTAAATAATAAATTAAAATGAACTTTTTAGAAGTTTCGGAAGAGTCCATTGTATGGGAACAGTGTTTCGTCGAAAAAATTGATGTCCGAAATACTTTTTTAAGATGCCTCATAACTCCGTGTGTGCATACCCAAAAATGTAGGTTCAGATATAAGGAACCAGTCCGGCCGGTTTGCTGACATTCTTGTCGTCCATGTAAACCTTATGAACAAAATGCAGGCCGCAGTTTTAAAGATACCTTTATGAAATTTGGCCATTATTTTGCCCGAAGGAAATAAAAAATATTAATCCCGGAATGGATATTTAAAATTACAAAAGTCCTAAATATAAAGCAATTTTAATGTAATTTGACTCAAAATAGTTTTATAACCTGTATAATATACTGTACACTTAAGCATAAATTAAGAAATACTTTACCACCCCCGTAGTTCATTAATTTTTGGTAGCTACCACATATAACAAACAATGTGGTGTCGGATATTTAATAGTTGGGCTTAATCGAGTAACTTATTACGTGTTTTGAGTTGATTTCGACTGATTATTTAAATTTGGCACAAATAGGACTTGTATCAGTCCATAACCACATGTTAAATTTCTACAAGATCAATTCATTTTAAAGTTCATAAGCCTCAAAAACCCTATCAAGAATATCACCTCAAATTGCATAAATATCTTTACATCAAGTAATGTCTAAAAGACTGCTTCCATTTATAAGACTTCTTAATGTGTCCAATAACTTTTGGCCTGATTTGGCGTCTTGTCACTATGAAAAACAAGCCCTAGAGTGGTACAACAATAATAGTATGGTATTTGTACCAAAAAAGGCCCTGAGCTAAGACCAGTAGAGATACTAGGCTCTTGTTAAAAAAGATTTGAAAAACACAAAAATGTGCCTAAAAGTGTAGCAGATTTGAACCAAGTGACATAAAGCATTATAAAAATGATAATGAAAGGGTTTCCAGAAAACAGTTTAAATTTCATCGCTAGTAATTAAAACTATAATTTATTTGTAAATTGTAAGTTTAGTGGTGCCGTTTTCGATTTCACTCCTTTTATATGATTGATCATCTTTAAGTTTTTATTAATTAAAAAATAATTAAAAAAATAAATAATAAGAATAAAATTGTTGGCATTAAATTATTTCTCTACGTTGGAAATATAGTTGGGGTACTTTCACCAATTTTAATACAGTTTGATTTTGAAATTGCAAATCTTCATACTTGAAATCGGTAGTAACACGGTATCTCTTAAGAATCTTAATCAAAGAAATCTTTAGAGATATCATGGCATACTTTCCACCTAAAAATTATATAAAAAATTAAATATTAAATAACTTCAAAAATTATCACAATAAGAAAATAAATTGACTCACCTATACAAAATCGTATACCTTTGACAAAAGGTATAAACGTGAATGGATCCCGTGAGTCCACATTAGATGGCAGAAAGTTATCAGGATTAAAAACATTCGCATTAGGTCCCCATATTTCTTTACTGCGATGTAAACTAAAAATATCTATAACCAGACATTGACCCACCGGTATTGTGAAACCATTATCAACTGTTAGATTCTCGTGGCAAACTTCTCGCGCTATTTGGGGTATGGCGGGAGCAAGACGCATTGTTTCATTTAAAACCATTTCCAGATACGAAAATTTATTCAATACTTCCCATGTCAAATCATTATCACTGTTAGTGGGTAATATAGACATAATTTCATCATATAAACGTTGCTGATACTCAGGAAACATGGCCAAAAATACAAGTGCGTAAAATGATGTGGAAGCTGTTGTATCAAATGCTCCAAAAAATAGATGTAATATGGAACTACATATTTCCTCCTCATGCAAAACATTTTCTTTGACACCATTTAAAACATAATCTAAAGCACTATTCATTTCGGGATAATCGCCAGTATTATTTTCTTTTAAATTACACCACGATTCATTGATAAGTTCTTTATAGAAAATCACACCTTTGACACCTTTTTTGAATCTGGTAAGTTTTCTCAATTGAAATATAATATCAATTTTACAAAAGACGTTTATTAAAGCATCAGATACATATTCAGCAATTCTGCAAAGAAAACAAATCTATAAATCAAGTTTTAGAATTATATATCGATGGAAATCATACTCCTTAATGTATTCCACCATTTTAGCAAAAGCAATAGTTTGCGGATCCAAATCTCTTTTTAATATTGTAGCTTTTATTTAAAATAAGTTAATAGATGATCAATCGAATATTTCATTTAGCCTTACCTGATGCTATTTTTAAAGTTAATTTCTCAAATAATTCCATCAGTTCCATATGTTCTCCCTTTTCCAGACTTCTATCAATTTGTTCAATTATACGATTAACTTCTTTATTGAAAAGAGGTATAAATGATAATAGATTCTTATTGGAGAAAGCTTTATTCAATACTTTACGATGGCGACTCCACCATGGATCTAGAAGTAATAATTTTTTATAGGAAATTTTGTTTTTTTTTTTTTTTAATTATTGAAATATTATTCCATTCCATACCACTGGCGGATACTAAGCCCAAACCCAAAGTCAATGTTAGACCATTTAAAATTATTGATGGTTTATTTATACAATTTTTAGACATTAAAATGTTCTTTGCTGTTTTTGGATCCCTTGTGAGGAAAATCGGAAAAGGTCCTACCCACATTAAACTGTCCGATCCATGTTTGTTGGCATAATGATTAAGATATTGTATGCAATCTGAAAGTAAAGAAAATAATTTTATCCTCTATAAGATCTCTTCTTGGTATAGAGTTATTAATGGAATCTTCGATTGATTAATGTGATTCGATATTATTAATACATGACATATTTTAGGAGTATAGGTCCACTCCGCTTTTTCAGAATAGTTCACAAGTCGATTAATTGGAAAAAGTTGTTCTAAATTAAAGCCTTGAAGGTATTTAAGATTTCGATAGTACAGTGGTGTTAAATCGTTTTTTTTTTGTACACATCCAAAAGCTTTTTGGAAAATTTTAACTGTTTATTGGGTCCAACACTTCTCTTCAACATTCCAGAACTTACGTTTTGTCATCTATTATGCAGCAAATCAATTCCGTGCCCTGTTTTTGGCCTCTAAATTTGTAGCATAATTTTTGTCAGGATCTGTTCATGCTAAATAATCCGAGCACTAAATAATAAATTAAAATGAACTTTTTAGAAGTTTCGGACGAGTCCATTGTATGGAACAATGTGAAATTATGCATTAGTTGAACAGTGTTTCGTCGAAAAAATTTATGTCCGAAATAATTTTTTTCGATGCCTCATAACTCCGTGTGTGCATACCCAAAAATGTAGGTTCAGATATAAGGAACCAGTCCGGCCGGTTTGCTGGCATTCTTGTCGTCCATGTAAACCTTATGAACAAAATGCAGGCCGCAGTTTTAAAGATACCTTTATGAAATTTGGCCATTATTTTGCCCGAAGGAAATTGATGATGAAGGTCCATTATTTCATCTAACCCCCATAAAAATATTAATCCGTTTAAATCTTTTTTTGCACATCCAAAAGCTTTTTGGAAAATTTTAACTGTTTTTGGGTCCAACACTTCTCTTCAACTTTCCAGAACTTACGTTTTGTCATCTATTATGCAGTAAATCAATTCCGTGCTCTGTTTTTGGCCTCTAAATTTGTAGCATCATTTTTGTAAGGATCTGTTCATACTAAATAATCCGAGCACTAAGCTATTTGATCTGCTTTCCTATCGGATGTGTTAGGAGCACATCTTGTATGGTTTCTACCTAAAACACATTTTCTATAAACGGACTGTACTGTTTAACAACATTGAAAACAGTTTGACGACAGACCTTTGAACGCTTGACAAAATTTTTATAGGACCAATTTGGGTTTTCTTAAAATTATGTCATAAATTTTGTATGCACTCCTTTTTGGTCAGCTATTTTAATTAGATTGACAATGTATCCATGCAAAAGTCACTTGATCGAGCAAAAATCAGATTATACTTTTATACTAAATATAAAAGTCAGATTATACTTTTATAAAAAAATATAAAATAAATCATTTTTTAGTTCTCAAATCGCAAAGCTGGAATCTTTTTGAGGTTATCCTTAATATATAGCTACACACAAAATGTATTTTCTATCCGGGAGACCCTTGTAATGATAGTATCATTAAAGTGTATACATCTTACCTTTTGGATTTATAATTACACCCCACCCGAAGAGTGTATGCCATTTATTTGATGGTATCTGATAAGCCAATTTTACAGATGCTCGATTATACCAACGATTTATAAACCACAAAATGCCAATTGCAATCGGAATATAAATTATAAAATACATTTCGAGTAGATTTATAACTTTTAAGTCACTTAAAACAAATTGCTAAATAAACTGAAAAACAAATTTGTATTAACTATATATATATATCCCCAAAGTTAATAGTACTAAATTTTTTTAAGATCATCAATTAAATTAAATAATTTTAATTAATAATTTTATTGCATTCATGAGGTAAACGGGTTAAATAAATTATAACAATTTTATTTTGTAGGGAACAAAGTCAGAATATGAAAACATGATAACATAAATATATACAAATGGATTTACGAAATTATTCCACGTCGATCGGTTGTGCAAATTATAAACATCTGCATAAGCGCATAATGCCACAACTACTTATGCACAGTGGTCCCAAAACGCTGTTTATTTATTTATTTATTTATTTATTTATTTATTTATTTATTTATTTTTAATAAATCTGTAACTTTAAAACAATACATGGACATCATTGATTTATTCTTTCAGTTGATTTGGTGAAGGAGATAATTCTTGTGAGTCTTGGGTGCGAAAATTGGATCTTCATAGGTGCCCATCTCGAGTATGACAATTTTTAAAATTATCGCAAAAATTTTCCTTTCAACTCGATCGAAAAAAATTATAATTATAATAATTTTCTACAAAAAAATATGCTTACTTGTGTGAGATATCTCTTATAGTAAACGAGATATTTAGATAATGATCAATATTTTAACGTTTTTATATTGTCCACCAACACAAGTGGTGATGAGGATATATTAACTTTGTCATTCCATGTGTAACACCTGAAAGGAATCACCTTAGACCCTGTAATGTATATATATATTATTATTATTATTATTATTATTATTATTATTATTATTATTATTATTATTATCAAATCAAAATCTGAGTCGATTTAGCCATGTCCGCCTGTCTGTTAGAAACAACTTAAACAAAACAAACGTGCTCAATTATCCATCAAAATCTAATTAACTATAATATGCAAAATTTTGATACACCCCAAACTCTGTGTGTCATATGGGCCACAATTTTAAAGATAATTTACTGAAATTTGTCACATATACTTAATTTGATATTGTTATATTGTTCTGGGATCATTAATAGACCCAGCTCCCATATAAGGCTTCTACCTGGAATATGATTTATAGCTTATAAAACTCTAAAATTTGAACCAATTCTATTGAAGTTTGAGTTTAAAACTGCGGTCTGCATTTTGTTCACAAGGTTTACATGGACAGCCAGATGGACGGACATCGTTAAATCGACTCGAAAGTGATTCTCAGTCACTTTAAAGTAGTGGTAGTAATATTGTTTTATGTGCGTTACAAACTTAGGCACAAACGCATTATACTCCAACCACCTATGGTGGTGTAGGGTATAAAAACCTCTAGAATGTCTATATGAAATTTCGCAGAAAAATATTTACTAAATTATTTCCTGATAAAGCGTTTTGGGACCATTGTATTATGATCGTGTAGGGTATGTTTCTATATAATAAATTTGACATTGCTTTTGTCATAACTTTTTTCCACTGATACGATTTCAAAAATTCCTGAAATGTTTGTCTATATATAAGCTTTCCGCTTATATATAGACAAACATAACTTATCCATATTTATTTGATTAAATTTTTATTTAAACCCATATCTCTTTGTTGCACAAGTATATTTGGTTGATCCACTAATTTCGTTATGAGATTGTTATGGAATTTTAAATCCTCAAATTTGAAATCCGTAGAAAATTTGAAACGTTTAAATATTTTTATCAAATAAATCTTAATAGACAAAGTGGCATATTTTTCACCTATTTAAAAGAGAACGAAAATTGATTTTGAGTAAAATTCAGAAGATATTGGAAAAATAAATTTACTCACCCAAACAAGATCTCCAACCTTTGATGAAAGGTATAAACGATGAAGAATGTCGAGAGGCAATATTTGAAGGTAGAAAGTTATCAGGATTAAAAACATTCGCTTTGGGTCCCCATATTTCTTCTCTACGATGTAGACCAAAAATATCTATCAGCACATATTGACCCACGGGTAATGTAATGCCATTATCTAGGTTAAGTTTTTCATGGCAAACTTGTCGTACTATTCCTGGTACCGGAGTTAAAATACGCATCGTTTCATTTAAAACCATTTCTAAATACGAGAATTTATTCAGTTCTTCCCAAGTCAAATCCTTATCTTCATTACAATCAGGTATTAAATTCAAAATTTCCCCAAATAAACGTTCCTGATATTGTGGATACATGGCCAACATGAGTATTACAAAATAAATAACACTGGATGTGGTATCAACGCCAGCAGCAAGTAGATGCATTATAGTACCCGATATTTCCTCTTCCTTTAAAACGTTATTCTTGACTCCCTTGAAAACATAATCTAAGGTACTGTTTATGTCGGGAATGTCACTAGTACCATTTGTTGTGTTTTCTTTTAAAATTTCCCATGATTCATTAATAAGTTCCCTATAAACGGCCAAACCTTCGAGACCCTGTTTGTATTTTGTAATTTTTGCCAATTCAAATATGACATTAATTTTATTATAGTATGTTAGACAAGCCTCTGATACATAGTCTGAAATTCTATAATGGAAAAGGAAGCACTTATTCTCTATTCTATATAGAATCGATCTATTTTAATATATAAAACTTACCCTATAAAATATTTTGTCATTTTAACCAAATCAAACTTTTTCTCATCCAAATCCCTTTTCAACATGGTAACTGTTTTATATAATTGATTAAAAGCTTTACTATATAAAGAAAATATTTCAGAATATCTTACATGTTGTGGTCTTTAAAGCTAATTGCTCGAATAAGTCCATAAGTTCAATATTTTCTTTATTTTCTATACGCTGGTCTATAATTTTAATTATACGATTAATTTCCCTATTGAAAAGGGGTACAAATGTTAACACATTTGTATGGAAGAAAGCTTTACTTATGATCTTACGATGACGACTCCACCATGGTTCTAGAAATATAAATTAGAATTTTGCATTAGTATCAAAATTTTGTTATCTGATATATAATAATATACCTTTAGAGGAGAGTAAACCTAAACCCAAAGTCCATGTAATGCCATCAATAACAATTGAAGGTTTGTTTATACAATTTCTGGACATTAAAATTTTGTTTATTGCATTGGGATCCGTGGTAAGAAAGAATGAAATTGGTCCCGACCAAATTAAACTGTTTTGTCCATATTTTGCTCCGCATTCTAAAAAATGTTGAATACTTTCTGAAATGAATGAAGAATTAAAGAAATATGAAATTTAACATAGTGATAGCAGAGAGTGTGACATTATGACTTTGACAATTTTGACTCTATTAGGGGTCAATGGGCGGAATCAAACTCGTGCTAATTTTTTTGTTTCTGATTTAATTTCAAAAATTTTGAAGAGACCTTTAACAAATATGCTTAAATGTGATATCTCATAGTTTTCGAGTTATTTTCATTCAAATTAATAAATTTTCAGTTTGAAAAATACGTTCTTTTTGCCGAAAAAGTGTCTTCATTAAAAGAAATCTTGAAAACATATAATTTTCTTTTTGAAAAATTGTACACGGAATTCTCCATCCTTGTAGTTGAGAACACTCTACAGGTCGCCATTTTAGAAATATTGATATTGTTTTAGTCCAAGGTCGAAACCAATTGAAATTTTCTATAATCACTCTAATATTACAGGATTTCATTTATAGCCATAATTAATCCCCGGTTCCGAAAACAACTTTATATGGTGTGAATATAAAATTCTATAAGATTTTCCTTGATCTGTTCTCGTATATGTGTATATACGTCTCGACCGACTCTAACTTTTTTCATAGATCTATTCAAAAGCAACAATTAAAGGTTTAATACTTTAGGACTAACGAAAGAAAACTCCACACCATGGCGGAGGCATGTAAAATTATGGAGTGACATTTGAATTTGAACTTATACAAAATGTATTTGTAAAATTTTTAAACTTAAAAACTCCATTTCGGGTGAATATTTGTATGGGAGCTAACTGTAAAATTGTTACAAATATGCTCATATGCTCCATGACAAAAAATAAAAGTATGTACCAAATTTCATGAAGATATCTCTAATATTACTACCTGCAGAGTGTTCACAACATTAACATGGTTAGCCAGACAAACAGACAGACGGATGGACACCGTTTAATCGACTCAGAAAGTAATTCTAAGTCGATCGTTAAAAGAGTATGAAACACCATTTTTTCCGTATGTCACAAACATCAGTCACGAATAATTATATATTTGTATAATATCATTTACTTCGTGGATTTCATGAAGATCTTCGACTCTCTCATAATTGATCTTCTATATATCGCGAACAAACAAATATCGTGTATGGTGGGTTATTAATAAGATTGTACTCGGTTTTTTTTATATAAATTTCACTTACCTTTTCCTCGAAAAATTTTACCAAATCCCAATATTGTATATAATTTATTTGATGGAATTTTTAAACCCAATTTTATAGATTCTTTTGAATTCCACAGATTCATTATCCAAAGAAATACAATTGTGATAATAATATATATAATTAAATCCATTTATTTGTTAATCTGCTGAAAGCCTTCAATATAATAAAACTATTTCTATAATAATATTACTTTTATATAAAATCAATATTAAAATATGGGAATATGAATATAATAGAATAATTCAAATACAAATTTCAACTACCTTTATTTCATTAATTATTTTTTTAGAAAAGTGTTATAATACGCTTTCCTTCCCTACCTGAGTTTAATTAAATATTCATCGAATAAAATGCAAAAATTAATAAAATTGACAAATATAATAAAATACAAAACATTATGGACTGGAAATGAAAGCTATATATATCTTAAAACCTACAAAAGTGGTTATGGTGTTTTAAATTTGTACAGATGTTTGTAACGGGCAGAAAAATGTGGTTCCATTATATTTAAGAAATTTTAAGAATGCATACACATAAACTGTCTTCAGGTTTTTTTGATTTGATTTTGACCACCACAAGCTCTTAGGACGTTACGTAAATCTTCAAAGTTGGTCATTTCGGATGTTAATTTTTAGATTTTTTGCTTTTTCCCTTAAATGTGATAATATTTTTTCATTTTAAAATCTAATTCTTAATAGGACTGTATTCGTGGCAATTCCTAGCTCATTATGGGCAACACTTTTCATTAGAATATAAGTAATATTTTATTATTTTCTCTTCGTTTTTTTTTTTTTGAGGGAAAAAATCCAAGTATTCCATTTGCGTTTAAAATCTTCCGCAGAATTTAATACCTTTTTTTGTGCTCTCTATTTCTCTCTTAAGCAGAGTCCAATATCTTTAAGGGCTTCTTTACCACAATGACAAAATGCCAAGTCAGGCCAAAAACAAGTGAATACATTATGAAGCCTTGTGAATGGAAGCAGCCTTTTTGCAAACATTCCTTGATGTTAATTTCGGTATTTATAGAGTTTGATATACAGAGATTGCCGCAATTGCTACTAAAGAAGTCTGGTAAACTGCTTTGACAGCTTTTGGGTCTTAAGCATTTCTTCAATATTTCCTCAAGCATCAGCAATCTGTAATTTTCGACCAGGAAGTGTCGAAAAATCTACCAGAACATACGTTTCGTCTAATATTATACAGCAAGAATATTTCTTTAGAAAACTTGACTTCAATTTCCATACTTTATTTTTGGTCTCTAAATTAAGAGCAGTATCCCTGTCTGAAAGAGTTCCTTTCAGACTTGTTAAACCTGCATTAGGTTTAACTTTTCGGTACAAGTAGTACGATAACTGAGATAACCGCGCTGCTTTCCTACCAAATGTGTTGGGAGCTTTTTTTAAAGCTTTTTTTCCATGGCTTTAGAATTATAATGTAGAGCATTCCTACCCGGTATTTCCAGTACTATTAAACAACATTGGAAACAGTTTGACGGCAGACTATTGAATGTTTGGCCTACATTTTTTTAATATTTCATACTTTTAATTCGCGCGTTTTTTGAACACTCATTTTAATCTGATTAACGATATATTTATTTCTTGGACATTGAACATAATAACTGAAATGTTAAAAAAAATCTTGATCAAAAAATCAAATAGTATTTGGGTTTAGAGTTGTCATAGAAGATGTGTGTTAAACAGTTTTCGACCTCACTCCTTATTTGGTATAATTCACCAATATATAATAATTTTCAACGAGGATCGATCCATAAAATCCCATAACTCTCATATAAATCCTACATTAAAAAATCGCATCTCACATTGATTATTCTCATATGCTGTATGGTATTACAAAACAGGTTTGGATTGACTTTAACTCTGTTTATTTATTTGAGATTAACAATATTTGTTCTGCGCTATATATTCATCGCTAATTAATTCCTAATACCTGTTTTCATGTGATAAAACAAAAAATAATTATAATGTAAACTTTGCTTGCAATAATATGAGTTCAATTTAATTTAACATTTATAAAAATCACGTTTTTTAAATTAATAATATATTTTTTTCATAATTAATCGCAATTTACATCTGATTATATCCTTCAACACCTTAAGTTTTAAGGATACTATGCGTTTTTGCTAATGTTTGTAACACACGCAAAAAATAATCGTAGTATCGTTATTAAGTCCATTCAAATATGTCCGTCCTATCGGGTGATTTCTTTTGAACGACAAACTGGTTACAATTTAACATGTGTAGTTATTTATTTTGATCAAGATCAAATATCAATTATATTGGAATTATATTGATTAGGAAACTGCTCTGAAAAGTTACAAATAATCTGACCAAATTTAATTTAATTCGAACAGTTATCGTCTATTCGTGAGAATATGTCCAACGAATAGTTAGATCTTAGGGATCTTATATATTCGATCTTCACTGACAAATCACTCTTACTTTACTTCCAATTTTTTCCATTTAAACAGTCAACAGGAAAATTAGTGGGATAAATTTTTTTAAACTCTATAGTTCCAGTTATGCATAGTGACAGGATGCCAAGTCAGATCAAAAATATTTGTATAATTTTATATATTAACATCGAAACATTCTAATATGTATAATATTATTTCAGCACAAACGTAAAAATTTTCAATTTAAATTAAATGAAAAAAAAATTATTCAATTTTAAATCAACTATGTTCAACGTTAATTTTGATTTATTATTTTTCTCTCTGTGTTTAATTGAAATTGCTGTATCATAATACTCTTAATTATTATTGAACATGCTGGAGATCGTTTTGATACCATAAATAGATTTTAAGATAACATTTTTACGACAACGTTATTCGATAAACATGTTAGTTAATTCTGATTTTATTTCGACTATAAATTAGATCCACAATTTTTTTATAAATTTCAAATTTTTATAATATTCTGTACAAGTTCTACCAGTATCGGATCATACCTCTAATATAAAGTGTAGAGCCGTTCTTAATTGACCAAAATTTCATACTTCCGCTTTTTTTATTTGAATAAATTGATATATAAAACAGGAATTAAGGAAGGATAGCGAAGTACTAAAACTGCTTACATTTTTTCATCGTATTGGGTATAAATTCATTTTTACATTTCTTTCTATAGTATTTGAGTGAGTTTACGTCTGGGTTATAAGTCCGGTAAACCAATTTATGATGTTGAAGGTTATTAAACCACTTTCAGATCCCGTCAAAAAAAATTTGAAAACCGAACATCCATAATGGCAGGGAAAGAACCTGAAACCGAACACTGAGCTAACCGGGCTCTGTGCTCGATTTCAGATTTGATTTGGCATTACACATGACTTTGTATTAACGTGTATAATTTTCAATACCTATAACAATTCGATGATAAAAAGCCACCTTTCATTATCTCTCGGCCTTAATTCATTTGAGATCCAATATCCTTATTCTATAATGTATTCCAATATTCTAAATGTTTTGAAATATTTTCTTTTGTGAATCCCTTTGGTTAATATTTAATGTATTTCGATCTTAAAGGTTCGCCTAGAAACATCGTTCGCACTAAGCGAAATTGACAATCAAACTTTCCCTGCATATTTTTAGTCCCTTTCAAAAAAAAAAAAAAAAAAAAGAAAAAAAAAACTTGTGTACACATTTTAGAGAACCTTCCCAAATTAAAATTCTGATTATATATAGAGATCTTTTTAATGCAAACAAGTTATTTAATTTAAAATCTTTATAAACGCCGTAAATTAAGTTCAATTCTTAATAATGAATTTAATTATTTATATTATTATCGCAGTTGTATTCTTCTGGTTTATACATCTATGGAATGTCAAAGAAACCATCAAATTGGCCTATAAAGTACCCTCAAATAAATGGTGTACATTATTTGGATTTGGTAAAATCTTAGGAGCAAATAGTAAGTGTTAAAGAATTAAGAAAATAACTAAAACCTATAAAAATATATAAGGGAATATAATGGGATCTTCGTGAATGGTATATATGTTTTAATTTCAGACATTATAAACAACTTACTTAACTATCAAAGAAGATATGGATCAAATAGTATACTTTGGTCGGGACCAATTCCAGTTTTCCTCACCACTGATCCCAAGACAATAAAGAGCATTTTTATGTCTAAAAATTGTATAAATAAACCCTCAATATTTATGAAAGGCATGACCTTAACTATGGGTTTAGGTTTGACATCAGCAAATGGTATGTGATGAAATTAATGTTTAATTCAATTTAATAATTTTCCCACATAATTTCAATTTTTAGAACCAGTATGGAGTCAACATCGTAAAATATTGAATAAATCTTTTTCCCCCAATAATTTAAAATCATTTGTACCCATTTTCAATAAAGAAGTTAATCTTATAATAAAGAGTTTGGACGGGATCATTGAAAAAGGAAAAGATATTGAATTATTGGAATTTTTCGAAAAATTAACTTTAAAAATTTCGGCAGGTAAGTTCGAATGGAATAATATTGAACGGAAATTAATTTCTAATTTTAGCTACAATATTAAAAAGGGACTTGGATCCGAAGAAATTTGATTTAGAAGAAATCGCAATATATTTTATACGGTAAGAGGTCAAAATGAATAATATGATATCTTATATATTCCAAGACCTATTTCTTTACAGAATTGGAGAATATGTAGCTGAGGCTTGTATGAAATTTTATTATAAAATTCATTTTATACTTAAACTAAGTGAAATAACCAAATTCAAAGAGGGCGTCAAGGGCATAACTTTCTGTAGAGAACTCATAAAGGAATCATTACGAAATTTACAAAATAATAATAGTGATTATCCCGAAATAAAAAGTACTTTAGATTATGCTTTTAATGGTGCTCGGGAAAATGGTTTGAAAGAGGAGGACATATATGGTTCTTTGTTGCAAATTTATTTCGGTGCAGTTGATGCAACATCTTCTGCATTGTATTATATAGTACTCATGTTGGCCTTACATCCCGAATATCAAGAACGTTTATATGAGGAAATATTGAGTGTAATACCCGATAAAAATGATAATCATTTGTCTTTGGATCAAATGAATAAATGTACATATTTAGATATGGTAGTAAATGAGTCATTGCGTATTGCCCCTGTGGTACCAACGGTAACAAGACAAGTCTGCAATGAAAGTTTTACCCTTGAAAATGGCATTAAGTTACCCAAAAAACAACATCTGGTCATTGATATTTTTAGTTTGCATCGTAGCAAAGAAATATGGGGCCCCGATGCCAATAGCTTTAATCCTGATAACTTTTTACCTTCAAATGTTGAATCACGACATCCATTTGCATATATTCCATTCACCAAAGGTTTGAGATTTTGTTTGGGTGAGTTCAAATATATTTTATTTTACTTCTGATATTTTTATTCTGAATAAATTTATGTTCCATTTATTAGGTTGGAAATATGGTCTGTGGACCGTTAAAATTTCATTGATTAAAATTCTGATGCGTTACAAGTTTTCTACAGATTTTAAATATGAAGATTTGCAATTTCAAAATCATATCATATTGAAATTGGCGGAAAAACCACAAATTCATGTACAAAGAAGGGAAGATTTTTAATATCTGAAATATGACATAAGAACACAATTATTTATTTATAGTTTGTTATTTTATATTTAATTATTTAATAAATATTAAAAAAAAATAAAATTAGATTATGATTTTTTAAGAATATATACACGCATAGAATCGTCATTTTGAAATATGTTCGTCGCAAACACTAATATATTCGCGGCAAACATTTATTGTTATTACCATCATGTTAATTGCTAAATTCATTTTGTTTTGATAATAATTTCGTTCCTGTAATTAAATTATTTTTTAAATAAAAATAATATTGTTGTCGCAGTATTTTTGGAAATTTGTTTGACTCACAATTTTATTGTTATTGAACAGCCCGTTGTAAAAAAACTATTATTATTTGTACAAAATATTATTTTCAGTTTACTGACAACTGAATATGAATATAAATATATAAAATGAGAAATATATTAAAATATTTCATACGAGAATGTTTTTTATTAAATTAGCAATACTTTTTATAAGAATGACAATACTTTTAGTGGCCATAACAATATTTCTGGTGGCCATAACAATAACTTTAGTGGCGATAACAATAACTGTTATTATGATTGCAAAATGACATTGCGAATAAACTAATTTTTATTTAAAAAAAAAAACAATATTTTTGATTGGAATAACAATATTTTTAGTGGCGATAACTAAATGCAAAAATGCAAATTAAAAATGCGAATAAACAAATTTTGTAGTTACGGTAACAATATCTAATATCAATAATATGTTGCTTATGATTTATGGTTACCCCAAACATATTTTTTCTCTGCGTGTGAAAATATTCTCACGCCAGGAATAAATGTCTGAATTCAGGTCACACTGTTTGTTGTTGTTCTATGCAATTTCCTATTTAAAACCTATATCAGTTTATTGCCAGGAAAGTTATAGACCGATATTTGAGGCATCCTTAAAATTCCGAACAATAACTTTTCTAAATTTTTTTAATAAATAGATTCAATCAAAATTTAACCGTAACATAGAGTTACATGTACTTTATGATCGAAGAAAAAATTATCCGGTTTTAATAAGTTGTAGTAGTAGAGTAGAAAAAAAGTTATAAGCTTTTATATGAAAAATTTTGATACATCCCAAAATTAGTATGCCTATAGGTCGCAATTTAGAAGATAGTTTTCTGAAATTTGATTACAAAGAAGCAAGATTACGATGGGACGTTTTTTGATCTAGCTCCCATATAAATCCCTTTCTCGGAATATGATTTTAAGCTTATAATATTGAAATTTAGAACAATTGTCGTTCTAACTGTCCTTTATGTATGCTATTAATTTGACCAATATTGTTCCATATTTTGCGTAAGCCCTCATATAAGGTTCCTTCACGGACTAGGAGTTTAAGCATATAAAACCATAGCTGCAATTTAAGGCCGAAATATGGTTTAAAGCTTATAAAACTCATAGATATGGATTAATTCTATTAAACAAGTGTCTTTCTAAATGTTCTAAATGTATGTTATAAATTTGACCAACATCGCTCCATATTTTGCAATAGCTCCCCTTTCCGGAATAGAACTTTAAGCTTATAAAACTGTTGAATATGTATTAATTGTTTTGAAATTAGGTATAATTGTTTATCTATTGGTATTGAAAATATGCTATTAATTTGTTTCAATATGAGGCCCCTTCCCGGAACATGGTTTTAAGCTTATAAAACTCTTAATTATGGTCAATTCTATTGAAATTTGGAGCAGTTGATGCTCAAACTGCCACGAATATGTTTTTAATTTTTTGCTATAGCTTTTATATAAAGCGCCGGTTTGAGCTTATAAAACTATTAAGTTTGAAACAATTTTATTGAAATTTGGTAAAATTATATTTTAAACAATAATCTATCTAATCCACTTCCTGAACAGTGTTAATAGTGTGAAATTTTGTATGACAAAAATATGGATGTACAGACAAATATGTCCATTTCAACTCCGATTTTGCATTGGGATATGAATACATACTATACCCTCAGTCACCACTGGTAGATATTAAGATTAATATGAATTTAAAAACGATTAATATCGTTATACTCTATATCAGTGCAATCCATAAGGAGAGTGATATAAAAACAAATAATTTGAATGTGTTAAAATCTTACTCTCAATTAATTGAAATAATTCTCTTAATACACAGAACGAAATTTATGTGTGAAAATGTATATTTATATACAGTTTTTGTACCCTTCACGATTAAAAGTTGTGAAGATGTTATGTAAACTTTGTCTGACCGTGTGTAGCGCTAAGAAATAATCATCTCAGACCAAAAAATGTATATATATTCTTGCTTCAATTCAAAATCTAAGTCGATTAAGCTATGTCCGTCTGTCTGTTTTTGGCGCGCTCACATCCACAGTAGTTGACAGAGCTCAATGAAATTTGGCCTGAGCATTTGTTATAGTCATTTTAACAATCAGTAAAAAGATATACACCGATATCTGAGTAAATCTCTAAGTTACATGTAAGAAATTTCGTTAAACTATCAATTAGATATCGATAAATTAGTATATAAAATTATATATAAACCAATTAATTTCTAAATCTGTTCATAATAAAACTAATTTTAGGACTCATGAAATGTTTCTGTTATATATTGTATACGTTTTGAGTGTATGTATGAGTGCGATGTACAAAACATAACGTATATTCTTACACAAAAATTATTTGGGTACCTTGCTACGGGGGGAATGTGGAAGTATAATAAACTAGCAAAAAACACAAGGTTTTTGCCTACTGTGGGTTTGGAGAAACCGATGCCATTCATTACGTTGAAGTTCAGGATACAGAATTGGGCGACAAATCTACTTAGAACTATGTGGAACACTGCCACAATTGGGAAGATTACAAGAATACTATAGGGCGACCCGGAGCAGGAAAGGACTATGGATATGGAAACCTGCGAAAGAGTAAGCGTAGTATAATGATGGGCGTTCTTACGGAATACTCCACTCTGCGACATTATCTTAATCGGATTAATGTCACCGAAGACATCGAATACGATGCATGCAGGAAGATGCCGATGGAACATTACCTTTATGACTGACCAGCTTTCGAAACCCAGAGATCTCAGACTTTCTTGAGAGAGCCTTTACCAAACATGTCCTATCTCAAGGACGTTGATTGGAGAAAATTTGTACACGTACAGAATTCTTCTGAGTAAATAAGGGTTGGTACTTAAATATATTGTTTTCTTTTTCGGTTACGATGAGCGCACAACAAGCCGATAATAGCGGCCTAGTTATATGCCTTCGGACATGGGACTTACAGAGTCTCCCCAACTAAACTTACCTACCTACACGCATTTGTAAACGGTGGTATTAAAGATTCGACATATCCGAATACGGTATTTTTACTCGTTTTTATTTTATATTTTAATTGTTTTTACCATTATTTAGTCTGTAAAAATCACCATTAAACTCTTCATTCCACTTTTGATAACTTGGTCAACAACTATAAAATTTAATTGGTTGAGTGATTTTGATATCAAATTTTTTTTATATTAATTCATATATAAATAATTTTATGTAAAATTTGTCAATAACTATTCCCTATACCGCCAAAGGCGTTTCAAAAGTAAAATGAGATAAACGAAATAAATATCTAAGTTCCGAAAGTCCATGACGAATAGATGAGTTGAGATTGCAATTAACGGGGTCATATAGCTACAGAAATGGTTTATGGGCCCCGAATTGCCTTCAAAAATTACAAAATAGTTTCCCAGAAATAGTTTTGGAATCACTGTTTTGTGAAATTTCATTAAAATGGACAGGCCATTTTTCTTATAAAACACTATGGATGACTAGATAAATTGTATTAAAGTTCAAACATTCTATTTTTTTCCAAGAATTCGATTTCGCTACAGTTTGGATTAAGAGGAAATATAAATTTTGATTTGTTGAAAAAAAAAAATCATTTCTTATCAGTCCCAGAGCACCAGATGGAAAGAGGTTCAATAAGATATCAGCAATAAATTATTAATATAATTTGGCAATTACAATTAATACGTCTCACATAAAAATGCCAATTTTATTACATTATTGAAAGCGTGATTTCAAAATCATTATTATTGTAAATGAAGCAAATTTTTCACCCTGCATTATCAGGGAAGATTATGTAATCAACCTAGAACGCTTGTCATTTGAAGCCAAACGTCAAGAAGAAACAAATCAAAGTCTAAGTCAATTTTGCAATATGCTTTTGTCTGTTTGAAACAGTATCGATTTCAATAAAATATCTGCTTATAACAATAACTGTTTTATACAACTTCATATTCTAACGAAAGTCTTTTCCAAAATATTAACATTTTTGATACCTCCTGTACTCGAGGTGTAATATTTAATGATAAATTTCCGAAATTTCTTAAAATTATTGTATTTTTATAATAAATTTTGTATTAATGAATATCGGTTCAGTTGTAGGGTATTTAAGATTCTGTGCACCAATATAAATCATTCTTGCTTAATTGTATTCGATTTATATTTATAATGGATATTCTTAATGATAACAGAATTATATATATATGGGGAAGGAAAGCTAATAATTATAAAAATAATCAATTTTTCAGAAATTTAGTTTAACTAATAAATGATCAGATTTTCTTCATTAGTGAAAGGCTTTTGGGGAAAGTAGAAATTCCTATTCATAAAGGCTTTCCGACAACTATAACAGAAAAGTTACTTTTGGGGAACCTTCCCCATATTATGTTTAAGTTCTATATAAAGTTAATATTTAGATCGAAAATAGATTAATTACATTTAAGCTTTTTAACAAGTAATTCAACAAAGGACTTTAATAATGGATTTAATATTTTATATTGTTGTCTCAATTGTCCTCATTTGGATTTTAAATCTTTGGAATTTTAAGAAATCTGTAAAATTGGCCTATAAAATACCTTCAAATAAATGGAATACAATATTGGGATTTGGTAAAATTGCTGGAGCCAATAGTAAGTTTAAAAAATAGTATTAAAATGAAAGTGGAACAGTTCAGTCTTGTTAAACTAGAAAGGGGGATCCATAGATCCCTAAAGGTATCTCGAGCCATTTTAGCCAATTGCTGTTACCAACCATAATTATACGGTAATTAAATTATTGATTTTTAATATTTCAGACGTCATACATATTTTACAAAATTATCGCATCAAATATGGATCAAATTGTATGCTTTGGTCGGGACCAATTCCAGTTTTTCTCACCACTGATCCCAAAACAATAAAGAGCATTTTTATGTCTAAAAATTGTATAAATAAACCCTCAATATTTATGAAAGGCATGACCTTAACTATGGGTTTAGGTTTGACATCCGCAAATGGTAAGTGATGAATTAAATGTTTAATTCAATTAAATAATTTTCCCACATAATTTCAATTTTTAGAACCAGTATGGAGTCAACATCGTAAAATATTGAATAAATCTTTTTCCCCCAATAATTTGAAATCATTTGTACCCCTTTTCAATAAAGAAGTTAATCTTATAATACAGAATTTGGACGGAATCATTGAAAAAGGAAAAGATATTGAATTATTGGAATTTTTCGAACAATTAACTTTAAAAATTTCGGCAGGTAAGTTCGAATGGAATAATATTGAACGGAAATTAATTTATAATTTTAGCTACAATATTAAAAAGAGACTTGGATCCGAAGAAATTTGATTTAGAAGAAATCGCAATATATTTCATACGGTAAGAGGCCAAAATGAATAATATGATATCTTATATATTCCAAGACCTATTTCTTTACAGAATTGGCGAATATGTAGCTGAGGCTTGTATGAAATTTTATTATAAAATTCATTTTATACTTAAACTAAGTGAAATAACCAAATTCAAAGAGGGCGTCAAGGGCATAACTTTCTGTAGAGAACTCATAAAGGAATCATCGCAAAATTTACAAAATAATAATAGTGATTATCCCGAAATAAAAAGTACTTTAGATTATGCTTTAAATGGAGTCCAGAAAAATGGTTTAAAAGAAGAGGAAATATATGGTTCTTTAATGCATATATTTTTTGGTGCCGTTGATGCTACATCCTCCGCATTGTATTATATAATGCTCATGTTGGCTATGCATCCAAAATATCAAGATCGTTTGTTTGAGGAACTAATGAGTGTAATACCGGATAAAAATGATAATGATTTAACATGGGAACAATTGAACAAATGTTCGTATTTGGATATGTTTGTAAATGAGACATTACGTATTGCTCCTGTGGTGCCAACGGTAACAAGACAAGTCTGCAATGAAAGTTTCACCCTTGATAATGGCATTACATTACCCCAAAATCAATATATGGTTATTGATATATTTGGTTTGCATCGTAGCAAAGAAATATGGGGTCCTAATGCCAATAACTTTAATCCTGATAACTTTTTACCTTCCAATATTGAATCACGACATTCATTTGCATATATTCCATTCACCAAAGGTTTGAGATTTTGTATAGGTGAGTTCAAATATATTTTATTTTACTTCTGATATATTTTATTCTGAATAAATTTATGTTCCATTTATTAGGTTGGAAATATGGTTTATTGACTGTTAAAATTTCATTGATTAAAATTCTGATGCGTTACAAGTTTTCTACGGATTTTAAATATGAAGATTTGAAATTTCAAAATCATATCATATTGAAATTGGCGGAAAAGCCAAAAATTCACATGCAACGAAGGGGAAACTTATAATAATGGAAATATGTAAAAACTATTTATTAAATGAATGTATATTTAAAATTGTAAAAATCGTATTTAATTTTAAATAAAATAAAACTATTATTAAGTACAGAGCACCTCAGTTTGCGATCATACATACACACTTCCTATTTTTTATAGATAGATAGATAGATAGATAGATAGATAGATAGATAGATAGATATACATTTTCAAAATTTCCAGCCCTGTAGTTTGAAAAAGCAACACAAAAATTCAAGTGTTATAAAAACAAATAAGAATACCATATTCAGCTGTGCCGAATCTTCAATACCCCCACTACATATGTGACGTAACAAATACAATACGTCACACATTTATATTCGAATATATTCATAAACATAAAATAAATATAGCGAACATTTTTCTGTGGGGGTCATAAAATGTTTTATATTATATGACTATAAGTTTTTTCTACTGACCCGATTTTTGGAAAGGAGATAAACTGTATATAGTGACATATAATGATGCCTAAAATACATACTCTATCTCTCCCTCTTCAATTTAAACAGAGCCATATTTATTCAATGCAGCAGCCGGCAGAGAGTAATTTCAACATTTTGTGCTAATTTTCTCTTAAAGTACATAGAAAAAATGTTTACTTATTTGGTCACAAAAATGTCCTTAACTCAAGGTTAAAAGCAAAAAATAAGTTTATTTGAAGAAATAATGTAATTGTTTCAAAAATAACATTAATTCCAGCTTGAAATAAAATTTTTATTTAGAAGATCATACATCCATATCTCGCTGTACTTTTTTTCAGTGTATTTGAAAAATTATTTGACAACACCACAGCTTTAAACGAAGGCTCAAGCCAGACGTATGAAAAATTTGCCGTCTACTGATTTAACGTAATTTGCTTCACTCAAATAAAAAAGGCAAATGTCTAGTAGTATGGGTGAGCATCACTACTTAAACTTCAATAAATTAAAACGTTCTTCGTTCGAATTTTGAGGTTGTCCCAGATATTGGTGTATAACTTTTTTTGTAATTAACCGTTTTTGCTGGCTTCAAATAGGGTTCAAACTTTACTCCCCTCAACACTTGTGATGGCGAAGGAAAACTCCGTCACTCACATTATGTAAGTTTTTGATAACTTTTGATTCCATTATTTTCTGTACAAAATTTTAACATAAAAGTTTTTAGTAAAATAAAAAATATTTGAAAAAGGCTGATCAAAATTTTAATCCGCCATAATATAAAAACTGCATCAAGATCGGTCAAAGAATTAAATTAAAAAATTTTAAAGCTAAATATCTCTTAAACTATAAGAAATTTCACGATGTGTTCAACTTTGAGTCTCTCTAGTGCGACTCCCGATAAAGGTCACAGATGAAAAATGGTGAAGTTTCATTGAAATCAGATTAACCGTTCGGAAGTTAACGATGTCTATTGAAATTGGTAATAATCTGTCTATTGCTTCATAGAGGCCGCATGCAAATGTTCTCCTACAATGGAGATTTTAGCCTATAAAATTCCTAAATATAAAAAACTTTACCGAAATTTAACACAAATAAGTTTTTTGAAATATTTTTAAAAAACGTACAAAACTTCATGAGGATCTGTATAATATTTCCCCTAATTCCCATACAATTTTCAAAATATCACTTTAAAGTACATAACTCTCATTTATATACGTTGGTGTTTTATTCATATTTGGTTAAAATGAGATAAAGGTAAATATGAATCGAAATTCGAATTCTTACGAGAGTTCTCACCCCCGAAAAACTTTTTTAAAATACATAAATTTCCCCTAAAAGTGACATTATATTATTGTATTAAACTCCTTAACAGAAATCTGAAAACCAAATTTATACGAGGGTTGTTCCATAATTTCCATATGTGTTGGAGACAATACTCATAATTTAGATACATATTTGGCAGCCACTCCAAAATACGTTACATTCTGGGAAATAGTGATAAACAGATATTGTAAATTTTAGAAAAGTTTATTTGGTCTAAATTTTTAGGTTGTCTCAGATTTCACCTACTGAACGAATATTGCCGGTTTTAAATAGCAAATGAAGAGGACTATGACAAATATACAGTCGATATTTCGTTAAAATTGGTTCGTTGTTGTGGACGTTAGAATGTTTTCAACAGACGGACAGACAAATGGACATAATTTAGTCGATTCAGTTTTTGAAATGAAACTATATGAGGTATTTTTGGTGTTAGAAACGGTTTTATACTCTACACCAGCATATGCCGAATTTCAAGAAGAATGGTCCACAAAATATTGTAGCTTCCTTACAGACCCATTTCCAAAAGTCACTTTTAAGTGTGTAGATTTAAAAACTTTTAGTTTTATATTATTTTGGATTTATACAACCAGCACATACTATTGAAAATATAACGAACATGGGTCCATTAAAACGTTAACTAATAATCTACCAATTTCCCGGAAAAAAAGTGAAAAAAGAGGTTCCGAAAAATGTAAAAAAATCCGCAAATTTTATTAACCTTAATTTAACTTTTCACTTATTGAATCACATGTTTGACATAATTCCTGTTAATTAAGTAATAATAACTGTAATGAATAAAACATGATATTAAATTTAAAATTGATTAAATCACTTCGTGATTAATTTTAAGGTTTCTAATATAATAAATACCATTTAATACATTGAACTAATTGAAATAATCCAAAATATATAGAATTAAAATAATTTCATTTAATGAAATATTAAATATGACATTAAAGTTTTAATTAAAAAAACAACACTTTTAGTTGTGAACATTTTTATAATTAAATTAAACAACTATTTTAAGGTTAGAACTTTTAGTTGCTCTATAATTAAATAAATATAAATCGCACATTAAGGTTAATATTTTAATACCAAAAAGTATACATTTAAATTAAAACAAGTCTAAAAGGTTTTGACCAACTATAACATACGCTACACTATGTATAACTCTAAATGACACTTATATTTTGGTACAGGGAAATGTTTTCTCTGCGGACCTTATAAAATTTTGAAGCGAATTTATATTCTTTATTCATATTTTTAGATGAAAACATATTAAAAATAAATCAATAAGGAGAACAATTCTGAACCGGTTAAGTAGATCCATTTTTCTTTTCTTGAGTGATTTTAGATGCGGAGTTTATATGAGGCTATAGAACCGATCTTAGCAATATTTAGTATGAAATATTATCACAATACTATTTTTTACGACTAAAAAAATTTAAGTGATTTTCAGAAGTTGGCCTGAATAGGAAGTACGGATATTTATGAACCGATACTAAAACTTCGTCATATGGAATTTATTTTCGCTTGTATACTTTTCGCTCAACTGTTGTGAACCTAATTACGAGTCGATTGTTATAGGTATACAACTAATTATGTCGGTGTAGGGTATAAAGATGCTATTACGTTTACAATAACTATTTTTATACGCTTAAGTGCTACAAGTTGACATGAGGGTATGCTAATTTTGGCATTCGATATGTAACGCCAAGAAAAATTCATTTAAGATCCTACAGAGTATATATATTATTGCATTAAGTCTAAATTCATGAAAATATTCTCACGCCCAAACTAATTGACGAAGCAGTTTCCAATACGAAATTTACGAAATTCTACAATAACGAGTAATTTAATTTTGACAGTTATATGGCTATAATATGCATAATTTGGATACAACCCAAAATCAATGTATCATTATTGCAATTTCAAATATAATTATCTGAAATATAAGGCCCCTTTTCCGGAATTATGTTTAAAGCTCATAAATCTCTTAAATATGAATCAATTTCATAGAAATTCAGAACAATTATTATTCTTATTAACCTTAATACATGTAACTAATTAAACGAATATAGATCCATACTTGGTTATATCTTCATGGAACACCATTCCCTGAATAGGAGTTTAACCCATTTAAAGTCTTAAATCTTAAGTTAAAAAGCTTTAAAGCAATTATTGTTCTAACTACTCTTAATATATGTGACTTGTTTGTCAAATATAGAAGTCCATATTTAGTTAATCTCCCATATAAGTCCTTTCCCTAAATAGAGCTTTACGTTTATTAAAGACTTTTTAATGTATCTATCTAATTTTACCTATGTCGATCCATATTGCGTTGTAAAACTCATATGAGAGCACTTACCGGAATAAAGTTTTTATACAAAACCCCATTTTTCTAGAAAGTATTTGATGCGTCAATGTGTGTGATGAATTTGAAAAACATCAGTTCACATTAAATTATAGCTTCCATGTGAAGCCTAATCCCTGAATAAGGTGTTTAAGTTTAAATTTTAAACGTCGTTTTTTTGCACTTAAAACTGTGACGAACTTCCAAATTACCGGTGCGCATTTGGATAGACCTAAGATTAAAAATTTAATTTCAATTCTTGCTAGTTTTTCTAGATTCGCCACAGCTGAATACAACATTCCTATTTGTAATTATACCCTACACCACCATAGGTGGTTGTTGTATTATGCATTTGAGCAGAATCACTTGCTTAGTCGTTTCTAGTCGTTTCTTAGTTTTTCATACTGCTTAGCTGTCCATGTTAAGCTTGAGAATAATAAGCAGGTCCCAGTTTTTAAAATATGTTGATGAATTTTGAAACGTGGCGTTATTTTGGCACAAAAGCAATACCTTTTGAAATTGGTGATAATGGAAAGTTTTTAAGTTAAAGAAGTCCCGAATATAAACGATGTGCCATAGGACCCATATAACTTACCTCACGAATACCACATTGAAGGCAAAAAATTCATAATACCCTGGTATTGTAACAATAGTTGGACAAATTAAGATAATTATAGAAATCGATATACGAGGGAGGATCCATTATATCTTCAAGCTTCCATATAAAATCCCAGAAAATAAAATTAAAACGTTTAAATTTCACATAAATGTTAGTATTATTATAATGTACTGCACACTTAAGCATAAATCAAATAGTAAATTATACGGGGGTCGTTCATTTATTTGTCGTATATAGCACTTTAAACCAAAAATGTGGTGTAGGCTATTACATATTTGGGCTCAAACCACAATAATTTTCTCACATGCTTTATAGTGAATATTAACCTTTTGTCCATATTTTGTCTAGAAAATGTTATAAAAAAAGTTTAATGTTTTGGGGAATGAATTATATTCATAACAAATTGTGTCTTTTTTGTGAAAATAACAAAAATATCATTAACACTTTGACATCTATTAAAATATTATTTTGTTCTTTAAATTTTTCCAACTAAATTCGAAAAATTTTAACCGCATTCCAAACATCATTAGATGATTTAAGGAGATTCATTCCCCTTTTGTTTACACTTAATAAATATAAAATATAATTATCATTAAAATAACATTTCAGTTCGTTATAGACTTTGGCAAAAGCATCATAATAACAATAATGGTGCACATATCAATTGTTATCGCGATAATTGCGTTAGTGTGGCTTATAAATCGTTGGATTATTAGAGATTTTGTGAAATTAGCTTATCAGGTACCATCAAACAAATGGCATACATTCTGGGGTTGGGGTAAAATAATAAGACCGAAAGGTAATATGATTTAAATGAAAAAAAATATGTGAATGAACTTTATACGACATACACAGATGGACAAAAGTCAACATAATTTACCTTCATGTGAATTTGGAGGGATTCTACGCAAATGAAACAAATTATGTATAAAAGAAGTTTAATTTTGTTGATTTATTTAAAATGATTTTAATTTATCAACCGAAATCTGTATTTATTAATTGAAGTACAAATTTCTATAGGACAAAAGTTACCGTCACTGGATCTATATATTGAAGAAACATTAAGAATATTCGCTCCATTAACACTTTTGCCTAAATTCATGTTAAGTGGAAGTTTCAAAATTGATCTTTTGCAAAAAGCACATAAATGAAGGAATTGACTTATTGGATAAAGTAATATGCTGTGATGAATGCAAATTTTCTATCTATAAATCAGACATGGAGTCGACTATTAAACACAGTGATGATGGTATCATAGTGGGATTGTATGTCGGTGGCTGGGGTCCGGAAACTGGTTTTATTGATGAATTAATGGATAAAAATATTTATTTAAATATCCTGAAGGATAACTAACATAAAAGTGCTCAAAAATTTGGCATTGAATCTGACAGCTTCTTGCAGTCAGTAGTCGGCGCAAATTTTTAATCTTGTATAACACTCTCACTTCTCAAGCACCCAAAATCAACCCTACTGAGCAGTTATGAAATGAATTCAAGAACATTAAATTACTCCCAAAAATTTGCTTAAAGAGAAGTTAATTGAGTAAAGGGAGAAAATTGATCCGGAAGTGACCAAAAAATACATTAAATTCTACCTCACAAGTTTGTCCAATAGTTATATGAATTTTTGATTTGTTTACTAAAAACTATCAAAAATAACCGAAATAATATTTGAATAAAAACTACTTTTATTCTAGTGAATCATCCATCTGTGTATATCAAAAAAAAAACTGAACTGATTCTCGTAGACTTAAAATTTTTCACAAATTTATCAATTTTATTTGCAGACGTTCTTTCATATCTTTATACAAAGGGCAATAAATATGGTCCAAATTATGTTGCTTGGCTGGGTCCATTTCCACTTTTCATTACTTCCGATCCAGAAACAATAAAAACAATTTTCACATCCAAAAACTGTGTTAATAAACCCCTAATAATGGATGGTATTACATGGTCCTTGGGCACTGGTTTATTAACGGCAAATGGTCTGTTAAAAATATCTACTAATTTTTTATATTAAAACGTAATTTTCTTTCAAAAAATTATAGAATCTATTTGGACTCGACATCATAAAGTTTTAACTAAAAGTTTTTCGCATAAAAATATCGTTTCATTTCTGTCCATTTTTCAATATGAAATCAATAATTTAATACAAAAAATTGATAAAGAAATGGAAAAGGGAGAGAATATGAAAAATTTATTGCCAATAATCCGTCAAATAACATTGAAGACTTCAATAAGTAAGTATGGGAATTATCATACATCAAGTAAAGTTATCCATTGATCAGGATCATTTTATGAATTAACAATTGTAGATTTTGTTTCCATCATTTTGACTCCCATGAAACTTCTTTTATGTTATATGAAGCGATTTTATATATAAACTATAGAATATATAGCTCGTACAATTTGAAATGATATCTCTTGATAAAAAATTAATAACATATCATAACGACTCGAAGAGATATCTCCAATTCTAATAACTTGCTTGACAAGGTAACAATTTGAGCTCTGACCGTATAATTCCTAAGTGGTTTTCTTGATTAATACGAAATAGTTTTATACGTCATTTAGTGAGTATTGACGTAAAGACTAAAACACAAAAAAAAACAAACTGCAGAGGAAAAAAGTGAAAATTAAAGGGGAAATTTAAAGGTCCAACCATTAGCCATCGTTGTTGCGATTCAAACGCAACAACGAACTCAGGCACTTTTAAGGGTACGAAAGTATTAACAGAAAATAGCGATGTGATAGAAAATTTTAAATAGATCAATTGTGGACCTAAATTTATGAAAAGCACTTTCATGATCTTAAAACCTTATTCGGTGAAAACACTTGTGTAAGATCTCACTTAAATAATAAACCAATTTGAATAGGATTATCAGATCCTATCAGATGAATAGGATTATCAGATCAGATGTGAACCTATGCATTTGTATTATTACTACAATATAGTGATTTTTGCCAGATTTTCCTAATTTTCAAGAAGATCGCTTCTCAAGTGAGTGTAGTTCCTATACTGGTCCACTCTCCAAAAAGAGTTTTACGGGCTTTAATCCTTAAAATTGGTATTGTGATAATAACTAAAAAATACCATATTAAACTTTACCAAATGTGATTCTGTGTCGATGACCGTCCGCTCGTCCAGCTTGTTGCGCATTAAAACCTAATAAAAGTAATAATTATTTCTCAGAGGTCCCATAAAACTTCCTTTCCAAATATCACATTGAAAGTCTTAGATTGTGATAAATATATGCAATTGTACTGCACACTTAAGCAAAAATCAGGAAATCGAATTATGCGAGGGTCGTTCAATAATACTTCTTATTTAAATTGCACAGTGAAGCAGAATCTATTTTATTGCAAATTAATCTGTAACTTTTGATTGATTTGCATGACATAATAACATCGGCAATTTGGTTATAGAAGTACCTTAGACATTCAGATTTTTTTAAGCGAATCAAGTGTTTTTTCCATACATACTTTTCTGAAGGCTTTTTTATAAAATTTTAATTTTCGAAAAACATTACACTCTATAGGAAAGAGCTCTATAGGGCAAAGAGAGCCTTATTGGGAATACAAGGAATTAATAAATCTTTCCATCAATTTTATTTACAATAACATGTCCACATTTTCTATTAACTCGCTCATTTAATTCTTAACAAACCGCTAAACTTATAATACCACTTCAATCATTATGTTCTATTCAGCCGAGCAAAAGTAAAAATCGATCCTGCCCCACTGTTCATTGTGGAGTAGGTTTGACTGACTATATAATTCTTATATCTTTTACTTGACATATGTAAATATATTTTATCTCTTAAGGAACCATGTTGAAAAGTGACCTGGAACTCACCGACTCAAAACTAGCTACACTGACAAATAACTTTAATGAGTGAGTTGCCACCTATTGGGAATTGAACGATATATTTTAATTAAAACTATTTCTTGCAGTCTCCTCGCATACGCCATTGAATGTTGTGTTAATATTTTCCTAAGAATCAAATTCATACGTCAACTGGCCAATAAATTTCTATATAAAAATATTGTAAAAAGTGTTTCCAACTTTAGAAAACTCATCGATGATTCTTTGTTGAATTTACTAGAAAATAGAAATAGAGATTTAAACAATAACTCAACAAAAATGAATAGTACCTTAGAATATGCTTTAAATGGTGTTGAGAGAAATTTAATGGAAGTTGAAGAGATAAGCGATGAAATGATGCATTTATTTGTTGCTTCATTTGAGACAACATCTACCACCCTGTATTTTGTGATCATAATGTTGGCCATGCATCCAAAATATCAGGAATCGATGTTTGAAGAAGTAAAAATACTTTAACACATGATAGCGTAGAAATGATGACAATTCAGCAATTGGATGAATTAACCTATTTGGATATGTTAGTAAATGAAACAATGAGAGTTTTACCTATAGTTCCATTGATTCCTCGAGAAGTCGCTAATGAGAATGTTAAACTTAATAATGATGTGGAATTGGGTGTTGGACAAAGTATTTGTATTGATACTTTTAGTTTACATCGTTGTAAAGATATATGGGGACCCAATGCAGAGCTTTTTAATCCAGATAATTTTTTACCTTCAAATATTGCCTCCAGGCATCCATTCTCTTTTATACCTTTTGGCAAGGGCTTGAGATTTTGTATAGGTGAGTGGATATTTATATATAAATCTTATTACATTTGAAAAAAAATATATATTTTAATACAGGCTGGCGTTATGCTACATATTTTCTGAAAGTTTCCTTGGTGACTCTTATAAAAAACTATAAATTTTCTACAGATTTTAAATATGAGAATTTAAGATTTGAAAATCATTTAACCTTAAAATTGGTGGAGGAACCAGAAATTCATATTGAACCTAGAGATTTTAACATAATCAATTAATAAATAAATCAACTTCCAAAAATATAAATAATAATCACAATAAAAGTACCAAATAATTACCTAAAATGTCAATTATAAGGAATCTGATACGATATGAAAAACAACGCTCTGTGGACTCAAAAAGCCTTCTTGGAAGTTATTTGGAATATTTCTTAATTAAATTTTACATGGAGATTCTTTTGGAGTTTTCCAATTGATTTGAAGAAGGACATATTTCTAGTGACGACTGAGGTCAGGAAATGGAGCTCTAAAATTGGTCATCTCGGATACGATTTTTTTTAATCACCAACATTTTATATATAACTTGATTGGAAACAAATTATATACTGTAGACCTTATAATTCCCAAAAAGAATACGTTTACATGTGTGGGATATCTCTTAGAGTTTAAGAGATTTGGAAATTTTTAGTTTTTTGAATTTAAGATCCAAATAAATTTCTAAACTATTGTCTGTGTTACTTAATAAATCTTTGATATATTTTTGTGCATATTTTTCTCTGGACTATATACCTTTTTCATTCCCTAAAGGAATGTGATAGGACAAATCTCTCGAAAGGGTAGAATGGGAATTTTTTTTAATAGTTTGTACCCGGTTCGGAATTTTTGATATTTTGGTATAAAAAAGTGGGATGCTGTTTATAGTTCCATATTAAAGGCAACTTTGACCAGATTTATATTATGTATTTACCTTTCCAACCATTACTAAATTGTTATATAAAGGTTTTACACCACCCATTAAATCCTCCCTAGTATTACGGTATATGAACTGGTCAGAGGATTTAAATTCCAAAATTGACACATAACACAATATTCTGTCATCTCATTAAGTTTCAGAGTTAACTAGAATCATAGAGTTACTTAGAATCACCGGAAGGCGATTTAACTATGTCCGTGCGCCTGTCTGTACGACTGACATTACATATTTTATGAATATCACGACCAAATTTAGTGCCAAGGACGATGTCTATTCGGTTCAATATTTCAGGTAGCAGCCAAAAAATTATCCTTTCGCAACAGGGCTTTTGGCTCATAAAACTGAGAAAACAACATGCCAATTTTAAAGAACATCGGTTCACAAATTGAGCATAACTTCTATACGGACTCAATTCCGAAAATGACTTTAAAGCATATAAAAACGAACAAAATTAGTATTGTGTTAATATTTCATTTATTGGAGATTTATACATCAGAGAATTGGCCAATTATTTCCTTTATATATCAGGACATTCTGAAAATCACTCTAAATAGTACATTTCCTTAATAAAGGTCAGTATCATGGAAATGATTGAAATAAATATGTTTTTCCAATGAATTTAGTTCAGTATTCGACAGTATTCTATTTTCTAATTAATTTGGAGCCAAAACCGCTTAGAAACAGATTAGAAAACCGATTTTTGAAAACATCAAAAGTGATTGTGAAATTCGCCAATTTTGTAATGCAGTATTTACAAAGTTAATTGCCGTTTTAGATGTAAATTTAATATTATGTCGAAATTAATGGAAATTGCTGTAATTACCGAGTTGAAATTTGCTCCGGTAAATTCACTTTTGAGATGAGTCAAAAGCGATATACGAATGTCGTCAAAAAAATCGATTTTAGTTTTTTCATTTAAATTAACATCGAAAGTGATCATGTCAGTTTTAACATTAACGTAATATTTATCGAGTTATTATCGATTAAAGTTTTCTGTTAAAAAAGAACGCAATATTATCGAGACATCGATTCATGAGATGAGTGAAAAGTATTTCTGAAATTATGATTTTAGCTTCCCTTGAACCAGTAACGCAAATGAGTCCAAATTTTATTGAAATGAATTTAAAGACATAATAAAGCGCAAATATTTTTTAGATACGATCGCTTAATTGTCATAATAAGTTGTCCTCAATAGAGCAAAGAACCTATAAGACATACTAATCACCTGTAAAATTAAATATGAACATTTTAAATAAAATTAATTTATAATTTAGGATCCATAGTTTTACCTTCATATACGACTCAAAAGAAACAGCATTAAAAGTGGGCGGTATTATGCATGAGGGGCGTTGACTACGACGTATAAGTAATACCAACATTTTCTTATATCTTGTACTTCCAGTAAACCAATTTTGATTGTAGGCAGCATCACCAATTTTTACACTCTGTTGAAAGTAGAAAAAAGTAATTTAAGACTTATTTTTTCTTTCGTAGCCGATACTATTCTTACCACTGTCATTAGTTCATCACCATAAAAGCAGACTATAAACACTTGTAACATGGAGGCCAATAAGAAAATGCAATACATTATAATCACTTCCAGGCTGGATGTAGTCACTTGAAAGCCTATGAAGCAAATGGTTAAGGAGGCCGTCAAAAAGTTGAGCAATAAGGAAAAACTAAAGATGATATTGACATGTTCACTAAGTCTGAAATAAAATTTAATAATTGTGAATTAAAAAATATAAAAATATATTTAAGATTTGACTAACTCCAAGAGATTTATATGTTGCTTGATAACACGTGATAGAAATTTCAAATCCTCTTTGTCATGCTTAACATTCGGCTCGTAATGTTCCAATTCCTGTGACAAATTATCAAAATGCATATTTAGTTGTGTAACCGAAGTTACCAGCAACAAATCGGCCGATAAAAATGCAACTCCCGCCAAATATGCACCATGCACCTGACCCAAATAGGTTAACCAATAAACCCAAGTCTTTCCCGTTGCATCATAAGGATACCATATTAGAAAACCAAATCTCCGCTCAAATTTCTCTGCACCCAAAAAATAATACTGTACAAAGGACTTACAAGCAGGATACAAACTAAAGGTGGAGGTATAAGCCAAACATAAAATCGAGAATATTATCATGACCCGATGCATAATACGTTCGTGATCGTGTAATTTGTATTGTTTCTGCTTTTGTCTGGTATTCGGAAATATCTCTTCCATTTGAACGAAATGTTGTTGTACAATTTTCTTATTACGCACCAAAGCAATTTGTTTGAAATCGGCCACAAAGGAGAAACCAATACAGGGTGCCACAGCTATAGCACCCAAAACAGTATCTTTCGATTGCACTGCCTGATAGAAATATATGATTTCACCCAAAACTAAAATATTGAAATTAGCAAATCCCGCATACAATAAACATTTAAAGATTAAACTGAGACGACGATTGTTGGAACGATAATCGAATATATCTTCTCCTATAGTTTTATAGAAAACCACAGGGATTTTCATGAAATCCTCATAGGTGCGTACAAGCTTTTTGGACATTTTTATTGTTTTTCGAAAACAATAAACCGTTTTATTTAAAGAACAAATGTTAACTAAATTTTAGTTGGAACAAATAGTTGATAATATTCCGTTCAGTAGGATTTATTAAGGACTTAAAGCTTGAAGAGTTTTAAACTTTTAGTTTGAAAAGCTTGGAGAGGAAGTTTTTTGTTCGTTACTATAAAGTTTTTGATATTAGTAACACCCTAATTTTAGGTGTTAATTATTACTTAATTATGGGTTCAATAATTAAAACTTTATTTTTCTTATTCTCAAGAAAAACGAAATTAAATGTTGGTCCAATTTATTTAAGTATTTTATACAAATTTAAATTGTTTTGAAACAATTATTCAGTATTATATAAATTTATATTAATTATGAATATAATATAATATAATAAAATAATAACAGTAATAATAATAATAATAATAATAATAATAATAATAATAATAATAATAATAATAATAATAGTAATAATAACAGCAATAGAAAATAATAAACTTAAAGACGAACTATTGAAAATAGATTATGACTATATAACAATATATCTATAACAAGATATCTACTACAGGCTGTGATCATAAATGCTATTCTAAACCACTTAAAAAATGGTTACATCAGAGGTTTTTCTCATACAAAAGGTAACTTGATTGTTTTTATCAAGTTACCTTTTGCAAACATGTCAGTTTAATGTCAAATAAGCGAATATATTGCCAATCTGATTAAAATATGTGATCATATAAATATTTTGAACAAAACTCAACTTGGTCCAACTAAAAATTTTCCAAGCATTTAAAAGTCTGACGACAAATTATTTTCAATTTTAATAAACAGTACCGGGAGAACTTGTCCGTTGATAGAAAAGCTCATAGGAATGGTCCACCAAAAAATAGAAAGCATTTTCAAAAGAGCTCCCTATAGATCCTGTAGAAAAGCACCCTGGTTATCTCAGTGCTCGGACTGTTCGATACGAAAAGTTGAAACTAAAGCAGGTTTGAAAGAAAATAAGAATCAAAAAGTTCCATACAGGAATGTTGCTAAAAGTTTAGAGGACAGAGCATGGAAGTTGAAGTTGAGTTTTCTAAAAATATATTTTGGTACATCAACGCCGTAGAAAAGTTTAAGACCCAAAAGCAGTTGCGGTAAAAGAACGCAATCAATTTTTACAATGGGCTCTATAATGACCGAAATTTACATTAAGAAATGTTAACAAAAAATGCTTCTAAGACTTCACAATCTGTTCACTTATTTTTGACCTGACTGGGGCTGTCACTATGCTAAACAAGACCTTGAGTGGTACAAGATCAATAATGTCGTATTTGTACCAAGAGGGTTCTCCCTCCCCGGAGCCAAGGCCAGTTGAGAGATATTGTGCTTTTGTTAGAAGAGAATCCAAAAGCGTTGTAGATTTAAAACGGAGATGGACTACTTGTTCAAGCAGAGTGACAGAAATCACTTTGAAAATATTAATGGAAGGCTTTTAGAATAAGTTTGTTAAGAATTATTCGATCTTACTTCTTATAAGATAATGTATTTGTATTTTGAGAAGTTTTCTATTTAAAACAACCAAAATCGGTTTAGTATATTAAAAGATATATACCGATATCTGAGGCAACCTTTAATACCGTTCCAAAAATTATCAAAATCGGTTCAGAAGTTATAGTAAAAAATATATATATATATGTATATATGTACACAAGAATAAATTTATATGATGACAAAATATCATTCTAATTTGTCAATTTTTAATTGACAGTTTTACGAAATTTCTTCACTGGAACTGAGAGGTTGCCTCAGACATCGATCTTTATATATATATATATATATATATATATATATATATATATATATATATATATATATATATATATATATATATATATATATATATATATATATATATATATATATATATATATATATATATATATATATATATATATATATATATATATATATATATACAGACAGACATAGATAAATCGACTCAGATATTGATTTGATGCATCAATATATATACATTATGGGGTCTAAGATGATTCCTTCTTAGCGTTACATATGGAATGACAAAGTTAATATATTTTCATCACCACATGTGTTGGTGGAGGGTATAATAAAATTGACACAAATTAAAAAAAGTGTTTATTGTGATTATAATTATAAAGTATTTAACTCCAAATCAAAAATAACGGCGAGTAAAGCTGTCTATTAATATATAATAATATTTCAACAACAACAATAATGTGTGGAAAGTAATTGATATCAACAATGTCTAAAGCACTTATTTCTTGAAATGTTGTATGTAAATATGTAATATTCCGTCTGAACAAGATCCAATTAATTATTAAATGTCACAAAGAATTATAAAATAAATTCACACACTGTCTAAACTATATTACAGAGTTCGTAATCTAAATATTTGTTCTAGACAATTTTAATTTGTATTCTATAAAGAAAGAATATTTTTATCATGATCACTTTTGACTCATACAAAAAAATTTACCAAATTCTACTTCAACTTTAACGGAAATCCAAAATAACCGTATTTGTACCAAATTTAGACTGATTTTCACTTATATTTTTATAGAAAACGAAAAAATCGTTAATAACTCGGTAAATAATGAGTTTTTTTATAACAAAATAACAGTACGTAATGAACGCCTTTGACTGTTTCGATTGATTTTCACCGCAATTCTAGCAAAATAAGTGTATTAAATCACCACTTTTGACTCATCGGAAAAATTGACGCATTCTACGAAATATTCCCTGAGTTTGACTGACTTCCACTGATATTGAAATTAGGTTTTTTTATTCCAATAGAAAACTGAAATCGTTAAAAATTCGGTAAATACAGCGTTTATAACAACTGATTTTGACTTCTATTTAAACAGAAAATTAATATCGTGTGTAAATCGGAAGGAAAATACTGCGTATTTTCATAAAATATTGCTCACTTTTGACTCATCATAAAAATTGATTTTTAGGACCAAAGAAAAACTTAAATCTTTAATTACACGGTAAATACTGAATTTTTCAACAAAATAAGCGTATTTCGTGATCATTTTTCACAAATCGTTTTTTTATCAAATTTAATAACTCAGTAAATACTGTTACATTTAACAAAATAAGTTAATTTCAAAAATCACTTTTAACAAATCAGAACCATTTTTGTCCGAATTTCAATTAACTTTGACTTTAATTTTATTCGATTAATTTTAGTTTGTTACCCTTCAACCACATTTAACGAAATTGTGCATTTCGCTCATACAAAAACTCGATTTATTTGGACCAAACTTCAAAAAATCAAATAAATTTCGAATTAATTCCATTTTTAGTCACTTAATGGCATTATAAGTGTCAAATAATCTTTCAGCTTTCAAAAATAGTTTTTATCTGTACTGAGATTTTCATTAAATCCAGAAGAAAAATAAACTGAAATTTGTGAACTAAAATTGAATTTTTTGTTCACAAATTTGTAATCTAAAATTGAATTTGTACAAAAATTTGAGAGGAAGTATATTTTTTGGACCTAAAGCTGTCATAATTTTTATATATTTAGTGAAAAAATGCGTAAAAGGTTGCCATATATATGGAATTAGAAACTACTTGATCGCGTTTTTTCGTATCCAGTTAGATTTCATTTTAAATGGAATTAAATGAATATAAAACAAGTAAGAATGCTAGATCGACTGTGCCGAATCTTAAAAACCCTTCACAATTCTCTATTTATCTGAATTTCTATGAAAGTGGTTCATATTCCAAAAAGTGGGATTATAAAGGAGTAATATCATAAATGGTCCATGATTGTCAAACTAATTTTGTATATTCATGACAATTTGAAAACGTTTATTGTTATAATCGTTTTATAAGCTCAAACCCGTTTTTTAATTGAGCAGAATTTCTACAAAAGTGGTCATTATTTATTTGTTTAAAAGATCAAAAAAGGGGCCTTATATGGGAGCTATAGCAATATATGGACAGAGGTTGTCCAAATTTATAATTTATATTAAATACAGTTAGAAAAATAATTATGCCGAATTTTAATAGAATTGATCTTTATTTACCAGTTTTATAAGCTCAAAACTTTTCCTTTCCGGGAAGTGGCCTGAAATAGGATCTATATCAAAATATGGATCGATATTAATAAAATTGATATTAATAACATTGTTTCTTTGGGTTTATAACTGTATCAAAATAAAATTACGTAAATTATTTAAAAAATTGCGACTATATATCGGACATAGATTTTTGGATCAAAATTTCGCATATTACTGCCTATAACTCTATTTTTGTTTATCAGATTTTGATGATTTTCTGTACAATGATGAATAATATATAACTCTATGTGATAGTTAAATTTTTTAAATGAATGTAAGTTTTGTTTAAAAAATTTAAAAATTATGTATATATATATATATATATATATATATATATATATATATATATATATATATATATATATATATATATATATATATATATATATATATATATATATATATATACTTTATGATGATTCCTTCTTGGAATTGCAAACGTAATGACAATTTTGTAGAAAATCTGACCCGATTTTTAATTCCCAAAAACCCAGTTTAACTTTGTATAATCTATACTTTTGTCTAAACCTTGACTTTATTATGCCTGTAAAACTCTAAATTAAGAAACTAATTGTAATTTAATTGTGCGTTTAACTTTATTATTCACTTTTTAATAATAATAACTAAATAAACGTATGATGTTATTTATCGAATTATAATACAAACTATTTAATAACAATTTTCCTCTATTATATATTAATAAGAAACGAATACAAATTATAAGATATAATCAGAGTCTTAGAAAGTTTTAAACGAATTTTAAAGTCACTATAATTTGTTATTTAAGAGTCAATAAATATACCATTTTCTGTTATATCCACATAAATATTAAAGAAACATGTAAAAGTGATATAAACAATAAAAAGAGCTACAATTAAAGCTAAAATTGAACTATCTAAAATCCTACGATAAAAGTTGGAACTGAACTACATAACAAACACATGACTAACTCTAAATAAAACTATATAAAGACCCACGATTACAGCTGAAAGTGTAAGAAGATGAAACAAAAACGAATGCTATATTCGACTATACCGAATCTTTAATACCCTCCACCACAAATTCGTGTGAAGTTAATACAAAAGGTTCTGTAGATATACATATGAACACACATACAATCGCAAACGTATACTAAATATAACACAGAAACACTTAATGCGTCATAAAATTAATTATATTTTTGCTATAATTTTTATACCGATTTTAAAATGACTACATTAACACCCACAATTAAGGCTGAAATTGCTCTATATATAAAGTAAATTTAGTTCTACTATATAATACCGAATCGAATCATAATCCCGAAAATCGTTACTTTAATTATTTTTGATAAAATATCAAACGTTTTTATAAAAACCTAAATTGGTGAATAATTCGATAAATATAGTTTTTTATCAAAAAATAAGCGCATTTTATGATCACTTTTGACTGAAATTGTTAATAACTTCATTAATATTGTGTTTTTTATAAAATGAGCAAATTTCTTGAGCCCTTTTGTCAAATCCGAAATTAGATTTCTTTGATCCAATTTCAAATTTGTAGACTTTAATTTTAAGGGAAAATATTACATTTTTTCACAAAATAAGCGTAATTCATGATCACTTTTTATGCAAAAATTTACTTTTGAGAACAAAAAATATATATTTTTTTAGAAAAAACTATGTTTTTTACAAAACAATCAAATTTTATGATCACATTTCGCTCATCACAAATATCAACGTTTTTGACAAAAATTTTTTAAATTTTGTCTTCAATTTTAATGAAAACTTATATCGTTATTAACACGGTAAGAAACTGAGTTTTTTTGACAAACTAATTTCATAATAACGTCAGACTCATCCAAAAAAAATTTTGGAACCAAATTTCAATTTATTATGATCTCAATTTTATTGATATATCAAACATTTTCAATAACTCGGTAAATGTTGGATTTTTTAATAAAATAAGCTTTTCATAGGTCACTTTTACCGGATCCCAAAAATTGATGTCTTTAATTAAATTGTTATTGATTTTGATTTCAATTCAGATATATTATGATTTTTCCGAGTGAACATTTGCATGGGAGCTACTTGAAATTTTGAACTGAATATAACTAATTTCTATAGATTTCGTCTTTGATCCAAGATAATAGTACCATGTAACAAATTTCATCAAAATATCTCTAAAATTGTGATCTGTAGATTATTGGACAAAGACAGACTGGCAGACAGACGGACGGCTGAACAGTCACACGATCTCTTAATCATCTAAGGGGGTGATTATCAGTAGAACGCATAATACCCGGGCAACGTAACCTGGTGTAGGGTATATTCATTGAACTCAATTATTGTAAATAAAAACTGTTAACATTTAAGACTCATTAACATATTCGACGGACATGTGAATGAAAGTATCACTACATAGATGAATTTGTCGAATATTACAACAATTGTTTCAAAAATGCTTTTAAAATATTTTTAATTAAATTCGATGTTGTAGCTTCAATTCTAAAATTAAAATTCTATACGACCCCAAGTGGACCACTATTACCGATATCTTAAAGTTCAATTTAATAAATTTTACTCATTTATTTAAATAGAGTAAATTTTCAAAAGAAATTATCCAAATAATTTAAGTGATTTTCCAATTTGCGTTTAAATCGATTTATTCTATATGTGCAAAATTAGACATGGGGAAGGAAACCCAACTAATACTTAAATACAAAATTGTTTTTTTTTATTTGTATACCTTCCACAAGTGATGATCATGCCGTTTGTAACGCCAAGAACGAATCATCTAAGACAATATTCTTGCATCAAATCAATATCAGAATTGGTTCAGCTATGATCGTAATTGTTTAAATTCAATGAAATTCGGTCACATTATTTGTTGTTATCCCATCCAATTTCTTATTTAAAATCAACCGCTATAGGTTTATTAGCAAAAAACTTATAAACAGATAACTGAGAGAATTTAAATTTCCAGAAACAAACTTTTCTGAAATTTTCAACAAAATGTAACCGGATTTAGACAAATTTTAATTATAATATACAGTTATATATAGAATAACTAATTAAAGGGTTAATATATTCAAAATTTTAGTACACCCCAAAATCAGTGTACAATTTTTAAAATAAACCCAAAGAAGCTTGTGCTGGAGCCATTATTTGCTCTAGACCTAGGGCCTTTTCCGGAAACTCGATTCCAAAGTTCCAAGTTCGGAACATTTGTTAACATTGCTATAATGAATATATGTTAATTATTTGACATATCTCGGTCCATATTTTCTTATAGCTTCCATATAAGATTCCTTCCCTGAATAGGGGTTTAAGCCTTAAAAATTTTCCAATATGGGTAAATTTTATTAAAATTCAGAATAATTTCACTAACTATATTAACATTATGTTATTAATTTGACCAATAACGGCCCATATTTCCCTGGAAAAAAATTTAACGTAATAAAACTCTTAAATATAAAATAATTCTATAGAAATTCGGCAGAAATGACAAATGTCAGGCCATATTTTGCTATATCTCCCATTTAAAGCCCTTTCTCGAAAAAAGGTTTTGAGGTTATTAGACTATTAAAATTAAATTTGGCACAATGTTTTTTCATTAATATATATATATGAATACAATTTGACAAATATCGCGTCATATTTCGTTATAACTCCCTTATACACCCACCCACCAGAGTAGTGTTTAAGGATTAAAAGATTCTTAAATATGGACCAATTCCATCGTAAAAATATATGTTACCAATATTTATGGGAGCTTTCAGGAATATGTGATCATATTTAACAGATATTTATAGAGACCCCTTTTCCGAAATAGGTTTTTATGCTGATGTACGAATAATTAGTTTACCGAACATAACATTCTTATTCGTTTATAGCCTCCATAACCAGAGGTGGGGAATATTAAATTCGTTATTCCGCGTGAAATGCTAAGAAGAAATCATTACCCCATAATGTATATATATTTCTTCATTAAATAAAATTTTAGTTGATTTAGCTATGTTCGTCCGTCTGTCTCTATATGTGTCCGCCAGTCTGTTGTTGACACGCTCACATGACACAGCTCTTTTAATTTTAGCTTGAGTATTTCTTATAGTATCGAGAAGTTTCTCAACTTCACACGCATTTGTGGTGGAGGATATTCAAAATTCGGCACAGCCGAATATAGCATTTCAACTTGTTTTTTTTAATTGTGTAAATTTTGAACCGTTAGAGATATATAACTGAAATTTCACCTCTTTACAGCTGATGTACTTTTAAGTTCATTTAAAAGAGAGCAGACTCATAGCAGAGGCAAAGTCGGTGATTCGCAAAATTTTCCAAAAACTAATTTCTTTAGAATCATATAAATTAATGTTTTCCGAATTTTCATTTATCCAACATACACGATTTGGCCAACTGTAGAAGTAATCTTTCATCTCAAAAATACTTCAGTTAAACATTTCGGTTCAAAGGTTACAAGTGTATTTCCAATAAATAGAACTTCTGTATTCATTTATAGAGCGCCTTCCCAAATAAAAGTATTATTTACATATAAAAGTATAAACAAATTAAAAAATAAGTTTATTACATTTAAGTCTTTTATTCAATACACTAATAAAACAAAGTGTGTAAATAATGGATTTAATATTTTATACAGTCGTGTCAATTGTATTACTTTGGATTATAAATCTTTGGGTTTTTAAAAGGTCCGTAATATTGGCATATAAAATTCCCTCAAACAAATGGAATACATTTTTTGGATTTGGCAAAATTGCAGGATCCCGTAGTAAGTATCAAGAGCACATTAAACTAAGGACTATATTAAGAGAAATTGTCCTTTCAATTCTTCAATATTGGATCAGATTTTCTTTCGGAAAATGTAAAAAAATAATAACAATTTGGATATCAAATAACAGATAAAATTCTCTGTGACATATTTAAATTAATTGTTGGAATCATCCAGAATAAGTGAATACAAAAAGTTTCCTTAAAAAATGTTTTATATTAAATCCTTTGAAATTTTAAAATCAAATATCGGAAAAATTAATTTTTAAACCGTGAAGTTTTTCGATTTCTAACACAATTTAATTTGATTTCAGATGTTATGCAGATTTTAAAAAATGCTAGTGAAAAATATGGGCCAAACAGTTTGGTATGGATGGGACCAATACCTGTATTCGTTACTTCAGATCCCGAGACAATTAAGACTATTTTCATGTCTAAAAATTGTATAAATAAACCATCACTATTAATGAATGGAATAACATTAACTGTAGGTTTTGGTTTGGAATCCGCAAATGGTATGTGATAAAATAAGTGTCAAGCAGTGGTCCCACGTAGTGATTACAACGTTTACGTTTTAAAAGTTGTTAAGTATTACATTAAATTATTTGGATAATATTGGACATATATTATTATTTTGGGACAAAGTTCTACCCAATTGAAATTGATCGTATTCGGGGTCAAATATTTCAGTTATCTTCCATATAAATGTGGTGGGGTTTTATGTTCGTAAACACATATTTTATTTAAATTTGTTGCAAATAAATTGCATTAATAACTGAAATTCAAACAATCACTTCAGAAAATACTGTACCTAATTTGACGAGAATCGGTTCAAAATTTCAACTGGCAAAAATATCAGTATCAAACAAAATTTTTGAAAATATGTTTTATGCAATCACAAATCATAAAAAAATCCTACGAGGGTTGTTCCAAAATCTTTTATACTTGCGATATGAATATCCGGTTTTTATGGTCGGATTTAACCGAGTCGTTTTAAAATAATTGCTTTACTTTGGAATTACATTTCGTGATGTAATTCAATTCAATTCGGGTACAAAAAATTAAATATAAGTTGGAATCAAGAATTTTAAAGCAAAATTGTTTTGAAACAAAATATTATTAATTTACCAAAGGTCTAACATTTTTATACCCTCCACCGTCACAAGTGGTAACGAGGGAATGAGGGTTCCTCTCGGACCCTATAAATTCTAGCAACAAACTGAAATCAGAATAGATTCAGCTATAGCCGTTTGTCTGTTGGCACCCTTAAATCCACAATAATTTACAAAGCTCAATGAAATTCGGTCTAGTTATTTGTTATTGTTCTAGGAAGTTTCTTATTTAATATTATAGACCGATATCTGAGACAACCTCCTAAAGCTGAAAAATTTGAACAATGGAAATCAAAATTTGACAAAAATAGGTTTTATGATATTCTAAGCTGATGTTCCAAATTATGCAAAGATCGGTCTATTGTTTTTCATAGGTCCCATACAGGACCCCTTACAAATATCACTACGAAGAACGTAAATAAGATAAATATAAACTAAAATCGAAGTGAAAAATTACATGAGGGTCGGACTATAATTTCTCGTAGCTCCCAAAATTATGTACTGCACATTTAAGAACAAATTAGAAAATCAAATTATACGAGGATCGTTCATTACTTTTTCGTAACTGCCATTTATAACCAATGTTGTAGGGTGGAGTCGTGCTTGGTCGATTAGCTACAGCCAAATATGGTCCGATAAATAATTAAATTAATAAGATATATTCAAAACTATTTCGGGAAGGAACCTTATCACATTAATGACATAAATTCACCATTAGTTTTAAAATGCTTTTTCCTTTTTTGCATACAAAATTTAAGATATTTCTCGGAATTTTGAGTTGGTCTCAGATATTGGATTATAATTTTTTAACTCATATTCCGATATAGGTGGTTTGAATATTAAACTGCTTAGGACAACAACAAAATATGTCGCCAAGTTTCATTGAATTCTGACAAATTCTCTAGGCGTGAGAATGTTTCCAACAGACGGATATATATATATATATATATATATATATATATATATATATATATATATATATATATATATATATATATATATATATATATATATATATATATATATATATATATATATATATATATATATATATATATATATATATATATATATATATACCCTACGTTGTATTACATAATTCAGTATTGGCGTTACATATGGTCTCCACTTATTGAGCTGGTGTAAATTTGAATTTTGGTTATTTCGGAAATAAAGATGAAAAACTGTTTACAGTTCTGTAATAAGAAATTTTTATTCAAATTATATTCGATTTTTATAATAATTATAATATTTAACATTTCAACGAAAAAAATCAACAAAAATAAAAATTTTTATTTCTTTAGAGACCAACAATTTCAAAAATTCTACCACATTTGCAAGATCAGTTAGAAACTTGTACTTCTCCAAATCAGTTCCAAAATAACATTGTTTTAAATTAAAATATTTCAAACAGTTTAAAAGTTATACGAAATTATTTAAAGAATGTCTATAAGGAATTTCATTAAAAATAATCTGTACCATTTTATGGTGACCACTGTGCGTCTGATAAGATATCAAAATTTTGATACAAAAAATATATTATAGAACCCGCATGGAGTCGTCATCGTAAAGTTCTAAATAAAACTTTCTCCCCCAATAATTTACTATCATTTTTACCCATTTTCAAAAAAGAAGCCAATCGTATGATTGAAAATTTAGACAAAAGTATCGAAAAAGGGGGAAAAGAGGAAAATTTTAATTTATTCGATATATTTGAACAGTCATCTTTAAAAATTACGACAAGTAAGATTTAAAAAAATATATATTTTTGTTTTTTTTTTTTTTGAAAACTGAATTAAAATAAATTTTCTACTTTAGCTACAATATTAAATAGAGACTTGGATCCGCAAAAAACGGATTTAATGAAAATTGTTAAATATTTCAGAAAGTAGGTGGACAACTTAATTATTTGGATTCTATTATTCAAAAATCTCTTGTTCTTTATAGCACTGGACGATATGTGTGTGATGCGTGTTTGGTAATTTATTATAAAATTAATTTTGTTCTAAAACTGAGTGAAAAAACGAAATATAAACCGGCTGTCAAAGGTATAATTTTCTGTAGAGAACTCATCAAAGAATCCTGGCATAATTTACGAGAAAATAAATCTGAAAATAAGCGTAATTGTGCACAAATTAACAGCGCTTTAGATTATGCGTTTAATGGTTTCAAAAAAGAACTTTTGGATGAAGAGGAAGCACATGGTTCTTTGTTACATCTCTTTTTTGGTGCCGTTGATACAACTGCAACCTTATTATATTATATACTTACGATATTGTCCATGTATCCCGAATATCAGGAACGTTTATATGAGGAAATATTAAGTGTAATACCGGCTAATAGCGATAATGACGATGTGACATTGGAACATTTGAATAAATGCACCTATTTGGAAATGGTTGTAAATGAGATATTGCGTATTTTACCCGTAGTACCGGGAGCAGTACGACTAATTTCGAATGAAGATCTTAAATTACCTAATGGCATTACATTACCTCGTGGACAATTTGTGGCAATTAATATTTTTGGTACGCATCGTAATAAGGAAGTATGGGGTCCAGAAGCAAACACCTTTAATCCTAATAATTTTCTACCCTCAAATATTGAATCAAGACATCCGTTTGCATTTATTCCCTTCACCAAAGGTTTGAGATTTTGTATAGGTAAAAATTTTATATAAATCTGATATATCAATTTGTATTTGATATTAAAGTTATTTTATATATTTTTAGGTTGGAAATACGCTTTATTATCTGTTAAAATATTTTTGATTAAAATCATGAAAAAATACAAATTTTCTACAGATTTCAAATATGAAGATTTAAGATTTGAAAATCACATCGTTTTAAAATTGGTAGAAGAACCGCATCTTCATTTGCAACGAAGAGAAATCATCAGCTAATAATGGAATTATTTGAAGAAAAGTTTCTTAATTATAACTATAATTCATAATACTTGAATAAGAATTTAATATCAACGTGCACTTGATCAGGAGGTTCATTAAATAACTGATTTAATAAAATAAAATTTTGAATTTTTCTGTCATTTTGTTTTTAAATGAATAATTCGAATTTTTGTAAAACTTATACAATTTGAGCTTTGTGGAGCTACGAGCATTAGAATTGAACTTGAACTGAACTTGAACTGAACTCGAACTGAACTTGAACTGACCTTGAACTGACCTTGAACTGACCTTAAACTGAACTTGAACTGAACTTGAACTTATTTCGAAATGAACTTGAACTGAAATAAAACTAAATTAAACAAACTGAACTAGAATCCCAAATATCGACTTTCTGAGACCAAATTACAATCGATATTGGCGACAAATATAATGAAAAACTAAAGACATTAATAACTCGGTAAATATTGTGTTTGCCGCAAACTAAGCGTTTTGACTTATCCCAAAATAGATTTTCAATTGATTTTGGCTTCAATTTCAGTGAAAAACTAAAATCGAGAATAACTCGTTTTTTAACATTCTTGGCAGATTTTATGATCACTGTTTACGTATAGTAAAAAGAAGGTTGAAGCATATACAAAGTTTATCCGCTATTTTGGAATTCAGTTTCCGTAATAAACTAAAAACCCTAATAACTCGGTAAATACTGCGTTTTTTAACATTCTAAGCGTATTTCATGATCACTTTTGATTCTTCACAAAAATCGATTTTTGGATCCAAATTTCAATTAATTTTGGTTCCAATTTCAATGAAAAACTAAAAACCTTAATAACTCGGTAAATACTGCGTTTTTTAACATCCTAAGCGTATTTCATGATCACTTTTGATTCTTCACAAAAATCGATTTTTGGATCCAAATTTCAATTGATTTTGGCTGCATTTTCAGTGAAAAACTTAAAACCTTAATAACTCGGTAAATACTGCGTTTATTAACGTTCTAAGCGTATTTCATGATCACTTTTGATTCTTCACAAAAATCGATTTTTGGATCAAAATTTCAATTAATTTTGGTTCCAATTTCAATGAAAAACTAAAAACCTTAATAACTCGGTAAATACTGCGTTTTTTAACATCCTAAGCGTATTTCAAGATCACTTTTGATTCTTCACAAAAATTGATTTTTGGATCCAAATTTCAATTGTTTTTTGGCTTCATTTTCAGTTAAAAATTAAAAACCCTAATAACTCGGTAAATACTGCGTTTTTTAACATTCTAAGCGTATTTCATGAACACATTTGATTCTTCACAAAAATCGATTTTGGGATCCAAATTTCAATTGATTTTGGCTGCATTTTCAGTGAAAAATTAAAAACCTTAATAACTCGGTAAATACTGCGTTTTTTAACATTCTAAGCGTATTTCATGATCACTTTTGATTCTTCACAAAAATCGATTTTTGGATCAAAATTTCAATTAATTTTGGTTCCAATTTCAATGAAAAACTAAAAACCTTAATAACTCGGTAAATACTGCATTTTTTAACATTCTAAGCGTATTTCATGATCTGCGTTTTTTAACATTCTAAGCGTATTTCATGATCACATTTGATTCTTCACAAAAATCGATTTTTGGATCCAAATTTCAATTAATTTTGGCTTCATTTTCAGTGAAAAATTAAAAACATTAATAACTCGGTAAATACTGCGTTTTTTAACATTCTAAGCGTATTTCATGATCACTTTTGATTCTTCACAAAAATCTATTTTTGGATCCAAATTTCAATTAATTTTGGTTCCAAATTCAATGAAAAATTAAAAACATTAATAACTCGGTAAATACTGCGTTTTTTAACATTCTAAGTGTATTTCATGATCTGCGTTTTTAACATTCTAAGCGTATTTCATGATCACTTTTGATTCTTCACAAAAATCGATTTTTGGATCCAAATTTCAATTAATTTTGGCTTCATTTTCAGTGAAAAATTAAAAACATTAATAACTCGGTAAATACTGCGTTTTTTAACATTCTAAGCGTATTTCATGATCACTTTTGATTCTTCACAAAAATCGATTTTTGGATCCAAATTTCAATTAATTTTGGTTCCAAATTCAATGAAAAATTAAAAACATTAATAACTCGGTAAATACTGCGTTTTTTAACATTCTAAGTGTATTTCATGATCTGCGTTTTTAACATTCTAAGCGTATTTCATGATCACTTTTGATTCTTCACAAAAATCGATTTTTGGATCCAAATTTCAATTAATTTTGGTTCCAATTTCAATGAAAAATTAAAAACCTTAATAACTCGGTAAATACTGCGTTTTTTAACATTCTAAGCGTATTTCATGATCACTTTTGATTCTTCACAAAAATCGATTTTTGGATCCAAATTTCAATTAATTTTGGCTTCATTTTCAGTGAAAAATTAAAAACATTATTAACTCGGTAAATACTGCGTTTTTTAACATTCTAAGCGTATTTCATGATCACTTTTGATTCTTCACAAAAATCGATTTTTGGATCCAAATTTCAATTGATTTTGGCTGCATTTTCAGTGAAAAACTAAAAACCTTAATAACTCGGTAAATACTGCGTTTATTAACGTTCTAAGCGTATTTCATGATCACTTTTGATTCTTCACAAAAATCGATTTTTGGATCAAAATTTCAATTAATTTTGGTTCCAATTTCAATGAAAAACTAAAAACCTTAATAACTCGGTAAATACTGCGTTTTTTGACATTCTAAGCGTATTTCATGATCACTTTTGATTCTTCACAAATATCGATTTTTAGATCCAAATTTCAATTGTTTTTTGGCTTCATTTTCAGTTAAAAATTAAAAACCCTAATAACTCGGTAAATACTGCGTTTTTTAACATTCTAAGCGTGTTTCATGATCACTTTTGATTCTTCACAGAAATCGATTTTGGGATCCAAATTTCAATTGATTTTGGCTGCATTTTCAGTGAAAAACTAAAAACCTTAATAACTCGGTAAATACTGCGTTTTTTAACATTCTAAGCGTATTTCATGATCACTTTTGATTCTTCACAAAAATAGATTTTTGGATCCAAATTTCAATTGATTTTGGCTGCATTTTCAGTGAAAAACTAAAAACCTTAATAACTCGGTAAATACTGCGTTTTTTAACATTCTAAGCGTGTTTCATGATCACTTTTGATTCTTCACAGAAATCGATTTTGGGATCCAAATTTCAATTGATTTTGGCTGCATTTTCAGTGAAAAACTAAAAACCTTAATAACTCGGTAAATACTGCGTTTTTTAACATTCTAAGCGTATTTCATGATCACTTTTGATTCTTCACAAAAATAGATTTTTGGATCCAAATTTCAATTGATTTTGGCTGCATTTTCAGTGAAAAACTAAAAACCTTAATAACTCGGTAAATACTGCGTTTTTTAACATTCTAAGCGTGTTTCATGATCACTTTTGATTCTTCACAGAAATCGATTTTGGGATCCAAATTTCAATTGATTTTGGCTGCATTTTCAGTGAAAAACTAAAAACCTTAATAACTCGGTAAATACTGCGTTTTTTAACATTCTAAGCGTATTTCATGATCACATTTGATTCTTCACAAAAATAGATTTTTGGATCCAAATTTCAATTGATTTTGGCTGCATTTTCAGTGAAAAACTAAAAACCTTAATAACTCGGTAAATACTGCGTTTTTTAACATTCTAAGCGTATTTCATGATCACTTTTGATTCTTCACAAAAATAGATTTTTGGATCCAAATTTCAATTGATTTTGGCTGCATTTTCAGTGAAAAACTAAAAACCTTAATAACTCGGTAAATACTGCGTTTTTTAACATTCTAAGCGTGTTTCATGATCACTTTTGATTCTTCACAGAAATCGATTTTGGGATCCAAATTTCAATTGATTTTGGCTGCATTTTCAGTGAAAAACTAAAAACCTTAATAACTCGGTAAATACTGCGTTTTTTAACATTCTAAGCGTATTTCATGATCACTTTTGATTCTTCACAAAAATAGATTTTTGGATCCAAATTTCAATTGATTTTGGCTGCATTTTCAGTGAAAAACTAAAAACCTTAATAACTCGGTAAATACTGCGTTTATTAACGTTCTAAGCGTATTTCATGATCACTTTTGATTCTTCACAAAAATCGATTTTTGGATCAAAATTTCAATTAATTTTGGTTCCAATTTCAATGAAAAACTAAAAACCTTAATAACTCGGTAAATACTGCGTTTTTTAACATTCTAAGCGTATTTCATGATCACTTTTGATTCTTCACAAAAATCGATTTTTGGATCCAAATTTCAATTAATTTTGGTTCCAATTTCAATGAAAAACTAAAAACCTTAATAACTCGGTAAATACTGCGTTTTTTAACATTCTAAGCGTATTTCATGATCACTTTTGATTCTTCACAAATATCGATTTTTAGATCCAAATTTCAATTGTTTTTTGGCTTCATTTTCAGTTAAAAATTAAAAACCCTAATAACTCGGTAAATACTGCGTTTTTTAACATTCTAAGCGTGTTTCATGATCACTTTTGATTCTTCACAGAAATCGATTTTGGGATCCAAATTTCAATTGATTTTGGCTGCATTTTCAGTGAAAAACTAAAAACCTTAATAACTCGGTAAATACTGCGTTTTTTAACATTCTAAGCGTATTTCATGATCACTTTTGATTCTTCACAAAAATAGATTTTTGGATCCAAATTTCAATTGATTTTGGCTGCATTTTCAGTGAAAAACTAAAAACCTTAATAACTCGGTAAATACTGCGTTTATTAACGTTCTAAGCGTATCTCATGATCACTTTTGATTCTTCACAAAAATCGATTTTTGGATCCAAATTTCAATTAATTTTGGTTCCAATTTCAATGAAAAATTAAAAACATTAACAACTCGGTAAATACTGCGTTTTTTAACATTCTAAGCGTATTTCATGATCACATTTGATTCTTCACAAAAATCGATTTTTGGATCCAAATTTCAATTAATTTTGGTTCCAATTTCAATGAAAAATTAAAAACCTTATTATCTCGGAAAATACTGCGTTTTTTAACATTCTAAGCGTATTTCATGATTACTTTTGATTCTTCACAAAAATCGATTTTTGGATCCAAATTTCAATTAATTTTGGTTCCAATTTCAACGAAAAACTAAAAACCTTAATAACTCGGTAAATACTGCGTTTTCTAACATTCTAAGCGTATTTCGTGATCACTTTTGATTCCTCACCAAAATCGATTTTTGGATCCAAATTTCAATTGATTTTGGCTTTAGTTTTAGTGAAAAACTAAAATCCTTAATAACTCGGTAAATACTGTGTTTTTTAACATTCTACAGCGTATTTCATGATCACTTTTGATTCTTCACAAAAATCGATTTTTGGATCCAAATTTCAATTAATTTTGGTTCCAATTTCAATGAAAAACTAAAAACCTTATTATCTCGGAAAATACTGCGTTTTTTAACATTCTAAGCGTATTTCATGATTACTTTTGATTCTTCACAAAAATCGATTTTTTGGATCCAAATTTCAATTAATTTTGGTTCCAATTTCAACGAAAAACTAAAAACCTTAATAACTCGGTAAATACTGCGTTTTTAACATTCTAAGCGTATTTCATGATCACTTTTGATTCTTCACAAAAATCGATTTTTGGATCCAAATTTCAATTAATTTTGGTTCCAATTTCAATGAAAAACTAAAAACCTTAATAACTCGGTAAATACTGCGTTTTTTAACATTCTAAGCGTATTCATGATCACTTTTGATTCTTCACAAAAATCGATTTTTGGATCCAAATTTCAATTAATTTGGTTCCAATTTCAATGAAAAACTAAAAACCTTAATAACTCGGTAAATACTGCGTTTTTTAACATTCTAAGCGTATTTCATGATCACTTTTGATTCTTCACAAAAATCGATTTTTGGATCCAAATTTCAATTAATTTTGGTTCCAATTTCAACGAAAAACTAAAAACCTTAATAACTCGGTAAATACTGCGTTTTTAACATTCTAAGCGTATTTCATGATCACTTTTGATTCTTCACAAAAATCGATTTTTGGATCCAAATTTCAATTAATTTTGGTTCCAATTTCAATGAAAAACTAAAAACCTTAATAACTCGGTAAATACTGCGTTTTTTAACATTCTAAGCGTATTTCATGATCACTTTTGATTCTTCACAAAAATCGATTTTTGGATCCAAATTTCAATTATTTGGTTCCAATTTCAATGAAAAATTAAAAACCTTAATAACTCGGTAAATACTGCGTTTTTTAACATTCTAAGCGTATTTCATGATCACTTTTGATTCTTCACAAAAATCGATTTTTGGATCCAAATTTCAATTAATTTTGGTTCCAATTTCAATGAAAAACTAAAAACCTTAATAACTCGGTAAATACTGCGTTTTTTAACATTCTAAGCGTATTTCATGATCACTTTTGATTCTTCACAAAAATCGATTTTTGGATCCAAATTTCAATTAATTTTGGTTCCAATTTCAATGAAAAATTAAAAACATTAACAACTCGGTAAATACTGCGTTTTTTAACATTCTAAGCGTATTTCATGATCACATTTGATTCTTCACAAAAATCGATTTTTGGATCCAAATTTCAATTAATTTTGGTTCCAATTTCAATGAAAAACTAAAAACCTTATTATCTCGGAAAATACTGCGTTTTTTAACATTCTAAGCGTATTTCATGATTACTTTTGATTCTTCACAAAAATCGATTTTTGGATCCAAATTTCAATTAATTTTGGTTCCAATTTCAACGAAAAACTAAAAACCTTAATAACTCGGTAAATACTGCGTTTTCTAACATTCTAAGCGTATTTCGTGATCACTTTTGATTCCTCACCAAAATCGATTTTTGGATCCAAATTTCAATTGATTTTGGCTTTAGTTTTAGTGAAAAACTAAAATCCTTAATAACTCGGTAAATACTGTGTTTTTTAACATTCTAAGCGTATTTCATGATCACTTTTGATTCTTCACAAAAATCGATTTTTGGATCCAAATTTCAATTAATTTTGGTTCCAATTTCAATGAAAAACTAAAAACCTTATTATCTCGGAAAATACTGCGTTTTTTAACATTCTAAGCGTATTTCATGATCACTTTTGATTCTTCACAAAAATCGATTTTTGGATCCAAATTTCAATTAATTTTGGTTCCAATTTCAACGAAAAACTAAAAACCTTAATAACTCGGTAAATACTGCGTTTTCTAACATTCTAAGCGTATTTCATGATCACTTTTGATTCTTCACAAAAATCGATTTTTGGATCCAAATTTCAATTAATTTTGGTTCCAATTTCAATGAAAAACTAAAACCTTAATAACTCGGTAAATACTGCGTTTTTTAACATTCTAAGCGTATTTCATGATCACTTTTGATTCTTCACAAAATCGATTTTTGGATCCAAATTTCAATTAATTTTGGTTCCAATTTCAATGAAAACTAAAAACCTTAATAACTCGGTAAATACTGCGTTTTTTAACATTCTAAGCGTATTTCATGATCACTTTTGATTCTTCACAAAAATCGATTTTTGGATCCAAATTTCAATTAATTTTGGTTCCAATTTCAATGAAAACTAAAAACCTTAATAACTCGGTAAATACTGCGTTTTTTAACATTCTAAGCAGTATTCATGATCACTTTTGATTCTTCACAAAAATCGATTTTTGGATCCAAATTTCAATTGATTTTGGCTTCATTTTAGTGAAAAAACTAAAATCCTTAATAACTCGGTAAATACTGCGTTTTTTAACATTCTAAGCGTATTTCATGATCACTTTTGATTCTTCACAAAAATCGATTTTTGGATCCAAATTTCAATTAATTTTGGTTCTAATTTCAATGAAAAATAAAAACCTTAATAACTCGGTAAATACTGGCGTTTTTTAACATTCTAAGCGTATTTTATGATCACTTTTGATTCTTCACAAAAATCGATTTTTGGATCCAAATTTCAATAAATTTGGTTCCAATTTCAATGAAAAACTAAAAACCTTAATAACTCGGTAAAATACTGCGTTTTTTAACATTCTAAGCGTATTTCATGATCACTTTTGATTCTTCACAAAAATCGATTTTTGGATCCAAATTTCAATTAATTTTGGTTCCAATTTCAATGAAAAACTAAAAACCTTAATAACTCGGTAAATACTGCGTTTTTTAACATTCTAAGCGTATTTCATGATCACTTTTGATTCTTCACAAAAATCGATTTTTGGATCCAAATTTCAATTAATTTTGGTTCCAATTTCAATGAAAAACTAAAAACCTTAATAACTCGGTAAATACTGCGTTTTTAACATTCTAAGCGTATTTCATGAATCACTTTGATTCTTCACAAAAATCGATTTTGGATCCAAATTTCAATTAATTTTGGTTCCAATTTCAATGAAAACTAAAACCTTAATAACTCGGTAAATTACTGCGTTTTTTAACATTCTAAGCGTATTTCATGATCACTTTTGATTCTTCACAAAAATCGATTTTTGGATCCAAATTTTCAATTATATTTTGGTTCCAATTTCAATGAAAAACTTAAAAACCTTATTAACCTCCGGTAAATACTGCGTTTTTAACATTCTAAGCGTATTCATGATCACTGTTGATTCTTCACAAAAATCGATTTTTGGATCCAAATTTCAATTAATTTTGGTTCCAATTTCAACGAAAACTAAAAACCTTAATAACTCGGTAAATACTGCGTTTTTTAACATTCTAAGCGTATTCCATGATCACTTTGATTCTTCACAAAAATCGATTTTTGGATCCAAATTCCAATTAATTTTGGTTTCCAATTTCAATGAAAAACTAAAAACCTTAATAACTCGGTAAATACTGCGTTTTTTTAACATTCTAAGCGTATTTCATGATCACTTTTGATTCTTCACAAAAATTGATTTTTGGATCCAAATTTCAATTGATTTTGGTTCAATTTTCAAGAAAAACTAAAAACCTTAATAACTCGGTAAATACTGCGTTTTTTAACATTCTAAGCGTATTTCATGATCACTTTGATTCTCACAAAAATCGATTTTTGGATCCAAATTTCAATTGATTTTGGCTTCTAATTTCAATGAAAAACTAAAAACCTTAATAACTCGGTAAATACTGCGTTTTTTAACATTCTAAGCGTATTTCATGATCACTTTTGATTCTTCACAAAAATCGATTTTGGATCCAAATTTCAATTAATTTTGGTTCCAATTTCAATGAAAAACTAAAAACCTTATTACTCGGTAAATACTGCGTTTTTTAACATTCTAAGCGTATTTCATGATCACTTTTGATTCTTCACAAAAATCGATTTTTGGATCCAAATTTCGATTGATTTTGGTTCCAATTTCAATGAAAATTAAAAACCTTAATAACTCGGTAAATACTGCGTTTTTTTAACATTCTAAGCGTATTTCATGATCACTTTTGATTCTTCACAAAAATCGATTTTGGATCCAAATTTCAAAATTTTGGTTCCAATTTCAATGAAAAACTAAAAACCTTAATAACTCGGTAAATACTGCGTTTTTTAACATTCTAAGCGTATTTCATGATCACTTTTGATCCTTCACAAAAATCCGATTTTTGGATCCAAATTTCCAATTGAATGTTTGCCGTTCCAATTTCAACTTGAAAAAACTAAAAACCTTAATATCTCGGTAAAATACTGCGTTTTTTAACATTCTAAGCGTATTTCCATGATCACTTTTGATTCTTCACAAAATTGATTTTTTGGATCCAAATTTCAATTGATTTTAGTCTTCATATTTCAAAAAAAACTAAAACCTTAAAACTCGGTAAATACTGCGTTCTTTTTAACATTCTAAGCGTATTTCATGATCACTTTTGATTCTTCACAAAAAATCGATTTTTTGGATCCAAAATTTCAATTCATTTTGGTTCAATTTCAATGAAAAAAACTACAAACCTTAATAACGAGTAAATACTGCGTTTTTACATTCTAAGGCGTATTTCATGATCACTTTGATTCTTCAA